>JBBMKD010000079.1:6803036-6821294 GCA_037834095.1 Argya squamiceps | reverse complement strand
TGTTCTAGAAGGGGACACTTGGCAGGACAATGGAAAGGGGCAGGTGCCTGAGCACCTAGCCAGGGTGATTGGCAAGGGGGCTTTCCCTCTGGGAGATGCCACCGGGGTCAGGGGATAGGGGAGGGGTTTGGGAAGGAACAAACTGGCATGATAAAAATACGATACATATAAAACTCTGAAAGGCTTAACCACACACTGCAACACTACCTGAAACCCCATAGTGCTTCCCAGCATGAGATCTCAGATCCCAGAAAGCATGAAGCACAGGTAGCCACAGCCATGGGCTTCTGAATAGCCTCAGGCCATGGGACTGGGGAAAGGCAGGCTACCATTGTGTCACTGCAGGACAGACAGACCCCAGTTTTCCAGCCTGAGCACAAACAAACAGAATGGAAGATCACTGAAACACAGGGAAGATAAGAAAAACAGAGGGAGACCAGCGAGTGTTTGAGCCACAGTTTACTTGTCAGATGTACTTTCGTTTGAATCAGCCCCATAACAAAGTCCCTCACTCTGAACCAGTCAAAAGCTGATGCTAGCCAACATTTGTTTGAAAAAGCAAGTTCAATTCAGCATCGAGATGTTTTTAAATTAAAAAAACAAACAAACAAAAAACCAAAAACCCAAAACAAAACAAAAAACCCAAAAAAACCAAACAAAAAAACCCAAAAAACAACAACAACAAAAAACCAAACAAAAAAAACCCCACCAAACCAACCCTGACTTCATAACAGGTGAGAAATTGGGTGGAAAATAACATACACCATGGCCGCACTGATCTGTGATTTTCTGCAGGGACGGAGGGAAGGTGGGAGGGACAGGAGGAGGGCATGCAGAAAGGCATTTCAAGCTCCCAGAAACCCAAGAGGAATTGTCTGCATGTTTAGAGGCACTTTCTTCAGAGACCAGAGCATTAGCCTTGGAGTTGTACATGCAATTTTAACAAGCAGTATTCACTGTGCTCAACAGAGCATTCCCAAACTTCACCAGGCAGGCATGAGCGCTTGCCAAGCACAGGCTGTAGACAGAATTTGAAGCCCAAGTGTCAAAGGCATTTCCCTCACCTTTTCAAGGAGAACAGTGCTGAAGGCAGCAATTCCAAGCTTGCCTTATATCTACCTCTTCCCTGAGTTGCTCTGAGGAATGCCACTTATGTGCTGCCTACCACCCAAGATGTCAGAGTGCTGCACTAAGTGAAGTAAGTTATTAAAAGAAAACTCAACCATCAGGTCCAGGGATTAATTAAGAGCCCTCGGCATCCTGGAAATGTCTCCATTTCCAGTTAGAAGGAGAACGACAAGTATTCCCCTGCCACAGTCCCCTCTGAACAGCCAGGGAGGAGCACAGGACATGAAAGGATGAGCAAAAACTGCAGGAGACACACGGTACCTCAAAGGATGAGTAGCTAAGAGCAGAGAGGGTGGGGAGAACCCACATGTGACTACTCCTGACAGAACCTCTTCCAGCAGCTCCTGCAGCCCTGGTCCGGCTGTCAAAGCAAATACCTTCCCAGGGTGGAGTTTCGCTGCCAGAACTGCAACCACCCAGGTGAACACAGGAGGTTTCACAAGACCTTCACATCAAGAGAAAATCACTTGGTCCTGCTTCTCTGCCTCGCTGCTCCCTCAGAGGTGTTACAACTGCTCGTAGGCTCCTGCTGAGAGTCAGGTGTTGTCCAACATAGAAACTCGGTTTTGTTGGTTTGTAATCAGTTCCATTTCCAAGAACAGCCAGGCAGGAGGGGGAGACAGGCACACTAGAACACAACACTGTCCAAATAATTTCCACTACCCTTTTGCACTGTGTAGAATAAAACTTAACATGTTACTAAACATTCTGAGACCATTCCAGCCCAGCGCTCACAGTGAAGCCAGGGAAGCAATTCCTTTGCTGAGCCCCACTGGGATTCGTTCTGTCCTGTTGTGCAGATGACAGGAGAGCCTGTCCTACCCTTCCACAGCACTCTTCCCATCCCCAATTACCACAGGGACACAGATATTTAAAGCAGTCTGTTGGAAAGCAATTATGACACTGAGGACTAACGAGCCAGGGTGGATCAGCAGCTGGAGGTGAGATTTACAGATCTGCATTCAAATAACCTTATTGTTCAGTGATTGTTCATATTAGTGCTCACACTCCCTCCAAAATGGACCTTCCCTTCCATTCACAGCCCATTTCCAGCTCAAATCTCCATAAAATGGTGCAGAGATGACATCCCTTCCCTGTGAAGACAGAGAATCCACTTTGCTGAGGCTGTGCCTCCTCCTGCTCTGCTCTACAAGGTACAGAAGGGTACTTAAGCTGCTTTGCAATGCAAGGGGGAAACCCTTCCTTATCAGAGTCAAGCACTGGGAAACCGGGAAGGAACCACAGCACAGTGCTAGGGGAACGAAATCAGGCAGAGAAAGAGGAACCAGACTTCGAGGGAAGGGTGAGAAGCATCAGAAATCTGATGCCTTCACCTGACCTGGCCCAGCAGCAAGGCTGTGTCCAAGGGACCAGCCTCAGCCTCACCATGGTGCCAGGCTGGAAAAGCCATTTTAAATACATGGAAAAGTTTAAATTAGGTCACACAGCCCTGGGTGAAGCCAGCAGAGTCCTCATGAGAAGGTCAAGAGATTCCCAGCTGGAATCTAAAGTGACCCTAAAGGCCCCTAAAGTGACCCCACGCTGAAGCAGGGCCTTGTTTAGCCCTTCTGGAAGTAGTAGTCCACGCTTTGGAAAAGTGACCCTGGAGCTGGGAGAGCCCCACAGAGCCCACCCTGACAGCTGGATGCTGTGCTTAATGTTGCAACAGAGCTCTGGTTGAGGAAAAATCAGGAATAAAATATGTACTGCAACTTCAGCACGTTGCCTGATGCTCCCAGGGGAGATGGCCTGGAATACTTGGAGCACAGAATCCAGCTGGTCCAGGGACAGCATGATGCCCCAGCTGCTTTCCAGCCAGAGTCTCCTGCCATTTCAGATCCACTCTCCCAAACACTTAAGCTGTTCTGATCTCATTCTATCCAAACAAGCAGGTGAATTTGAGCTGTTTAAAACAGCAGATTTGTGTTAACTCAAAATGTTTAGACTGAAATAATCTAGGGAAATGTCACAAAATTGGCACAGCCTGAACACACAAGAAGGCAGGAAGCTCCAGCAGTGCCAAGCAGGTTGGGATGCAATTCCCTATCGGTCTGCCTGGCCAGCTGGTCCTTTCAACCCTCCCCTGCAGACATGTTTTTGCTCAAGTCTTCCAGTTAAATTTCAAGTAGAAAAAAGCTCTTTTTCCACTGCATCTTGTAGTGTTGAGTGAACCCTTTTTTTTTTCAAAACAGAGGAACCATTTCCGTGGAAGGAGCTAGAGACCCACAGTTGTCTCTCACATCCTCATCAAGTGGCTGTGATGTGTCACCTGTTCCCAAAGGTCTTGTCAGGCTTGGGGCTGCCATTCCATTGAACAAAGTGAAGCTTTCACTTCCACCACTGCTCTCAGTGGGTCAAATTGGCACAGCCAGGATCCATAGGGTCAATTAAAAACCCCACATGTAGTCACACCATGGCCACACACACGGACACTCCAGCAAGCAGCTCCCAGCTGGCCCTTAGGAACCCCACCTATAAATGTCATGCTTTAATGATCACACCATGGGCCTGTGAGGAAAATCCACCATGTGAGCAAGGAGAGTTAATCCCCATCTTCAGGGGTCAAGCTCCAAAATACCCTTTTGTAGAGCTAAGCACTGCTAGCCTGAAAACAGGCACAACAGGAACTTCAGGGACCAATAGGAAAAACTAAAAAGCATTCCTTCCATTAAGGATCATTTCTCACGTGCAAGATAGCTGCAGCAGTTACATGGAATAGAGGCACCTCTGATGCACAGTGTTAAAGAATTAAACCCAACCTGGATCTAGTGCAGGGCATTCCAGAATTAATCCTGGTGAGTTTTTAACTCAGGCCACACATCCTCAAAAGTCACCCTGGCTATGGAGAAATCTTGCTTTTAAGCTAAAAATCACTGCAGATCCAAGTCTCAGATCACAACAAAGCAAGGCTGAAGGCTGTGAAGAAATCAAAAGATTGCATCTCAGATGATGAGAGGTATATTCGTAACATCCTGAATATACCTGGGAGAAAAACTATTGATTTTTAGTGTTCATGAGGAAAATGGCACAATCCTTTAAGGATGTAGGGTCAGTGAGCCCCAGGACAGGAGTACAGAATGGAGCTGCTAGGAAAAGGTTGAGAACAAGCTGCTTTTCTCCCCCCAACATTTCTGCAGACATCCAAAGGCTGGTGAAGCAGTCTAACAGAAACCAGGTATCACTCCCCCTGCACTACCATGAGCTCTCTGCCCCATCCTTTTCTGAGATGCAAGACCTAGTAAATTCTACCTTCATTAAGAGACATCCCCATGAGGAAACATCCCTATTTTGATGTGTAAACAGACTTGCACAGTGTCTACATTGTGAGCTTGGGCCAGATTCTTTCCATCCACAAACCAGAGTTCATCCAGAACCTGATCCATCACTTCTTGTTGGAGTTATTACAGGATTTCCACAAATCCCAGGAATTTCTGTTCATAAGGAGCTTGCTGGGCATTTCTGTCTTTGGGCAAATGAGGTACTTCAGTGCCACAGCAGCAACTCTGCTTAATCACCTTTATTTCCTTCCCTAAGGAACGCACCTCCCTAAAGTTCTGCCATTGAGCAAGCCCACAAGGTGCATTGGGAAGTTTTGCAGGGAATGTGCGTTCTTGTTACACACCTCAGGTACCTGGAACACAGCAATCCCTACAGCTCTGGCAGGACCACCACAGCCCAGAGCCAGCCCCAAGGCACTGTCACAACCCTCCTTGTGGCCACCACAGTGTGGGTGCACAGCTGGGAGAGCAATGCAACTCGCTCCTTTCCCACTCTGCTGTGTCCAGCAGAGCAGTGAGGAGTCCGAGAAGCTTCCAAGCAAACAGCAACAACTCAAAAAGCAAACACTCTTTGAGGGAAATGCTGCTAAAAGTATACAAAAAGCATTTTGGGTAAATGTTTCTAGGCTTCCCTAAAACAGCTTTAAAAACTTGGTGTGTGTTTTCCTGAATTGTCATGGGGAAGATGTGAATCCTGACCTTAAAGGAGTAAAACGTTGTGGTGACAAAACAGCCTCAAACAGTCCCAGTCCTTGGCTTCCCTGTGTTTTGCATGTATCTAATCACCATAATCTTCACAGGCCTCTCCTTAACAGCATCCTGCCACAGTTAATCCAAGTACCATCTCTTCAAGTTCCAGATTTAATCAGCAGGAACTGTGAGAGCTGTGCCATGAAAAAAGACTTCAGAGAGCAAATGAGCAGTTGAGGAAATACCAGGTCTGCTGGCCCCAGTCTCCAGAAAGCACAATATCATTATACCAAGCCCACTCCCCTGGAAATTACCACTGTTCTGGGTGCTTGATGAGAGAGAGAGCCCAAGACTGACCAAGTCAGCTTCTAACAGCAAATAAATCCAAGCAGAAGATGCTGTTAATCTCCACATTACAAAGATAACTGAAGTTTTACTTCTCCCTTCCACTCTCTCTATCACTTGATTTTTAGCAACTCTTGAACAAGACTAGCTGGAGTCATCTGGTGGTGGGGAAGAGAATCACTGGCTTCATCTGAGCCCTAGAAACGCTTGATAGGGTCAAAGTTATAGAAGTGAAAAATAATGAAAATAATAGTCTATATCTTGAGGATGCTCTTTGTCTGCCAATGTCAATTTCTTCTCTAAAAATTAGAAAATTCCACTTTACAGATGAGGGTGAACAACTGAGTCCAGCCAGCTAACAGCAAGTGGAAATCAGAAAAAGGCAACAGGGGGATGTGTTAAGTCTCCTCATAGCCTGTGCCATCCTAGCGCTGAGAACAGCACCCCTGACAGATCTGGAGTAACACCGACCTCCCCCACAGTGCTTGGGAAGTGGGGCTGCTCCTAGTGCTTAACACAGTTGTGTTTTCTCCAGCCTGTTACTGAGATACCTGACGGTGGAGAGGGAAAACAAGCAGGGAGATTATTGCCAAGTCCTTCTCCCCTCGAAGCTGCTATAGCTGCCCCAAAAGCTGGGTGACATCAATAACAAGGACGCAATTCTTGGTGGCTTTGGTCCAGGCTCACTCTCAGGGCTGACTCCTGCCCCACACAGGTGAACTGTCCAAGTGCTTTGCAAAGGCAGTATCCCTGAATCCATGCCAGCCAGAGGCTGTCCCTAAAAACAGCAGCTTGGAGCCTATCTAAGGATCAGAGACCATGTTGCACAGTGATTACATGGGAAATAAGTAAGAGGAAGGAAGGAAATGGAGTTATTTCTCTTGTTTCTCTCCCCAGCTGGGCGCAGGTTACACAAGTTCCACATTCCACTCCTCCCAACTCCTCCATTTCACCTGCAGTGCTGCAGCCCCACAGCTCCCTGGTCTCCCCTGCCCTCCATTACTCACCAAAAGCACCTGGATTTACCGGTCTCGAGAAGTGTGGCTGGCCCATGAGATTCCGTTCACAGCAGCTCTCCGGGAGGAGGTGGGAGGGGAAAAGAGGAAAACTCTACGCTAAGAACACTTCAAGCCTTTAAAATGATAAATCCACACTCCAGATGAGGAAAGAGCCTGGCGAGTGAGGCGACTCCCAACTCTCAGGCCACAGCTCTGGTGTCCGATGGTCCGGCACAGGTCCTGCTCTCCCTGTCCCCCATTGCTGGGCACTTGATTCTCATAAATAGGTGTCCGTGCCAGCTCCCTTCACGCAGGAATGCCTGTCATTCCAGAGCCGAGCTGGCTAGGGCCGAAGCTCAGGAAGGGGAGGAGACAGCCAGCCCCGATCCAGCCACTTAGCTGCACAATCCAAATTATCAACACCCCTTGTTCCTTCCTCGCATCCAGTTTAGCAAGAAGAGAGAAAAATTGGGAGCGAGGAGAAAGAGAGCAGAGTGTTTTTCTCAGGGATGTGCTTGGAGAATCCGTGCACAGCAACACACCCAGGGGTTTGACCTCCCAAAACGGGATTAAGGAATTTACAGCCTACCTGCGCCAGCTAAACACAAACTAAGGCAGTCAGGGATGAGACAGCCGTTCTCTAAGTGCTGTGCGAGCTGCATTACCCCCGAGCAAAGGGAATTTCAAAGACAGCCTGAATTGATATGCATCTAGCCAAATATATAATAAAAATACAATTTCATGCAATTCCCCTCTCAACTAAAGTTACCAGGAAGTGTGTCTTCTCACATAATTTAAATTTAACAATGGAAAATTTAAATTTAACAAGGAAAGTAAAAGTTTAGTTTCTATTCATGTGTCACAGCTTGATGGTTAAGGTAACCAACATCCCCCTGAGCCATCTGCCTCACAATAAAAGATCTCCACAGTTTAAATATGTCCATTTGGATTCCTTAATTTATCATTAAAATTTGGGTTAGGACTTCTGTGAACCTACAGCTCGTTTTGCCTGTACACCCTACAACAGAGTAGCAGGAAAATCTTTAAGCATCCAGAAGCTTAATCTTAGTTCAGAGAAAAAGGAAAAGCAATTTTCAAAAATAGACAGGAATTTGCTGCAGCGTAAAAAGGAAAAATCAGACCCCCATGTGACACATTTAAGCTGTTTTTTCCCCAGTGTAGGAGAAGTTTTAAACAACAGCCTCTGCTGCAGCACTCGATGTCCCTGTCCTTGTTGGGCCAGCCAGAGGAAGACTTCAAGTATGACTGAATACTTACTCAGGCAACAGGAAAATCTCCTATTCTGGGAAACAACCAGATCCAAGATTGTCAATTTTGGTTGGTGCAGCTGGGAACAATCAATGCTGCACTGCCCAGGGCAAATGCCGTGGGATTGCTATTCCCAGCCTCATGGATGGGGGGATGCAGTGCTACAAAAACATACCTCAAAACAGGGCAAGGGGTAGTTCTGACATTCTTTAACACTTCACCTGAGCCACAAACACACCACAAAGACCTTGGTGCTCTTGGTTCTTCCACTAGCATACTAAAGGTGCCATTGGGCAACTTGTAAATCCACTCCTCATCCAAAGCAGAGCCGTAGAAACACAGGAGGAAGGAGAACACTTGTGCACCTTCTCCACCTGCGTTGTGCTTGTCCTCCACCCCTGGTGCCAGGAATGTAACCCTCATCCCACAGACAGCTGGAGCAGGTGGAGGAGCAGGGGATGAGCAGAGCCAGGGAGGCAGACAGCACATACCACTGTCCTCCCTTGAGCAGGGCACATGGACATTCCTGGAAGTGCTGCTCTTCTCCAACTCCCACCATGGACATCTCCACACCTGGACTCCCACTGTGAGCAATGAACATCCCGATTCCCAGGAATGCTCTACCTCATTGAAGACTTTTTGCTTTAAAGTAAAGAAAAAGCCATTTTTAAAGCCATTTATATTCGCTGCATTCTAGCAGAGACCCAAAAAGGTCAGAGATAAAGGCAGGAAGATTTCCCCAAGTCTGTAAATCAGCTGCCTAGCTTGGAAGGAGGTCTGGAAAAAAACATCCTTGCATTGGGGAATGCTACAGAACACTGCCTCTAGACCTGCCTGGCTTCTAAAGAATTCAAGTCACTGCCTTTTATAAGGAATTTACTGTGAATTCAAAGTGCACAAAGCTCTGCTGCAGAACAGATAACACATAGTAAATTGTTAGAGCACAGCAGCACAGTCATATCCCTGACCCTTTATTTCTACATTAGTAAAACATGAAACATTACCTTAAATTTCAATAAAAGATATTTAAATAAACAGATGTAAATTCACAGCAGCTGCAGTCCAAGAGATGCATAACAGTTATTCAGCCTCTGGTACTGCACAGGAACCCTCCAGGCTGTGAAATAAAGTCCTTTACATTTCTGTATCCTTCATCAGGCCTCAAAGACCATCACAGAGAATAACAAGGTTTGGCAATGGTTATACCAGAAGCATTAATATTTCCTCCTGAAAGTCAGGACTGTGGTGCTCAAGGAGCAAAGAGATACAAAGCTGTGTTTCAAACTGCAGCTGGCTCTGGACTTAAGCATCATTCAGGAGTACCAGCCACAACTCTCTCTTCCTTTAGGAGAGAAAGCAAAATTCCACCAGAAAACAGCTGACAACGTGCACAAAACAGCACAAATCCAAAAGTAACACCAGCATCATTATTTTCAAGGGAACTCATGGCCAGAAAAACCCATCAATCCATCCTTCAGCTCCACCTCTGAAAGGAAAGGTGCAAATACTGTCCCGGAAAACAGAAAGCCAAAAAATGCTCCTGCCTCAACTGTAGCCTGAGGTCAGAGCATGACAGCAGCTCCTAAGAAACCCTCTGCTTTCAGAGGGCTTTGTTTCACCAGTGGGGGAAAAATACAGGACAAAGCAACCTGCCCTTGTCTCACTGGACATCCAGGATAAAGGAAAACCCACATTTTAAGCAAGGAATATAACAAATGGCAAAAATTCCCTTAATAATGAGAAAGGCCATCTGACTTTGCTGCACAGCAACCAGAAGAAACCAGACCAACTGTTTTACTCCTCAGGGACAGGTGACGACTTTTTTAAGATGAAAAACTTGGAATAGCAAAGAGCTTCCTGAAGGAGAGCAAAATGGGAAACAGCTGATTGTCCCTTCAGCATTTCCTTTTAAAATACAGTAACGAAGAAACACCAGTTACATGAAAGTTTTATGTGGTTTAAGGAGAGGCAGATGGCTGAAATAAGAAAGACAGGCAGTAAACACTCAAACATGGGGTATACGGCCTTCTTCTGAAGTTTCATTTCCTCTCCATCCAGCCCAGCATCCCATTAAACCCCTGGCATTTCCATGTTAATAATCAGTTTATATACATTGTAAAAGGAACTCTTCTGGATTGTTTCACTTTAAAATCTAATGAAAGCCGTAATGAGCCCAATATTAGGTCCTCTAATGAAGCCAGTATTGTTCACATTTTGGTTCACACCAACGTGAAGTGCTACATTCACCCGTGGTGACTCAGACATTTGTGTTCCATGATTCAGCCACAGGAACATTAAAAAGGACTCCAGCATTATCCCATCCCTGCTGATGGAGCTATTTAAAACCAGTGATACTGGGCGTTTTCCTTCAGAGCTCATCACCAGAGACTCAGCAGGAGTTACAGGGCCTTTAAGGCTCTTCACTATGGGAGATGCACCCACTAAAATCCTCAAACAGGGACCACCTCACCAGGAGGGCTGGTAGGGAGGAGAAAAAGTGGCAGCACCATGACTCTGGATGTGTTTCATTGAATCATGGAATGGTTTGGGTTGGAAAGGACCTTAAAGTCTATCTCATTTTACCCCCTGCCATGGGCAGGGACACCTTCCACCATATCAGGTGACTCCAAGCCCCATCCAACCTGACCTGGAATGCCTCCAGGAAGTGGCAGCCACAGCTTCTCTGGGAAATCCATTCCACTCCCTCAACATTCTCACAGGGAAGAATTTCTCCCCAATATCCCGTCTAACCCTATCCTCTGTCAGTTTGAAGCCATTCCCCCTTGTCCTGTCACTCCAGGCCCTTGTAAATGATCTGTCTCTACCTTTCCTGCAGGCTCCCTTCAGATACTGAAAGGCCACAATTAGGTCACCCCAGAGCTTCTCTCCTCCAGGCTGAATAACCCCAGCTCCCTCAGCCTTTCCTCACAGGAGAAGTGCTCCAGCCTTCTAATCAGCTTGGTCTCACCACAGGTTTTGTTTTCAGCTTCGGAAGAACAAGAAAATGAAAAAATCTTGTATGCACACATAACAGCTCTGGCTGCCCAGAGAGATGAACCTTTCTGGGCTGTGCTGACACTGAGTGTGCAGAGCCATTAAGGAGGGCAGCAGAGTCACACTGAACAAACCAACACAACGTGACGCTCTTCCTCTCTCCTCACACGGAATAAAAAGCTGGCGTGGAAGTGGAAAATGGGTTATAAGGCAGCTGGCATCACATTGTTTGGGTCCTGCAGACTTTGATGGTTCAGATGAGACAAATGGGAGCTAACTGCTTTTATGCCACATGACTTCCTTCATGCTTCCTGTGACATTTCCAAGAGGGAAACTCCTATTTCCCAGAGTATTGCAGTCCCCATGTCCCCATAGTTAGTCAGCACAGTGCTCCACCTCAGAAAAGGGCAGCAGGTCCAGCCTGTCAGGGACTTGATGCCACCACCCATGTGCTGGCATCAGGGAAGGTGAGCATGCCATATCCCACAGCAGATGTTGACCACCATGGAGCACAGCTGGAGGAAGAGACTGCTGTGCCAAGGAGCTGACTGACAGCACTTCCAGGCCCACCTTTGGGAAGGTGAGGCCATGCTCCTGGAAAGCCCTGTGGTCACAGCAGGTGGCTGGAACACAAGGAATTGCTTCATTGTCACAGGGAATGGGCTTAAAAAATTGTAAATTAAACTGGGCTTTGTGCCCAGAAGAGCTTAAGGCAAAAATACCTCCAAGCCTTGTTTTCCAAGGCAAATACAATGTCCATTGAAGCAAGTTTTAGCCAGTACTGGAAAAGTCTCACCATCAATGCCTCCTCACCACTCCCTGCAATTACAACACAGGTCAAGTATTTTCTTGTTTACTAGTGAGGGAATGCTGAGGAATGTCATCTTGACAAAATTAAAGATTCAGTCACATCTTGGCTAACTTGACTAACCCTAATTTGATTGCTATGGTGATTCATGGCTTTGCCATCTCGAGGCAAGGGAAACTCCAAAGCTGATGAAGAACTTTTTGGAGTACCTTGAAGCAGCATTAAAAGAACGTCTGGGCAGAAGCCAAAGGATGCACACATACGGGACACTTTCCAGCAAAGCATCAGTGCATTCCCAACAGGGAAGCATTAAGAGGCAGGATACCCATCTGCCACTTCCAGCTACATTATTAGGAACGCATTAAGCAAAAACATGGAGAAGAAAATTACATTAATTATTGTGTTGTTTAGAGAAGAAACAGGAACAGCATTTAGCTTAACTCTTGTTTAATCCCTTCCTGAAGCAAAAACTCAAGATACTCAGGGAAAAATGTATAAACTGACATCACCTGAGGCTCCCCACTTCAAAACACAGGGATTAAGAAAATCGAAATATATTCCCCTCCTTCCAAAGCACTGCCCAGCAAGAGCTTTTAGGGCAGGCCCAACACAGCACACAGTGCTCTTCCCAAGCGAGTGGCTGCTGCACAGTCACATCCATCACCAACAGCCTCACAGGACAAACCTAACTCATAAGGCTTTACAGCTTTTTGCAGACATTATCCAACATAAACAAGTCCTCCAGCAAAGTACATCTATGCCACTTATAAAACCAATGGGACAAACTCTGTTAAGCACAACACTGGAAACTGCAAGCTTACAGGAAGAATATCAGTAAATATGAAACCTCTACATTCAGATTAAATTGCAATTAACTGTAAGAGATAGGACTATATTTAAGTCTAAGTTAGTCTTCAGTGCATTGGTCAAGGTCCACAGATTCATGATCCCAAATTTCTCTTCCTACCTCTAATCCTTCAAGATATCAAACTTCAGCTGCAAGCCTCTCTGCCCACACAGTAACTGAAAAGAAAGGCAGCAAGATTTCTCTGTAAAAGTTGTTTCCTGTTTTAAACGTTCCACAAAAATCTCAGTAAATGCATTCACTCTTCATACCCAAAGCTGAAACTGCAGCAAAAACACCATTGCTCTGCCAACCCAACGGGCTTGCAGCAGCCACACCACACCAATAATCCAAATTATCCTTCAACACCTGCAGTTCTCCAGTCTGAAGTTACATTTTTTCCTAATTACTGCATAAGCCAGGCAGTGCCAGGGCATCCTACCACCCCTCACTCGCATGGTTCTGCTTGGGGAGACTTACAAAAGTGCCTTGGTTTAGTTTTTGGGGAACACCCAATTTCCCCACCGCACCTGCTCTGTTTTAATTATTGACTAGGCAAGGAGCTCCTGATTAAAATGCAAGGCAAGTCTGGCACACAACCTCAGCTTCTGATCATCTCCCACAGATACAGCTGGAAGAGAAACCCAAATTCCCTGCCACAGTTCAGAAATCAAAAGAAAGGGTGGATCAGTTTCACTTGGGGCACTTAAATTCAGTAAGGAAAATACTTTTTGTACCCTTGCAACTGAAAACTCATAAAATTTGAAATTTTAAACCACAGCCTTAGGTTCACACACAGAGAGAAGGTTTAAAAGTTTTTTTCCTTTCAATAGTAGTGTGTTTTTACAAGCCATTTCTGCCAGAGTAAATCTAACAGGTAATTACAGGTCTGACCTCCTTCTATTGCACAAATATGCCATTGGAAACAATGTGGATAAATATTTGCCCAATACAAGCAGACAACTCCAAGAGGAACCATTCCAGTTTATCAACTCTGTGATTCATGTTGATACAAGCTTTATTCTCTATTTAAGGAACGAGATAACACTTTAGGAAGTGCATCTACCCAAATTATGTTTCACAGATCTACCATGGGCCACCCTAAACAGTAGCATGGCCAGACCTTAGGTCACACCCAGACAAGAGCCATCAGCAAGACAGGGAGTCAGTTCCAAATATTGACTCTTGCTCAACCACCAAGGCATTTCTGAGCAGCAGCGTGGTGGAGGATGGAAACATGATGAGTCAAATGTTGCCACTAATGTCAACAAAGCAGTGCTGGGGTTGTGCAGCGTAAAATCCCCTTCTTCCCCTTTGGAACTGGGGAGAGAATTATGGAGGCCTAAGGGAGCTGAAACCACAATGAAAGCACTCCACCTGCTCCTCTAGGCTTATCCTGAAATCCCAATCCCAGACGGCCCTGTTTTCTGCCAGCACCAAGAGAACTTAGGAAAACAAGGTGGTGGCAGCCACAGGCACCAAGAGCCATCCAGGGAGAAGGCACAAAAATCAGACAGGATGATTGAGTCCCAAACCCTACAGACCTTGGGTTCCCCAAACCAAACACTGTTTACTTATCACACTGACTCACATGAGTGCAGGGACAATGCCATGGGAATTGTTTACAGTGTCAAGGTCGTTTCATATAATTAAAGGAAACGTCAAGAGATGAGATAACAACAACAGTTCTGAAGGTACAGCTAATCCTAACCTTGTAGGAAGCTATTTCTCCCAGAGTTGCTCCCCCTCTTACAGAAACAACCCTTCACACATCCCCAGATTCCTCATTTCACCTCATTCCCTTCATCCTGTGTCTGCAGAGCATCAGCAGCAGCCTTATTGAGGAGCAAGCAGCATCACACCAAAACAAGTAGCTGAAGATCATTTGCACGACTCAAATAATGCTCCACTCTCCTCCCACTTGGCAAGTCTGGACATGGGGCTGCAGTCAGAGCACTGCCACAGGCACTGCTGCTGGCAGGAAGTGGGGTTCAGTGCACTGAATCACAGAAGAGTTGGGGTTGGAAGGATCTCTGGAGGTCACCCAGTCCAACTGCCTGCCAAGGCAGGGTCACCCAAAGCAGGTGACACAGGAACACACTCAGGTGGGTTTGTAATGGCTGCAGAGGGAGACTCCAGGCCCTCTTTGGGCAGATGTTCCAGGGCTCTGCCACCCTCATGGAAAAAAGTTCTCCCTCATGTTGAGGTGGAACTTGGTGTTTTAGTTTATGGCCATGGCTCCTTGTGTCCTGTCCCTGGGCACCACTCTCTCATACCTCTCAGAGATATTTCATAGACTCACAGAATGTTAAGGGATTGGAACAGACCTTAGAGACGATTTACTCCCAATCCCCCTGCCCTGGGCAGGGACACCTCCCACTGTCCCAGGTTGTTCATTGATGGGATCCCCTCTCAGCCTTCCCTTCTCCAGACTAACCAGGCCCAGCTCCCACAGTCTCTGCTCATCAGAGAAATGCTCCAGACCACTTATCTCTGTGGCCTCCACTGGACCCTCTTCAGTAGCTTCTTGTCTTTCTTACACTGCAAAGATCAGAATCAAACACAACAAATTAAAGCAGGGCAGCAAGAGCTGTCAGCACAGCTCAGCACAGCCACCACAGACCATCAAGGAGGGGCTCTGAAACAGCAGCTCAAACCCTCCCGTTAGAACAGCCCAGAGCTCAGCAAGAATGAGCTCCTCAAATATTTACTCACCCTCCCAGAAAAATTCTACAGAATTATATCACAGGACTATTTCAAGTATGTCAGCCTAACAAGCTTCCAGCCAGCTTAATGGGAGCTGCAGTCCCACCTTCACTTGGATGCAGATAACCCACAGACCAGCAGGATAGACAGAGGAAGAGGATTCACCCCTTTCCTGCCCAGGTCAGTCTCTGGGAGCCTCACACCTCAGTTAAACACCTTGAGATACAGGCTGGGACCAAAGAATGATGTGATGGCAGAGATTAGGCAGCTGAAGAGCTCCACCCTACATCCCATGGCTCCATGAGGCACTTCCCAATGCTTAAGAAGGGAATGCTGCTGATTAGAGAGAAAGATCTTACAGGTATCAGTAAAAACTCCCCACCGTGGCATCCACCAAAATCTACCTCCTCAAAATCCAGAACATGCCAGATTGAGCAGCAGCAAAACTCAAGTTCAAGGGTTTTCAGCTTGCAGGAAGAATGAGCAAGATCTACAAGAAATCCAAAGAGAAGTCACTGAGAAAACCAGTGGAAAACATTTCAATTAACTAATTTATCAAGGGTCTGTGCCTCCTCTATCAGGTCATGTTCCAGGAATGAAAGGTAGCTCCAGTAAGAGTAGTCTTCAAGAGCAGTTATAGCAAGGATACCTTACAACAAGTGTGTGCTTTGCAAAATTATGGTGTATAAACACAAATATTAAACTGTTTTTCTGTGCACTTTGGCTTTGAAATCAGGAACTTTTTCTTGTGCTGAATTGCCATCTCAAAAAGCTTGTGGAAGGTGCTGACTCCTTTGCTGTGAGAATTATCCCCTGAGGTCCCTGGAATTACAGGCTAGTGTGATGCCATCTAAATCTGTCACCGTATCAACAGCAGGGCTGGCTGACCTCTGGGCACTCAAACTGGTCCAAAATTCCAGGCAGCCCTTGGCTATACCAGCCCCCACATGCTCTGGGTACCTTCTTTGAGACAGCCCAGACACTTTGTCATTAGCAACCCCTAAGCCTGTTTCTGCAGTAAATGAGCTCCTTGGATCTTCCAGAACAATTTTCACCTTCCTCAAGGGAACAGAAGAGAATAAAAATAAAACCTCGCCAAAAAATCTGCAGCTCTTAGGAAGATCAGCCCTTAAAGAAAAAAAAAGATAATCAAAGCTTGGAAACAAAAAGCTGACTGATCCTTTAATAACAGAACTTTCCTGTATTTATGGAAATTTCTGGTTTGGCACAAAAACATCTGCTCATTTAGTGGGTGTTATAAGTATCACTTCTACACTCTGGTGATGCTGAAATCAAGAGGCCTGGTTTAGTGGTAAACGACCAGAGAAAAACATTTTCCATGATTTTAAAAGCCAAACTCTACTTCTCAGTGGGGTGCAGGGCTTCACCTCTCCACTGTACATGGTCGTCTCGAGTCACTGTGTTGTGTGCTGCCGCAACCACTGCTGCAGCTTGACCTGGCAGTGACAACACCAACACTGCTCCAGCTCATTCAAACCCTGCATGAAGTCAGGCCAGTACAGCCTGGATGTCTGTGCCCAACAGAAAACAACTCCATCTGTAATGATGACAGCCAGTGACTGAACATGCACTATGGCTCTTCTGTCCTCCTTACAGGATCATTTTGGTTCCTGGGTTTTCCTGACAATGGTTACCTTGCAATTTATCCAACTGCTGAAAATCAAGCTCGAGTTAATCCCTTTTAAGCACCTCACCAGTTACTTGTGTTTAGAACAATCACCACAGGCTATCATGGATGCAAAATGTGATTTTCAAGCCAGAACTAATTATTCTCTGCAAATATGACGGTCCAGAATAGTCTCCATCACAGAATGGCATCATCTCACTCAATGGCAGATCCTTGATGTGTGACTCAGGGAAGTCTCCTTTTAAACTTGTCCTTGTTCTTCAGTTCTTCTCCTAAACATCTATTTACGGATAGGCTTAAGAGATCCTTCCTGTGGAGGAGTAAATGGCTTCAGGAGGCAACAGGGCTCATTGTCAAACTCATTTAAGAAAAAGTAACCCAGCACCGCTGCAACACACTACCCCAGATACCACTTCCCAACATTAACTCTAGGAAGTCTGATCAATTCTTTATCCTGAAAAGGAATAGGAAAAAGCTCTGAACAGGGCAAGGGTGCCAGACTGACTCACATAATCCCATTAGAGTTATCCAGAGCACTCAGTTTGCTCAGTATCTGAGAGATAACAGGATTAACTTCATGTTTGACATCATTTCAGCCTAATAATTGTGGAATCACTCCTACAGCCCTAATGTCATTGATTCAACAGGGGATTCCCATCACTCCCCCACAAGTCCCAGCCTTGAAAGCCCCTTCATTAGCCTCAGCATCTTAAGTTAATTACTTGGAGAAATTTTCTTTTCCTCTCCCAAAACAAAGTGTAACTTAACCCCTGCAACCTACAATGCTTGCGCAGAACAAACTCCTACCTTCCCTGCAGGAAGGGACCCTGTTTACTTTCCTAATCACCACTTTAGTTTCCAAGATTTAACGTTAAGACCAAAGAGGGAGGGGCAGAGGGCAAGCTTTTCATCATTTTGGTTGAATTTCAACAAAAAACACAACAAAGGCTGGTTATAGCTGTCTCAAAGATCAAGATTCAGCCCCAGATCCCCGCCTAACTCTGCCTTCCTGGGGAGAGGGGGTTGATCTGTTCTCTACGAGCAGAGCTACAGCCAGGCCTAATCACCACAGAGCCTCCAGGAGTGATTTTCCTTGCCAAGCCATGACTTGCTGCTCACCTTGCCTTGGAAACGATTCCCTCAGTGCAGTGGGGCTGGGGAAGGAAAGAGAAAGCACACAACAGTACACAGAGCTGCTTCAGACTGTGTGAGGGAAGAGAGCACAAGAACCGGGACATGTTTTTATAGGGGATTTTTCATGGAGTGAAGAACACTATCAAATTCTACCTTTCAAGTGCAGCGGGAGGCTGTGCTATACCAGTTAGGCCAGTGTTGTTACGCTGGCACTAAGCCCAACACAGTGCCAAATCAGACTCCACTGCACTGCTTATGAAAGCCAATGTCCACAGCCACTGCATGGCTGCACCGCCATGGTTCATCTCTTTTAGCCCCCCCCACCCCCCCCTTCCCCCAAAAAAAAACCAAACAGGGAAAGGAGAACTGCAATTCACAAAACTCTAGAATCAAACTCATCTTGTTCCACTCTCTTG
>JBBMKD010000079.1:6773924-6802936 GCA_037834095.1 Argya squamiceps | reverse complement strand
CTTGTTCCACTCTCTTGCCACCGTCCATTAGACCAGGTTGCTCCAAGCCATGTTCAACCTGGCCTTGAACACTCGCAGGGATGGGGCACCAACAGCTCCTCTGGGCACCCTGTGCCAAGGCTCCCCACGCTCACAGGGATGGAATTCTCCCCAACACGCCATCCATCCCTGCCCTCCGGCAGTGAGTTAGGATTAGGGTGTTCCGTCCCCGGGGTCAGGGTCGGGGGGTCCCGTCCCTCCGTCCCTCGCCGCCCCCGGGAGCCCCTCTCTCACCCGGGCCCCCGGCGCCCTCTGCCGGCCACGGCGCAGCTCTGCGGCCCTCGCGCTCCCCCGGGCGCTCCGGCCGAACCTCGGACACGGAGGGGCTGGAGCGCGTCCAGAGACGGGAAACAGACCTGGGGAAGGGTCTGGAGCGCCAGGAGCGGCTCAGGGAGCCTGGAGAAAAGGAGGGTCGGGGGGACCTTCTCGCTCTCTCCAGCTTCCTGACAGGAGGGTGCAGCCAGGTGGGGGTCGGGCTCTGCTCACAAGGAACGGGAGGGAACAGGAGGAAAGAGTGTCAAGTTGTGCCAGAACAGGTTTAGATTGGATATTGGGAAAAATTCTTCATCAAAGGATTGTCAGTCCCTGGCACAGGCTGCCCAGGGCAGTGGTAGAGTCCCCATCCCCGCAGGGATTTAAAAGCCATGTGGATGTGGCACTTGAGGACAAGGGTTAGTTGTAGCTTTGGCAGTGCTGGGGAATGGCTGGACTTGAGGATCATTGCAGGCTTTTCCAGCCTGAAGGATTCTGTGATTCTATAGCTGTGTAACGAAATTACACAGCTGAGTTACACCAATGTACAAAGCTTTGCCTTACACAGCCTTAAGACTAGCTCTAATAGGCACCACGATCCATGGCAGAGCCTGCATCTGCAAAGCTCAGCTCAGAACCTGCACAGCCTGAGCACCCTCGGGCTCAACAGATCTCTTCACATGAAATTTAGCAACTCCTATATGCCAGGGAATCCAAACTTATCACGACCCAGACAGTAAATCCCTTTGAAATCTTAAAATCTCTGCTTCACAAAACAAGCCCAGGCTGGGTTGAAGAGCCGTGTTCTCCCTAAGCAAGTCACGGTTATCCACTCATTCCACATAGCTGGATGGGTCCAACCTGTAAAAAAGCCACCTCGTATCTCTGGTTGCGTGTTTGTTTCGGGAGACAAAAGACACCTTCAGCAATCAGAGCCAGGGCTCCTTTCCAAGACAAAGGAGAACCAAGCAGATAAATCGGTGATGTCAGCAGTGGCAACATCCAAACCTTCACACTTGGGACTGCACCTCAGGACCAGCCTGAGGGCCTGGGAGTAGCTTTGTCCAGCCAACAGCTCAGCTAACAAGCTATTTACAGCTCACAAAGGCAGCCAGGTAATGAGAACATTCGGTATTTTGTTTTTAAAAGGCCAGATTTGCCACTCAGCCCGGACACATTGCTCCTATGTGAAGAAAAAATAATAACAAAAATCACATTTATACTAAACCTGCTTGTCTCTGGTTTCAGGCAGGCTCCTCTTCTACTCCCAGCCCCAATAAAATCAGCTACTAAAATCCCTGGACAGAATTTACAGGCAATGTTCCAGGAGCAAGGTGAATTTAAGGTTCAACAAGTTAAAAAAGAAAACTAGAAAGTCTGGAAACCTACTGCCCTCCTCCATGCCCTACTTACTGGGCCACAGAAACTCCACACTCGCTGTTTCACAGCAAGTCACCCTGAATTACACAGAGGATTGACTGCATGCCCTACAAGGTCTTATCTTTTCACACAAGGAATAAGATTGTTCAATTCTGTCAGGAAGCACTTTAGAAACGACATTTCTCACTCAACATCAACCTTTGCCACTATCTTGCTCCAGCCAGCCTGGAGGCCGAAGCATCTTCATCGCAGCACATCCACAGCTGAGCCAGAAAACCACAAAGCCAGCAGAATTAATCTCTGCTTTCCCTCAGTCAGAGATACGGGTACAAACTATAAGACCACTTAGCACAAAAGCTTCAAAGTCACTCAAAATGGGGTGTCTGGAATTACAAGGTCTCTGGCCAGTCAGCATTTGGCTTGTAGCTCAGGAGGGAAAAGCAGCAAGAATTCAGACACCTCCTCAAGTTGTTCAGGGTGGAATTATTGGGTATTAATTTTCAGAAATGCCACGCTAACTAGGTGGATGGGCCTGCAAATACAGCAGGCAGAAAAACAGCACCGACATGCCATCAAGTGTCCCAAGCACCCTGACAGCACTAAGTACGTTAACTACACTAAGAACTAGAACAAATTTAAGAACAAAAGGCTGTCAGGATAATGTCCCAATGTATTTTGCTAACCCCTCAAGTGCACACCACTTATTTACAGTAATGCTTTCAGACAGGTAAGGAAATGCTCTATGCTGCACCTTGTTTAAAAGTCAAATGCTTTCCACAGAGATCAGTTCCAACCTCTGGTAACCTGCCTAAGGAACAGCAGGAATTTGCCTTTCTACCTGCTTGCAAGTTAGTGCACATCAACTGTAATTAAGGATTTGA
This sequence comes from Argya squamiceps, assembly GCA_037834095.1. Lineage (NCBI taxonomy): Eukaryota > Metazoa > Chordata > Aves > Passeriformes > Leiothrichidae > Argya > Argya squamiceps. The sequence goes on along the minus strand of JBBMKD010000079.1, from coordinate 6,800,384 downwards.
TCTCAGGCACTTTGGCCTCTTTGCCTCTTCTGCTGTATCACAAAGAGCTGTGTTACTGCTGGACACACAACATGTAGCATCTGAGTGTAATCACAGCTTCTGTGTGTTCCTGGAAGTAAAACCCATTCTTTTTTATTCTCTTTATTAAGAGATTTCCATTGGCTACTTAGCAGTGACTGTTCTTCTCCAGCAGACCTGAGTTGGTGACAGCAAAACTCCCAACCCCACAATGCTCTGACTGCACATCAAACACAGCACACACTGCTGGCACTGACTTGCCACCTCCATCAGCCTGGCTTAAACTGAGACCTTAGAGCCCCTTCCTGTGCCTAAAGGGGCTCCAAGAAAGCTGGAGAGGGACTGGGGACAAGAGCCTGAAGTGCCAGGACAAGGGGGAATGGCTTCCTGCTGCCAGAAGGGAGGGATAGATGGCATATTGGGAAGGAATCCTTCCCTGTGAGGGTGGTGAGCCCTGGCACTGGTTGCTCAGAGAAGCTGTGGCTGCCCCATCCCTGCAAGTGTTCAAGGCCAGGTTGGATGGGCCACAAAGGAACCTAGTCTATGGAAGGTGTGTGCCCATGGCCCTCCCAACCCAAACCATTCAATGATTCTATAATGGTTCCCATAACGGTTTAGAATTGAGCATCTGAAGGTATAGCTCTGATTCTTGGGGATAAAGATGGGAATCAAGCAGCCAGCCATGCATCCTGCTGGGAAAAAGCAGCAGAGCTGGTGGGATAAGAACCAAGCATTCACATTTTCAGCCCTTTCCTCTACTCAGACTGTATTTGGAGTCCAAGTCTCCAGAAGCAGCAGATTCATATCACACTGGTTTCTTTCTGAGGCATGTAACCCACAAGTCAGCTTAGATGCTAAAACAAATTACTTATTTGTTTGCACAAAGGTGAAGGACTTGAAGAGTATTTCCCATTTTTATGAGGAAAAGAATTGGGAAAAAAGTAGCACAGCAGGAGATAAAGAGGATGAAAGTCAAAGGGGATTGGAAGTCAGTGTGGAAGGTAGCTGCAGAAGCATCCATAAATTTAGTATTTCAGGAGCTTTCTAAAAAAGCAGCTTTGGGTAACAGCCTGTGTGTGCAAAGGCTACTTCACTAATTTCCTCAAATGTTTCGCAGTTGTCCCACAGAAATTTAGACCTTTTAATGACTTAAAGGTTCATATCTGAATACCTGCAGAGGAAGTGTGTAAGCATAGGCAGAAACTGTCAACAGAGTGCAAAGTACAGGAGGTCAAAGGACCCAACAGCAAACACTTCCCATGAAAAGTGGACACTTACTCAGGGGCATGCCCCAAAGTTTGATAGAAGTTTCTGTGTATTCTTTATACTTAACTCAAGGCAGGGTTGTGAGCAAATTTTAAGCTGCATATCTGTTCTAGAATACCATGTATGGATAGCTCTGAAACTTCACTGCAGCTGCCTGGAGACCTGGCTTCCACTCGTCCTCAGAGATGAGCATGAATTAAAATCCAAAGACAACAGCAAATTTCATTTTTAGTTAGCCAGGGCAGTCAGCCAAGGAAGGCTCCCCCCCACCCTCCCATGGCTGGTGAAGCCTGACAGCTCAAAAGGATTTATGCTTCCCTGTGCATTCCCAGTGACCACTCCAAGCACACCAGCTCAAACAAGTGCCAGCCACGCAGGACTGTGAGTGCAGTTAATATCCAACCAGGAAAGGACAGCAATGCATCCAAAGCACCAGGCTTGAAGAGAACAAAGGGCACAGACTTGGACTTCAGCTCAGCTCCATCTTACCTCATCTCTGGGATCAACCCAGTAGTCCTGAGCTTAGCAGCACTTGGAGAATGAATATCCATAAAAGCAAAGGAATTTTAAGGCAACTATAATAAAAGATCCATCTGTATATTCTGTCTTTAATACAGGGCTCTTGACTCCCAGCACTAAGGAGGTAACACAAAGCTTCATGACCAGCCATGGGGGGTGTCTGTGCATGCAAAGATCCAGTACAGATACCTCCATCCTAAACTGGCCCCACTCCAGGTGGTGGGAGTGGAAAAGTAACTTTACTTAAGTTGGCAAAACGCAAAGAGAACATACAGCTTTTCACATCCCAGGCCACCAGCACTCATCAAAACAGGGACTCTCAGAAACCTCAAAAGGCTCCAGCTCTGTCTCTCACTGATCTAGCCAAAAAATGGGGTTCAGCTGCGTGTGAAAAGGGACACAAAGCTGTGTGATGTGAACAGAGGTGGCTGGTGGCAGTCCCAGCACAGGCTGAGTCCTGGTGAATAAGGAGAGCTCATCAATCACAGAATGGCTGCAGATAGGAGGAAGGTTGAATATCTTGTTCCACCCCCTGCTGTGGGCAGGGACACCTTCCACTAGACCACGTTGCTCAGAGCCTCATCCAACCTGGCCTTGACACTGCTCAGAGTCATTCATAATTCAAGTTCTAGAGACTGAAAAATGGCCCTGCTCTGCTGTGCTCTGTCCCAGGGCTGACTAGGAGATGCCACCTCCACAAGTACTGCTCCAGCCTCAGCTGCCAGTGCCATACTCACTTCACCTTCCACCTCCTCCACAAGTCAGCATTTGTAATTAGTTTGCCACAAGCAAAACAGAAGGGAAAGCAATCACCACAGATTAAATGTGCACCTTACAGCCTGTCAAAGATGGGGCACAGCAGTTCTTGCCACCAGGACTACAAGCACATTACACTTTTATGCAGGAGCTCTTGGCTTGCAGATGATCCAACCAGACCACTGGGCTCTAACACACCAGCTCTGTATGAAGCCAAAATCTGGCCTTCATCTGCCTCACCAAGCACACTGCCCTGCTGACAATACAACCATTCCCAAAGTTTTCAGGATGGCATCACCTGACTGCATACACTAACCTAGAAATATTATTTACGAGTTAGAAGTCACCAACTACAGTATCACAGTCCAGAAGATGTGAGGTCAATGTGCTGCATGGATACTGTTTTCCCATTGTGCAGGCAAGAGCTTTCATGCAAATCTCATGTCAATGGCAGGGAAAAAAAACGGACATTTAACTCTTTTCTTGTGGCCATTTTAGGCAAACAGATGGAAGAGTTCTTCAAGGCAATGTCTAAGCCAAAAATCTGTGAGTTTTAGTTACAACCATATCCTTGCATCAGTTAAACCTACCAGCAATGAATTTGCTTGCTTCAGGGCAAGCACTACACACTGCCTAAAGCAAGAGATTTAAATTTTAATTTAAAAAAAAAATCCTGTATCTTCTGCAACACAGAGCAGCCTAAAGGAATAAATACAGAACAACAGGAACAACAAGGAGTTGATCTTCCTTTATGCTTTGCCATGTGCCTTGTTCAAACCAGCTCGTTGCTTCTGGCCTCTTCCTTATCAAGAAAGGGGATGTTACTTGTTTTCAAGAACTTGGGATAGCTAAGAGACCAGTATTCCAGGTTTCACAGATGGGATATTCCAAAAAAGATCTCCCGTATTACACAGCTTCAGTCAGATCTGGTCCACACCACAGTACAAGTGCAGCTGATGCATCTGCCAAACCACATTATTTTCTAATCACCTTCTACACTTGAAATGAAGACATCAAGTTTAAAGTAATCAGGTTCTTTATGACACTTAAGTAACAAGGACAGGTCAGATCCATAATCTGTAGCAAGATATCTGAGACTGTACTCACCGGCGTTCTCTTCCATTTCTCTTGTGTACTAGTGCCCAGAGAAATTCCTACAAAAACAGGAAGCAAAGTCAACACACAAATTAAAATTCCAAGTGTGGAGAAAGCTCAGATTTAGTTTTATTTCTCTATCAACTCTACACAGCCTACACAAAACCAGTGTGGAGGGAACGTAGAGCAGAAATCCTGCCCCAAACTAGAAAGAGTGTGACACTGTCATCCCTCTTTGAAGACATCAGAAACTTCTAATCACACACATGCTGCAATGGAAAGAAAAGAGAAACAAAATTAAGGTGCCATAATTACAAAGCAGCAATATTTGTTCCCAGGGAAAACATTCCACTTCTGCCTCTTCAGGAAGGGATGTGCTTACTGTAAAAGGGAACAGCCTACTGCTTATCTAGCAAAGGCAGCACAGCATGTGCACAGGAAGTATTTCAGATGTCACACAGCATCAAGGCACTTCTGAACATACTGTGGGGGGTGGAAAAAGAAAGACAAAAAAAAGGAACCAGGATTTTAGTAGAAAAGCCAGTTTTTCTCTGAAGAAAGTTCTGAAATTAGGTGCCCGGGGAATTAAGTTTGGGGAAATCATGATGTGTTTTGATTTTGACAGATTCTGCAGCACAGTAAAAACAGTCTCAGTATTTTAGAAAATGGGAGGTTCTGTTCTCAAAATCGTGCAGTTCAAACTTAGACAACCACAACTGGACATGTCAGCAGGAACAGCATGGGGTGACTGGGGAAGAGCTACAAAATAAGGTTGTTCCAGTGCTGAGGAGTCAAAGCCAGTCTTTATCCATAGCCCACTTCATGCTAACCTTTCCCCATGAAGCCCAGACCAACTCATCACCTTTGCTCCCAGCAGCGAAGTATTGTTTGGCTTTAGTTTAACATCAGATCAGCTGGTCATCTTCATGTGACAACTTGCTGACTGTGCAGCATGTGCTCAGCTTGTTCAAGAGCACTGGAGCATCCCAGGGCTGCAGTGTCAGCGGAGACAACCACAACACACCATCCATGGAGGCTCTGCCAGTGGGGCTTTTCAGCTTTGCTTTGCTCAGCTGTTTGGGGGAAAATGCTTCTTTGGACCAGACAACCATGCTCCAGGCCACTTCTCTCTGATGCAGCTCTAATTCCATTGCAGTGACGCTCTTGGAATGGGGCTGGGGGAGCACCTCAAAAGAGCCATTAAACCCTCAAAACATAACTGGCGATCACAGGTTTAAACAGCTTTAAAAAGAGAACAAGTATCTGTACAGGATTCTGAGCAGCAAGTGTGTGGATCAAGAACATCAGAAGGTTCTGATTTCAGAGGCTGACAGCCACAAGTAGCTTAGGAAACACCTTTAGAATCTCTACAGCCTAATCCATTAACACTGTTAAAATACAGCTTTCACACACATTTGGATGCATGGTTTGGTACATCCACCACGTGCTGCATCAAGGACACCATTTGCAAGAATTGTAATGAATGAACTACAGAATCATTTAGGCTGGAAAAGGCCTCTAAGATGACTGAGTCCAACGACTGACCCACCACTGCCAAGACAACCACTAACCCACATCCCCAGGGGCCACATCCACATGTTTTTGAATGCTTCCAGGAATGGTGACTCCAACACCGCTCTGAGCAGCCTGTGCCACAGCTTGACAACCCTTTTGGTGAAGAATTTTTCCCTGATATCCAATCTAAAACTCCCTGGCACAACTTGAGGCTATTTCCTCTTGTCCTGTCCCTTACTCCCTGGGAGCAGAGCCTGACCCTCATCTGGTCCAGTCTTGTGCCAGAGAATGCTCTGCCACCGAAGGCAGAAGAGCCACCATCCCTGCCTGTCCTTTCAAGCAAGCCCTTCTGGGAAAGGAAAGAAGAAGGGAAACTGAAACTGCCACCTCAAAGTCTATTTGAACCTCAGCACAAACGACAGCAATGCTCCCACTCCCCCCCAGAGCCACCAGGGAGCTGGGTTTAATTTGCCTTTCAAGGGCATTCCTGCACAGGATGTGCTGAGCTCTGCATACTACAAGGGGCACATTTGTGCCTAGAATACTAATCCTGGCAGCCCCTCACTGCTGGACACTCACTGTGCACACCAGAGACATCTGTCACTGCCTGACGGCACAGCTGGAAGTACCTCAGTCTGTGCTGAGCATCTTTCTGAGCAGAAGACTAAATCCACAGTATCTGGTTATTAACAGAACAAGCATAAAAGGCACACTGCAGAAAAAAAAGTGATGACAGGGTAGAGGAAGAAGGACCAAAGTCTGCAGCATTGCCACAGGCTGCCAAAGCAGGAGCATACGGCTCTGCCTGCACCAAGGAACAGGAACTTCTCACCAAATATATGGATTAAACAGTGCAGATCCTGCTGCCAGCGTTAACTGTGACTGGCTAATTGGAAAGCTGTATTCTGGAATAATATTTGAGATAACCCACTCCATGGAACAAAAATTTGTTTTTATCCCCAACTGTCACAGGTTTCCCAGACACCTACTTCTGAGAAACCTTGGATTTTTCATTTCCTCTAGCATGACATGCCACAGTTCCTCTGAATATTCATGTCCTCTGAGTGCTCCCACATTCCCTGGGCCTGACAGCTGTGTGAAACTCCCGTGTTTCTGAGAGTCCTGTTGCCGGCACATCTCAGCAACTTTCAGCACCCAGGACACTCCCTGCCCCTCACTACTCTGGACACCACAGCAGCAGAACCACGGTCTTTGTCTGCCTCGAGACTTCAAACACTTTACAGCTTTTTCCCCAGCTCTCTGTACCACTCTAAGAATATATTCATGTTCCATTGACCCGGCTCTGAACTCCTGGCAGTGAGGTGATGGCTTTTTTCCAGCTAGGCTGCTAATCCACACACAATAGAAAACGACTGATTCGCAGCCATGCTGCAGTGGTTTCTTCAGTCTTAACACACAACCTGCTGCACAGGGAATTTTGTCTTTCCCAGCTCTGCCCATGTGCTCAGCTCTGTCACATCCTCCCACAGCAACACAAACTGGCCCAATTCCAGACTTTGGACCTCCTCCCATGCCCTCTCACCCATTCCTTGCACCAGCACCGATCCAGCTGCTCTGGGAACAGACCAGATGCAGACCAAGCATGTCCAGAGGAGTGGGCTAGGAAGGACAGGACCTTGACAGCCCCAGCTCAAACCACCACGAGGGTGCACATCAAGGTGCCACTGTTTGTTCCAGCCTTGGGCAATCCACACCCATGAGCTTTACTGAATACTCCTTTACAGCTTTCTCCTTTCCTCAGGGTCTCCTTTTCAGCAATCCTTACCCAGACCTCTGGAACATTAAGCATTCAGCTTCCTTCAGAATGAAGCTCATTAGCTGGACCCCTCTGTCCGCACTGCTCATCTCCAGAAACATGAACAGCTTCCTTCAAAAGACTACAGCACGCTTCCAAAAGTCCAGCTAAAACCGAAGCCAATGTTGGTTGTTTTTCCCAACTAAACTAGAAAATTGACAACTCTTCCAAGCAGAAGTGGCACATTACTTCCCCACAGTGGCTGTCAACAGGCTTGCCTTAGGCATGGAAAGGCAGTTCCCATGCTGGCTCAGCTCTAAATCACCATTCCAGAGAGGGACCCGACAGCAGCTGGGCAGCTACTACAGCACTTTTACTGTAATGAGACACAAAACCCAAGGCTATCTTGGAAAGAAAAGCATATGGGGGAGAGAAAGGACGCTCTTATAACAGTTTGGAACTATATCCACCAGTTGGAGGGAAAGGGAGGAGTTAACACACACCCATAGCTTGAGGAACATGGTCCTGCATTAATAGAGACCATGACCCATGAAATTAAACAAGCTCACCTGACAACTCCCAGATGATTATTCATTTTGACCTAATATGGTGCTAGTAACAGCCAATAAACAAATATTATATTATCGCTCATTATGCCACTTCAGCCCTCGGCTTTACACTACTTAAATTACATTACTGCAGCAGCACCCAGAAGGCTCCCACTGAGGCAGGTGACAAGAGCCCAGCAAAGGGTTGATGCTGCCCACAACAGCTTACCATCATAACAAGAGAAAGTATACACCAGGAATAAAACCAGCTGGGAGATGGAAGCCAGGCACAGAGCAGCCTCCCCTTCACCACACAGAGAATGTCCTGAGTCTTCCTCCCTGATTTGCCAAACTCCACTCGAATGGCTGACCCAAGCCATCAGGACTCTCCCCAGCTGCAAATGTTTCTCAAGGGCCAGACTTACAAACCCTCTCCGACTAGCCCAGGGATCTGGCTGCCTGTTCCTTTTTATAAATGCAATTTCAAAAATAAAATCAACGTTTTATTCTCTCAGCAATAATTACTCCTTCCAGGAAGCCAGATGAGCAGATTTTTGCAAAGCTGAGATAACTCTATGCCATGGGTCTGTTGGCCATGAAGCTCCATCAGGTCCTCAGGGGGAGGGCTAAAGAAACTTATTTTATCTGCCAGCGGTGAGATTAAGAGCACAGTAAACAATATTAAAATTCTGTTCTACACAGCAGAATACCTCAACAGCACCAAACTGTTCTCCCAAGGGACAGATTACAGCACAGGTCCACAACTGGAGTTTAAGTATTGCAAGGGAAATTCTTAAAAAGCCTAAATGGATCAACCATGCAAAATGCCCCAGTACAGATTACAGGACAAGGTGTAAAGGTATAATTAACCTCTTGTTGGACAGAGTGCTACAAAAGGGAAGAGATGCACAAGCTCCTTTTCAAGTCAGCGGAGGCCAAAAAGCTCATATATTTTTCTGACTCCATCTAAAAACAAACCAGCTCCACTAAGTCTTGGTTTGCTCATGTCCTTCAGTTATATGTCTTGACCATAATTTTCTGGTTTCTGCAAATTGCTGGAACTACAAATGCTGGTTTCAAAATCCTCTGAGCAGCCTCAGCTGACCCAGTTTGTTCTGTGCTAATCACACACTGAGCAGTGGAGAGGTCAGTTGGAGGGAAATCAGAATATTCCTCTTCAATAAAACCACACAGATTAAACCCAGTTGTTCTGCAGCCCAGTCTGGCAACATGTCAATTAACGGGGTGCGTCACTAATTAACAGGCCAGCAGTTTCCCTCTCTTTCCAAGGATCCCAACACTACAAGCATTTTTGCACTTGTTGGGAAGCAATGCCTTTGAGCAGGAACACAGCAGCTGGTTAGCACGAGGAATAGGTTTTGTGGAAGAAGTGGAAAAATCAGACAATAGTATAACAACTCTATGTGCAATTTAAAGAGAAAATTGGAATAGCCAGGATTTGAAAACCTCATTACAGTTCGTATTACAGTAAAAAAGAAACCGGTGGCTTTTTGTCACAGATTTAACATTTGATAAGTGGCTCCCCATGCAAACAGCAAATGTTTTCCAGCAACTCAGTAGCTGCCTGTGGGTGGCACAGTAATATAAGGTTACTGGAGAGGAACTGGAAAGGGAAGGGAGCTGCATCCTCTGGGGTTGTGCACGGGGAAGGTGAGTGGCTTTTTCCAACACCTGGGCAAAAGTAAACCTTAAAAATACTCATGGACATGCTGTGCAGAACATTGGAATGGGACTCCAAACCCAGCATCGTTACTGCTCTGCTACTGACTGGCAAAGAATTTCTGAGGTTGGAAAAGATCTCCCGGATCATTGAGTCCAACCTATGACCAAACCACCTTGTCAACCAGACCAGAGCACTGAGTGCCACATCCAGTCGTTCCTGGAGCACCTCCAGGAATAGTGAAGTTGGACACTGGACAAAGGCCCTTTGTTTATCTATGCCTCAGTTTCCTCTGCCTTCAAGATGGGATTAACTTCTTTTGTAAAGCAATTCAAACACAAATTAAAACTTGCAATACTCCATTTCCTAGAAACTTTCACCTTATGTAGGCCTCCACAGTAGTACATGGACACTTTATTCATCTCACAAACCAAACACAGCAAGTTCTTCCATACTTCTATTTGAAACAGACCACACGAAGTCTGAAAAAGCCACTCTAGCCTCTCCCAGGTGTTTCAGTTCACTGAAGGAACCATATTCACCACACCTGGAACAAAAAGCCAGCTGTGGGAAAGTATTTGCTTCAGCAAAACAAAAAACAATGAATATCTGGAGTGCAGAGCTAAATTACCCAAAATCTAAGCTGCACTTTCTATTTTTCCCTTTTTTCAAAAATGCAGATGACAAACTGAATTCTCAACTGTGCAAATCCATATTAGGATGAACTTTATCACTGCTGAAGCCACTGGAGCATCCCCAGTTAGTTACAAAAACACCAGCTGGGCCTCTGCAAACCCAGACCAGAGCCCACTCACAAGGCCTATATAAATTAATTAGTGCAGTAATTGAAAGCACAGAGGAGATGGGGAAATGCCTTGAGTACAATTCCCCGTTCAGAGAAGGTTATATAAATGTAAAGGGAAAACAACCAGGAGTGTGGTCCCTATTTCTCAGACCTATGAATGTTAAGAACAGGAAGTCTTGAGATGCCTTTTTTTCCTGTAAAGGTTATAAAGCAATGCACAACACGTTAAACACCAGATGCTCACTAGCATCTAATAGTCAGACCCAAAAAGAAGCTTGAGTGCTTTAACTGACCCAAAATGGTGGTCACCAGTAGAAGGGTTTCTCATCCAGATCCCTTCCAGCTTGTTGTATTGCCACAAAGAAATGAATCCCAGGGGTTTTTTTAAAGAGAAAAAAAAATGACACAGAGCTGTAGAAGGTCTCCCTTCCAAAAGCAACTGAGATCAGCTAGCAGCCCTTCTGAAATCCCAGCCCCAGAAGCACCACACTGGTTTCAGCTCTGGAAGTAGCACAACTTGTGTTTTACTGCACAACTGATTTCAGGACAATAGGGCTTGTCAGAAATTAAAATTCCTTTGTGGTCTGCAAAAACTTGATCATGCAACAGTTCATTCTTGTACCACATCTCACAGGGAATTTCAATTCATGTGGCTGCCCCATCCAGGCAGGTGTCCAAGGCCAGGTTGGACAGGGCTTGGAGCAACCTGGGGTAGTGAAAGGTGTTCCTGCCCATGGCAGGGAGTGGGACTGGATGAGTTTTAAGGTCCCTTCCAACCCAAACCATCCCAGGATTCTATGGTTTATACCTGATGAACGCTAAGCAAACACAAGCTCAGTCCTCTGCTTGTGCCTCTCCCATGAAGGATCCGAATGAGCTTGTTTGGATATATCCAAGCAAACCTCTCATCCTGGACCCACTGTTTCAGACAGCAGCTGAGGACTGTGCTGACTCTATTATCTGAGCTATAATAATCTGTGTCAGCTCTGTAACACACCCCCAAAATGACAAAATAACAGGGTTACTTATTTACCTCTGGCTTCTGGGGTAAAATTCAAACCACCTTTACCTTCATTTTGTGGTTTCCATTTTCATCAAACTTTGAATAAAAACTAAGCAGCTGAGTACTCATTCAGTGCTGTGGTCATGCCCCTGTAATTATGACTCAATAGACAATTTCAATTCAACCACCATTTCCTCCCCTGAATCGTGCCACTTTTAGTCTCAGCCACTGCAGAGCCCGTTTGAAAAGTGTTTCTTTTTGCCTCTGTTTAAGACTTGAGAGGAATGAGCTTAACCACCATCAAAGCACTAAAATGAATTTGTTAGAAAGCTGACCTGAACTCCCAAAAATCCTGCAGCAGCAGAGCTGAATTTGCAATCCTGCCATAAGAGTCCCAAAGCACCCTGAGTGTCCAACTGCTTCCTGGGATAAACAGCCCACAGGGCTTGTGCAATCAGATTAAACTCCATGCCTTCCCTGCTGCACGTTCCAGCACATAAACCAGGCAGCTCTAATCAAATTCCACACTCAAAGGCAATGCAACGTTCCCATTTGAAAAAATATGAGATACAGGAAACCTGTGCTGTGTAAGTGTTGTTATCAGCTTACAGAGTCAACACTTTTTAACTGGTAACAGCTCAGCTATTTGAAATTAAAGCTCTTTCTGAATCAACACTCTGGAATTACATCACTGAATCTATAGGAGCATTAAGTTTCACCTTTTGAGGCAGATTTCCAAGCAGTTCAGGTAGTTTGAAATTCAGTTGTAGCTTTATATTTTTCTCTCACAGACTCACTAGCATAATTTCTAATTATTTCTGATTAAGATATCAAATTTCCTTAAAGAAGCCCTCCTCAGGCAATTATTTTCTTGCAAAGCTCTAGCTTTAATAAAAAGGTGCACAGGCTTTAACTAGGACAACGGAGAAATTAATTCCCACTGCTGATCTGGCAAAGTCTTTATAACATAAGTGCAGGCAGTGAGGCATCCCATTGTGAAAATAAGCCCATAAAGCTTCTGAATGAGAATATTTTCTTAAAAAAATTTTTTTTTGTAGTTCTCATGGCTGTGCACAAAGTTTATGAAGCAGCAACACTGATCGCCTGGGGATGGTGCTTAGTGCAGCCATCAGACCTACTGGGCTGCAAGTTGATTTTAATCTCAGGCGGAAGTTGTGCTTTTTTCCTAGTGCTCTTCAAAATGCTTTCAGATAGGGACACAGAATCGTGGAATGGTTTGGGTTGGAAGGGCCTTTAAAGATCATCTAATTCCAGCCTTTCTGCCATAGGCAGGGATACCTTCCACTAGAGACCATGTTGCTCAGCACATGGTCAGTCATCTCTTAGGTTTTGGTCTGCTATACTCCTCCAAATAATCTTTAATTAAATCTTAAGTGGGATAATCTTGAAAACAGTAATCTCCTAGAACTCCCCTCAGAACAGGAATGTTTCACCTCTGTTCTCTCATCACCACTCTAACTTTCCACTAGAAATGACATTTTCCAGCCAACACATTTAGCTGCATTAAGAGCTCAACAAAACTATCAGGGCTTCTTTCCAGCCACAAAAGGACTTTCCACGGTAACAATGGTTAAAGAAACACCCAACTGAAGCAACAAATCTCTCCTGGTGCCCTGCAGGCAGCTAGCTGACCTGGCCCAGGAAGGCAACCAGGAAAAATGGCTCTTCTCCAAATGTGCCAACTAAATCAAGGGAATCATTATAACACCAAGGAGCAGAGAGCACTTTAAAATTAGAGAAAGCATCATGTCTCAAACACTCTCAAGGCACAGGAGCCGAGGAAATGCCTTGGGATGGGCTGTATTAATAGGAAGGTTGCCAGACCTGGCTCTGCATACCTAGCATGAGGAGCCCCTGGTTCACAAGCAGAAGACCCTCCAGAAGAAATGCCTTAGGAGCATTCCAGGTACATCCAGTAGCTCCCAGCCCTTCCCTGTACAGGAACCAGCACACCTGAGCAGTTTGTCAGATCACTTGAATCAATCCACCTAAGAGCTATCAAGAATTACAAATACCTCCCAAAGTTATATAAGAAGAATCCATTATGACAGAGCCTGTGAGGAGCTTCAGAATAGAATTAAAATCCAATGACAAAAAAATTCCTTAAAAACAAGCAGTTTGAACTTAAGCTGACACTTTCTGGTGACTTCTCTTGTACACCAGACTCAGATCTTCTGTTGTATTCAGCTACTGTGCCCTTGGACATCAGAGCAGGTTCATTTTATGACCCCATTCCCCAGCACAGTTATCAACCAGCCAGGAACTGCTGGTTTGCTCAGCAAACAGGACCTTTTGATAGGTGCCAGAACCAGGAACAGTTAAAAACATACCTCCACTCCCTCCACCTACATCAGCAGCACTCCAGGTAAATTCTAAACAAGGTTTCTGGAAAGGGAATTAACTATATCAGAGCAATAACACAGATGAAAAAGAATTAAATTGAAAGAGAATGCAACCACAAAATGCAGTAAGGAAAAAGCATATTAAAGAAAAACATTGAAACTAGCAGAACCAAAATCCATACTGAGCCATACAAATGAAACAAAAAGTACTTCACAAGGTTTTTAAGACTTCAAAGGCAGCTGTGAGTGAGCTCAGGAGTGAAACCTGCACAGGTATCAGGCAAACACTAGTATAAGCCAACGGCATTTCTGGAAATGCAAAAATACACTTTAAGCATGGAGGGTTGTATTCTTACCTACACCTGGTAAACTTGCTCATTTTAAATGGAAAATCAGTCAGCAGTGACAGATCTACTAAAGGGAAACTCAGGTCTGCAATAAAAATGGTATTGAGGAACAACTGCTTTGTTGTAAAAAGGATCTGAAGCTTGAGCCAATCTGACCCAATTTTGGCCAGTAAATAATGATGCTTGCAGCAATCTGAGGGATTGAGAGGTGCCTTTCCCCTCTGACACAACTCCAAGTTGGATGGATGATGCCATTCACTTGAAGGCCACAGAGTGTATTTATCAGCCAGCCCTGGGGTTGGCCTATAAATGGAGATTTACTGACTTCATCTGAGGAATACTTCAATTCACAAAGAGGTGCCCACAAAACACAGGGTTTAGATACATAACATGTATCCAGAGCACAGGAACTGTGAAACACCCCCACAAACAAACACAAACTACAGCAGCTTTCAGAGGGACTTCAGCCCACAGGTTTGCACCCTCCCATCCCAACAGCCAGGAACGAAACACAGAAAGCTGCAGGAGCTCTGCCAACCCTGAGGAATTTAATTCATTACATATTTACTTGTGGGAACCTGCAGCTCTCTGCAGCCTCTCCTGTTTTTCTGGATGGGTCAGGGAGCTCCAGGGAAAGGAAGCCCATGAACTCAGACCACTCAGCCACAACACAATCCCACTGCCATCCCAGTTTCAGCAGCCAAAGGGTCTGTGTTCATGCCCCTGTAATTATGACTTGATAAACAATTTCATTTGAAACCACCAAGATGTTTTCAACTGCCCTCCCCATTACTACAGCTTCCTTTCAGCCTTGGGTTATGCCTGGTATTAACTATCCTGCTGCAGAGTCAGCTTTGAGTAGCTTCTACCACAGAAGAAACTAATGAAGTCTCTAATTGCTTTATTTCCAGCAAAAAGAGCCCACTACAGAGAACCAAAGCACCACAACTTTCCTGATGTCTTGCAAAGATATAACTTTGTAGCATATTTGTGATGAAAGTCAGCTTTTTATCAGGAAAAAGCAACCTGGTCTAGTGGAAAGTGTCACTGCCTACAGTGGGGAGATTGCAACTAGATAGTCTTTAAGGTTCCTTCTACCCCAGACCATTCCATCATTCTATGATCTGTGTGAGCCAAGGGAAAAAACAAAACAAAACAGAAAAGAAAAAAGAAAAAAACAAACAAACAAACAAAAACAAAAAACCAAACAAACAAAAACAAAAAACCAAACAGGCTTCCCACAAAACTTAACAGACCTGAAAGCCCCTAGTAACAAACCCCCTAGCCTCATGGAGCTCAGCACAGCCCTTCCACACCTGCAACATCACAGCTCTTTCAGGTTAGTCTGACATGAAAACTAAACTGGCAAAACAGCTCAACCTGAACATTTCCTCAAGGGAGAAATTCCAAGGCAGGCACCAGGTGAGAGGATGGCAGGCACAGCACCTGCACGGGAACCCCAAAATACCCCCGTGCAGAAGGCAATGAAAGCTGTGGCTCCCCAGGCTCTGCCTTCCCTCCTCTCCACTGGCACCAGAGATCTCATGGAGCAGCTGGCCCCAGCCAAAACCAGCTTGGTGCAGAAGCAGCTGGTTTGAATCCAGTTCAGTTCCTCAATTTGTCACACGGGCCACAACCAGTTGTTGGAGAATAAGGGAAGGGAGTGAATACACAGGACCTGCTCAGCAGCTACAGCACTTTTGGATGTTTACACAGCTGCAGCCCCACACAGGGGTGCAGTGTCTGTCCTCACAGCCCAGGGCTATGACTGGGCTTGGGAGGCATCGAGTCAGGCTTCCCAGCACCAAACAGGCTTGAAAAAATCTGTGAATCACAGATCCTGCCCCTCCTCTGTCTCCATTGCAAACACCACAGGGAAGGTACACCACCCTTATCTCTCCCCATGCTGTTTGAGCCAGGCTGATCACCAGGCCACAAGTACCTGTCCTGCATAATCTCAGAGCATGTGTGACAAACCAAGATTGTTTACTTATATTTACAAGGTTGTTTCACTTCTCTGCTACAAAACTATTCTTAAACTCCTCCAGTACACCTAGAAGCAAAAACCTAAAACACCAACTGATCCCAAAACACTAGTATTTGTCAGCCCTAGGTTTTGAAATAAGCAGGACCTAGCTAATCATAACCCAAGGGCAGGCACGACCCAGGAATTCCAGTTTAACCAGTTCCACACTTTCTGCCCCTCATTCCTCCCACTTTTTTGGAACAACAGACAACAACAAAACCCTGCCCCAATCTATACCAGAATAAACAATTCATTTCGATGAAAAGCCACCTGCTCCCCCCACACAGTTAAAAGCATTTCCAAATTCCAGCTCTCCCTCAGCCAGCACAGATGGACACACCAGGCACACAGACACCAGCTTTGATTCCAGCATAGCCTTTGTGCTGCTGAGACACAAAGCTCGATGGCACAGGCTGTCTCCATCAGAGCTGTTTTGTTAAGGGATCATGACATAAACCAGCAATCCTCCAGCCACAAAAACAGCTCAGACTCACTCCTAGCCCAATTAATTTGCAATCTGCTAAAACACACAGGCACTCTCTGGCTTTTGGGGACCACAGACCTCCACTGGTAGATCACATCCTGAGATCTGACTAATGCATCACCTGCCCCACATGTCCCCAGATGATTAAATTTAACATGCAACAGCTCAATCATTACCAGAGATTTTCACATTTTTGGACACCCTACTTCCATCTAGGGCAATGCTGAAGGAAGGAAATAACCCATTTGCAAAGGAAGTGATAGCCCCAACACTAGGCAATAAAACACTAAAATGGAGCCTAAATTCTGCCTTCCTCACTCCTGTTGGACCTGCCCTGTAATCCCTCAAGTGCAGTGGCATTTAGGATAGCCTTGGATTCGCAGCAGGAACTGGGCTCTTCTAGGCAAATGGAGGCCTGGCCACCAGAGACTGCTGAATACTCACACAGACACTGCTGCCTTTGCCAAGATAAAAATCAGCACAAGAGGCTGATCCTGCAATGCACACTGAGCTCCATGAGCACCAGACACCAACAGCGCTTGTGGTTCCTGTGCTGTTCAGCAAGTCTGGCCATCTGCAGAATGCTTCCATCAGGAGCTGGCTATCCACAGGATGGATTCCTGCTGTGGTTAATCACTGCCCCCACAGGCCTAAGGCAGATCTGGTGTCCCACAGCAGGAGCTGTGGGCTGGCACAGCCCTCCCATCCACACTGCACTGCCCTGGTGCCACTCTCTCCCTCTTGGCACCCCAAGCACAAGGGGAAGAGTTTCTGTGCACAGTGATCACGTTGCCCAAGACCAAGTCCCCTCAAGTGTATGGGGATCTCTATCCACAAGATTCATCCATCCTATCAGAACAGCTCAGGAACTGCTTCTGTCGTATTTTGCCTTTCAACCGAGTTTTCTTTCAAGACAAATGCTAATATACTTTAAAAAGATCCAACTCTGATCCAAAACCAGACTCATCACTGGTATGAATCACAGTGTTATTAATTCTCCTGCCCATCAAAACAGAAATGTCTCACCTTGCAAAACAATTGTAGTGGTTGCCCAGGCTCACAGAAATCTGAGAAACAGAAATCCCATCTGTTAAAAATCTGGGTGCACTGAATAAGACTATTTGATAAGCACTCTGCTAAAAGACAGCAAACATTTCACCCCACAATGGCTACTTCAAACCCAGACAGTGATTACAGGTAGCTCAGCTAGGTTCCTATCAGCCAGCACAAACACAGCCTCCCAAGAAGGAATTCCTTTTGAAGACAGAGCTTGTAGGGACACTAAATTCCAGGATCAAGCCTGCAACTGTGAGAAAGCTTCACAAAAATCAAGCTTGGAAGATCTCATACTCCAAAGTGCTACAGTCAAAAGCAGGGAACAAAGTGTTCCTGCCTTCAACACTAACAGAAATGGCAAATAAACCAGGACCTCCAGTTTAGCTGCATATAGTCTGCCTAACAGGCAAAGCTTCTCTGATTTCCAGCTCCAAGGGACACCCACAATGAAACAGGAGCTATTCACTGTGAAGGAGGAGACACGAATAGCACCACAGAGCTGAGAAGTGCTGGCATCCACCACCCCAGTTCCCCATGCACTGAATTCCCAAATGCATTTTGAACAGCAGGTTAACCCCATACATGATTCACCTCAGGGACACGGGCAAAAGCAGCCTGCTGCTGCTGACCCACACACAGAGGAAGTTAAACACAACAATTTTCAGCCAACATCTCCAACAGACTCTCGGCAATGGACACGTTCACCTCCTGTTTAATGGAGATACAAATCCATTCCTAACAGATTCCTGTTTCAACTGAAACAGATGTCACAAGCAAGTGACATGCCACATCAGAACCAGAATGCTGGACAAGGAAGCTTTATTTACTTTTAAAGTGCTCATGCTCAAAAGAGGGCAGGGATGAAGAAGGTATGATCAATGCAGGCAAACATTAAACTGTCACACTTCCCCAAAAGCAACCTTAACACCATTTTCAGACGAGGTTCTGTTGAAGCCAAACTCAGCAGCAGCACTGTCAGCCATCCCAGAGGACTCTCATCCCAGCGAGGGACCCAACAGTAGGTGCCTTTCTCCAGGATCAACGTTCTGCTCCAAGTTCAAGAACGCAACATATTTTATAGGACACCAGAGCAAGGCGACATGTGGCTCTAAATCCGCACAAAACCACTACCCACCACATTATCTTGAGGATGCAAATCGAACCCCTTGCTGCTGGCATTAAGAATGAAAGCTGCTTCCTGCAGCAAAGTCACCTTGGAAATACAGAAGAATTTGAGCTTTCAGTACAACAGGACTAAACCACAGCTGTAAAGAGTGTCCCTGTAACTTAACTTATGAGCCAACATATAAATATCAAACCCTGAGGGAAGTGTTTGTGGAGAACACAGGAAGACTCAAGTCTACAATCACAGGTTCAATTATCTTAAATGATAATCAAAAGGTAGTCAAATAAACATTCACATCAACATAAGGAATCCTACTCTGCAGTGCAGCCACACATGACAGGACAAAACAATGCTCATGCCATAATATTAAAAACAGTAATACTATTAAAATGAAAGAGCTGTTTCAGTACTCATTACATGCCCCAGAAACACAGAATAGCCTTCAATATTATCCCCTAAGAAATTACTCTGCTCAGCAGGAACACAGGAATGAATTGGCCACGACATTCATGCGAACCCGCAATGGACTAAGAGCAAACTCCACCTGAGCATTAAAGATTTCACTGCTATAGAAACTGTGATTAAATACACAGAGCTATGAATCAGCCACCTGAAACAAAGGTGTGCCTCGGCAGGCACTGCAGCACCCAGCACACCGACATTTCAGCCACCACCAGCCCCCCAAAACTGTGGCATTATGCAGAAAAATAGCTTTATCCAGACATCTCAGCTCCCATGAACATTTCATCTTTCTTACCTTTGGGGCTGGTTGTTTTAGGGGCACTCTTGGTTTTGGTAGTGCTTAAAGCGGCACATGCCCCTTACAGGAACAGCAGACAGGCTCCAAATCCATTTTGCCACAACTGGATAAAGCACCTAAAACCAAAGCCCTGATGCCTCTGGACCAGCTGTGTCCCTGCACTGCAATTCCAATCAAGCCCATGGAAAAGCAGGAGGAAGATGGCAGGGCTTTCCAGCAGTTCCTCAGTCTAGTCTCTGAACAAAGTGGATTTAAAAGAGGTTTAATTTTCCAGAGGCTAATGCTCTCAAATCTGAATAAAGCCTCCGAAAGAAGAGATTATCCATAAATTTACTAGTTAGAAATGTTAATGTATCCAGTGCTTATGCAAGGACTGCTGCTCTCCATGCAAGAGTATCACCTATACAATTCCATATTAAAGGAGAAATGGATTTCTGGTGGTTTCTCCCCCACCTCCCTTTCCACGCTGAAATGTAGCACAGCAGCTTTATAAATCCCAATTCCCAAGAGCAGCTGGAATTTTTACTGCAGAATCAAGGCAAACTTTTTCTCTGTTTCACTGAAAAAGCTCTCAAAAATCCCGCCTTGAAGAAGAACTTAATACAAAAAGCAAGATCCACAGGCAGAAAAGCCCGGTGTGAAACCTGAATAAGCATTTAAATTAAAAAAATGCAGAGTTAAGACTTCAAATTACACATTCACAAAATACAGGACAAGGTGAAAATCAAGAAGCACTTCCTTGAACACAGCTGATGCTGGATTTACCCAACATACCTGCTACTCAAACACTTCCTCCTGTTATTCATATTCTATTTACTAAAGGGCCCACCTACACACCATACGACACAGAGCAGGATGGGACTAGACCAGTAGAACCTGGCTGCTCATTATAGCCCTTAAGGCTGAGGTGATTTAATTTGTCCCTCTAGCTATAAACAAGAGGATGACTACATCCTCAGTAACCACAGGTAATTTTGGAGAGGATAGACAGAAGGATGAAACAAGGAAAAAGTGACATGCCTGACATCAAACACCACAACAGCAACATAGCTGGGAGCTAAATCAGGCCTCCTGTCCACCTGAACATCCTTATTTTCCCTGGACTCACACCTGATAAGTACAGAGAACACAGTCATTAAAATACAGATTGAAGGCTTCATTTGGAGGCTGGAAGCAGTGTGGAGTAATACTGATTAGCATAATCACTAGTGTCACATTGATTTGGGGGATCCAGCAGCCTCACAACAATCTTTCATCCCACTTCCCCAGCCTGATATGCTCACAGAGGTTTTAGGAGATGACCAGACTGCAGCACAGTCAGGACACCTCGCACAGCCAGCTTAATAAATTCAACCTGAAAATTCTCCCCTTTCTTTCCTCCAGATGCATTTTGTGTAAGCCCATACCAATACCCCCAGAGAAACCAGATACTCAACAACCCCAAATAACAGCCTCACTAGCTGAGGGACAGAAGAATCCAGCCTGACCTCAGGTATCAGCAACTGAGCAGTCCCTGCATGAAGAAAATCTTCCAGTCCCACAAAGTTCTTCCCTGCAAACTATATATCCTCATGGTCAGGAAAAAAATCCTGTATTTATAAGACCAGTGAAACAGAACAATAATAGCAAAATCCCACTTTTTATAATGTTAGGTGCCAGGTAAGAGCTTTCCTCAAGTTTCCCTTCCTGCTCTGGCAACTGGCCTCTATTAACTGCCTTGACCTTCATCTGAACTTACTCAGAAAAGCCAGGTGGCCTGAAGCCATCACCAACTCCAAAACTGCTGGAAAACAGTATGAGCCAAGAGAACTGGACACACTCATCTGACAATTTCACCCAGAGGCAGGTACTGCTTTAAGAAGGTGCAGTTGAGCCAAGAGAAATCCTGTTTACACACACCTGCAATCACAGTGCTTCTGTCCATAACTGACATAACTGCTAAAAACTGACTTGGAAGTAACAAGATGAAAAATTCTATGACCTTGTTCCCCTCTGGCCCTGATCCACAGGCACGAGGAACAAGATACAGAGCAAGTCAGGAGCAGGATATAAGCACTAATTTAACTCTCAGCACAAGGTAAATGAAGCTGTAGTGACCCTACAGGGAACATGCCATTTCTCATCTGCTGCTAATCAACAAATGTAAGTGAAGAAGACTTTGCTTCTAATTATTTTTTCCCCTCTGGCATGACACAAACACCCTTTACAAGGGAAAAAAGCTAGTAGGAGTTGGACCCCACGATCTTGATGAGTCCCTTCCAACTCAGCATATTCCATGATCCCATAACAGCTCTTTTCCTGCTTGTCCTGTTTCCCACACAGCAGTCAGTTACACCTGGTTTGCAACAGACACTAAATATTGCCAAAAATCAAAGCCCAAATTTACTAGCACCAATCTGACAGCTTATCACTATTTCAGTAATTATCTTCCTCCTCAGTCCCAGCTGATCAGCACAAGGTCATTCATCCAGGAACACTGAGCAGATATTCTGTGGATCCATCCAGATTTCCACTGTCAGCACTGCAGCTTTAAAAACGCATTCCCACAGAACCTGAGGCAGCCAGCAAAGACCAGCTCAAATCCTCCTGACCTTGCTTCTATCCCTGCACAAACCCACTTAAGTCTTCCCTGCACTGGGATCTGAAAGCTGGCAGGTGTTAGCTGTACCTCCAAACCTGTGGATCTTGGCACTGCAGCAAACCAGCAAAAACTTTTAGACAGCTCTGGAGAGGAGAGGAATAGATAACACACCACCACTTCTGTGCATCTGCAGGGGAGCTCTTGCCAGCACTGAAATAACATTGACCAAAGCCCCCTTCCAGCAGGCTCAGTGAGCACAGCCAATCCCCCCAACCTACAGTTGGTGACAGACATCCCTGATTTGATTTTGAGTAGGACAGAAGGATTAGTCAAGAGAATACAACCTTCAAAGGCATGTGACTACAGCCAAAGTCCCCTGAAAACTGGCACGGTGACATGCTTTGTTTAAAGCTCAAGTGCTCTGAAGACAACAACCTTTGGCTTTATCCGCCATCCATAAACACCTCTGGAAGCTTCACCTCCATGAGCACAGCCTGAGGCAGAGCCTGTGATCCCAACCTCAAGGCCACATCCAGCAACAGCCTTTTTTTGCTCCGTCACCCTCTGCAACACAGTGTTCACGCAGTGAGAGGTCTGAGCATGGCCCACCACTAAACACTGTGCAGGCACCAAACAAATCAGTGCCTCCCAAACTTTGGTCCAAGTTTACAAATCAAGGCTTTTCTGTACAATTAGGGCCAAATTTTTTCTCGTTTGCACCCTTAAAAGCTAAGGGAGAGAACTGAGAAGGGAAAAACACATTGAGAGAGGTTCACCCTTCCCACAGACAAGTGTGAGGTGATGAAGGAAGCCCATATAGGGCAGCCTACGGTTTAAATCAATGGTGGGGATTAATCTTGATGGATTTCACACAACTAAGTCTATGGCAACAGCTCTAATTAAGGGGTTAACTTTTGGGGCTTGGTTAACTAAAGGAAAACCTTTAGGTACTGGCAGCCAAAGCTCTTAGTAGCAGCTTTGTGGAGCTGACAGTAAAAAGGTTCAAACCCTCAGGTCTAACAGCACTAAACTTTACCGAAGTCCAATGATCTTTCCTAGAAGTGTTTCAAAAGGCACCGACTGCTCACAAGTGCCAGGCTTGCACAAATCGACTCATCAGTGTGCACCTTGTTTTGCCCCATGACACTCAGCAGCTGTGGTTAATTAGTCCTTGATAATGAATTGCCCATCACACTGCACGCAGCTGGTAGGTGAGTGATTCCTAACTGTGCTTTAGAGTCAAGTATGCCAAAAGCACAAACACAAAAGAATAAAGTTAACAATCTGCTTACCCCTTCCCCCACTCCTCCAAAGCTGCTACCAGCCAAAGGCTCAGGGAAAAGAAATAATAAATCTATTTCCAGGGTTCAGCAGAGAGAAACCATTTGGACTGCTCTCAATTTTCGTATCTTTGCCACCAGTGCTTCATGTTATTTCTCTCAACTCATTCAAGTTAGGAGATGAAGCCTATTCTTTTGGCTAATAGCATTTAAAGCCTCTCTCTTGAGATAATTAGCCCTCCCCCATCTCATCCTCAGCAGAAAGAGCAGAGACTCACTAATAAACAAAGAAATTCAGGCAGTGACAACCAGGGTATAGCTGAGACCAAAGCTGCCTATCACCTCCCTATCTCAGCACAGCTGAGAATCAAATCAAGTGACACTACAAGCACTAGAAGGAACAACACAAGAATTTTCAGATTAAGGTCTTTGTCATTTTGAAGTCAGGAAAACAGCAACTCCTCATCTACAAGGAGCAAAATACCAATGTGTAATCACTAGATGTTCTGCCTGGTCACTTTCCAACTCTGACAGATCGTCCTGAGTCATTCAAAATCAGCAGATAAGAGCAAGAATTGGGAAAGCTGCAGTCTTTTACCTCTGATTCCAGGCCTGTCACCCAGCCATTGGCAAATTACAGCAACCTCCACACCTCTGCTCCTACTGAGATACAGTAAATCCTCTGGGCAGAGGAAAAATTAAGGGCAGTCACCAATTGGAAAGCATCTCTGCTGAATATTGACAAAATTCTGCCAAAATACACCAACTCCTCCTGTGGAATCTGCCCCTGGATTCAGGGGCACAGTTTGGAAGGAGTTAAACCTCCAGCCATGGGGATGAGCAGCCAGGCTGGCTGCTGCATTCCTTGCCTAACCATGACCCCACTGCGCAGAGAAGAACTGGGAATAGTTATCACCACAGCACTGACATGTCAGCAAGAGCGACTAATTAACTGATAAAAATAGATCTCTGAAAGGGCTTTTTTCCCCTCGACACAAAGCCCAGCACTGCCACAGTTGTACATCCACTCGTTTTCCACAGGCCCCAAACTTGCCAGCAAAAAAAAAAAAAGCACTCTCATACTCAGAAAAAATTAACATGACACTTGTATGTAGAAAATCAGTGTTAAAGACATTTAGGGAACTGATTATGAATGACCTGGAGCATTCATAATCAGTTCCCTAATGGGAATGGATGCAGGAGCAAGATGACGTCTTTGCTCCCAACAGCCCTACCAGCTCCCCTGCAGTCCAAAGTTCCACTTTTGCCTGAAAAATGACATGTTTTGAGGTAATCCAAATGATCCCAAGGATATTTGCAGCTTTTTTCACTCATGGTATCACTGAGACCAGCCAGAAAAACCCAGTTCTGTTTTAAGCTCCCCCCCCCCCCCACAGCCAGGCACAGGTTTTGTACAGCTTGTTAACTGAATATTCATCACCAGCTAATAAACCTGCAGAAACAGCAGTCTCAGCGATTTTTAATACATATAATGCTCCAACACATGCCAAACACAATGAAATTTGATCAAAATAGAAGCCATTTGTTTAAATACAAATGATTTGGCTCTCAAAACTGTCATCAAATTAAACTAGAAATCAAATTAACCAGTGACTGAGTGAAATAGAAGGCTGTATAATCACAGATCACTGATCCAGCACATGAAAACAGGGATGCAAACACATTCCCCTTGTTTGTGGCACTGCCCCATGCTCCTAACAGGACTCACACTCCATCTCCCAGGACTTGAGTATGCTCTGTGCCTCAGACACAGCTCATTTCTTGGTAATCCGGAAAGAAAATGTTCCTTGCAAAAACGCTCTGCTACATTATCAGATAACAGAGTATCACCTGTGAAAGGACACACTGACACATTTGAAACCATCTTGACTCGGGACAGAACACCCCAGCCATTCCCAGCACTGTTGGCAAGAGCAGGTTTAAACCTACTCTGAATGAGAAAGGGTTTTACTGCCATATCTGACTGTCCAGATATTCAGCCTCAGCTGGTGTAACGGTGCCAGCCCTGTCCCTTACACTCAGCCTCATTTTGGCTCTATTTTACCCTTTTTTGCAGTCTTCACAAAAAGGAATTTAAGCCATATAAGTTTACAATTTTAGGTGCTGTCTACTCTTAAAAGCACTTTAGATTCATTTAAAAGGTCTTTTGAAGAGCATCAGGCATTCCTGAGGAAATCGCAGCAGGGCAAGGAATCTAATTACACACCCTTGCGTCTTCTGCAGCACATCAAACTAACTCAGCTGAATATCCTGTACCCACCAAGAGTGGACTATGGAAACTTCATCAATCCCTTTCCCTGACTCTGCATGGGACTTGCTTTTGAAAAACAGGAACATCACGAAACTTCAAGTTTAACACTCACTCCTGTACAATTCCAGGTGCCTTTAAGCAATAAAGAAGCAATTACAAGGAGAAGAGAAGGCTCGTGGAAAATCTCACTACAGCCTTCCAATACTTGAAGGAAGATTTTAAAAAGGACAGTAACTTTTTATACAGGCAGAGAGTGACAGGACAAGTGGAACAGTTTTAAACTCAACTAAGACATTTAAATGGATATTGTGAAGGAATCCTTCCCTGTGAGGGTGGGCAGGCCCTGGCACAGGGTGCCCTGAGCAGCTGTGGCTGCCCCTGGATCCCTGGCAGTGCCCAAGGCCAGGTTGGACACTGGGGCTTGGAGCAGCCTGGGACAGTGGGAGGTGTCCCTGCCCATGGCAGGGGTGGGACAAGAGCAGCTTTAAAGATCCCTTCCAACCCAAGTCATTCTGGGATTCTTTGACTCTCACTTCTCTTTCTAGGCTTGTAGAAGCAGCATTTAAACATCCTAAAGCTTAAGGAGCTTTATAGTACATTTCAGCTTCAGCTGAGCACCTTCTCACGTAATTTACTTTTTTTGCAGTATTTCAGCACCAGAGAAGGGCACCAATCCCTCGCCTACCTCCACCTGGACAAACATAACCCAATGCAAGACACAGAGGTAAATAATTCATCTGCGTGCAAACAGAGGGAAAGAACAATTAAACCAGAAAGCACAGCGGGGACGTTTCAAATTTCAGTCAACATTAAGGCAGGAGAGATCAAACAAAGAAATACCAACAGGACTGCCTCAGAGGGAACTTTGGGGAAGCTGGAAACACTCACGGCAAGGCACAGGAGGGCAGCTGGGACGAAAAACCGGGTTTTATTGTAGTGCCAGCCCAAGCCGTTCAGGGTTTCCGAATCGTCTTTCGGAGGACAGCAGCGAACACGGACGAAAACTCCGCTTCTTATGTTTAGAGCCAGGGTGCAGGGTGTGTTTGACCCGCGAGCCAACTCCCGTGGAGCCTCTCCGCCGGGACAGCCCCGGCACGGTCCCTGCAGCGCCCGCACTGCCCCGGCCCTGCCGCTGCATCCCCAGGATGCCCCCGGTTCCCCTCCGTGACCGCCGCCTCTCGCCCCCCGCCCCCGTCCCGAAGC
>JBBMKD010000079.1:6763759-6773824 GCA_037834095.1 Argya squamiceps | reverse complement strand
CGGGGCTGGGCGGGAGGACACGCCCCCCGGAACAGGCCGGAGTGGGCACGGGGGGATTTGGGGTTGGGGGCGTTTGGAGTGAGGCTTTGGGGTCAAGGGGCAAGAGGGGATGTGGGGTGCGAGATGATGCGGTGCTGGGGGAGATTGGAGGGAGGCTCTGAGCGCAGGAGTGACTGGTCGTGGGGGTTTGGGGTGGGGAGCGCTGGGAGGATAAGACTTTAGGGTCAGTGGGATTGTGGGGCTTTGGGGAGGGGCTTGCTGGGAGCGTGGGGTGAGGCTTTGGGTTTGGCGATGGGGGCTCTGGGGGCTTGCTGTAGGGCGTGATGGGGTGCTGGGGGTGTAGGAGTGAGGCTTT
Source organism: Argya squamiceps (assembly GCA_037834095.1). Taxonomy (NCBI): domain Eukaryota; kingdom Metazoa; phylum Chordata; class Aves; order Passeriformes; family Leiothrichidae; genus Argya; species Argya squamiceps. The sequence continues at coordinate 6,773,469 of JBBMKD010000079.1, read as the reverse complement.
GTGGTCAGAGGGTGACGGAGTCACGGAGAGTTGGCATGGGGGGTGATGTGGTGTTGGGAGGGCTGGGAGGAGGCTTTGGGTTTGGGGTGTGCCCGCAGAAGGCTGAGGTAATTTCCCTGGGTTACCTCGGAGGTGGATTTAGCCTTTAACACTCCGGCAAGGGAAATCTCACCCCGAAAATCTCAGGGCTCCGGAGGGAGCTGCTGGCACGGCCCCCACACACACCGCAGCCTCATACAGGGCAAGGTGTCCCTGCCCAGGGCAGGGCTGGAATGAGGTGAGTTTTAAGGTCCCTTCCAACCCAAACCATTTCGGGGTTGCGGGGCAGGGCCGTGCCGGGGCCGGTTCCAGCGGTGGAGCTGTAGCTCGCACCGACTCCCAGAGAGCGGCGCTGCCGGCCCGGGCGAGCCGTGAAGCGGCGGGGAGGGGCCCGGGGGAGACCGGCGAGACCAGAACCCCGGCTCCGGGCCGGTCCCACCTGGGCTCTGTGATTATCCATTTCCAGCCCATGCGGCGGATCCAGGTGTCTCCTTGCATCTGTACGGAATGAGCTGTCCACACTCAGGGCACAGAGATTTCTCATCTCCAGCACCACATGAGTCCCTGCACAGCGAGGGCAGCGAGGCCCCAGGAATGCCGACTTTGCAAAGCACTTTGGGCTCCACAGTCTTAAAGTGCCCCTTCAGCACGGATTACTATTATTATTACTACTACTACTATTATTGTTTCCTGTTGCTTTGATGTGTGTTAAACACTATTAACACATTATGTTTTTAAATTGAGGGCAAGTGTAGTGAAAAAAAATTAGCATCTATTGGGACCATAACTATCAGCTACAGGTAGGGAGATTATTAACACACCTGCCCTGCAAGACAACAGTGAAAGCTGCAGCTAAATTATACATATGTACACAAATTGCAGGCTTTAGTTATGCAGCGGATGAGGAATTTATTGGTTTATGATTGTGACCAACTGAAAAAACAAAGGGAGTTAAAGTGATGCAATGACCCAGGTTATGAGCTAAAGGAGATCCCAGGGCTGGCTCAGCTCCCCAAGCCCCACAGGCCCCCACACAGTGTTCTCTAGTGCTACAGGGTGACACCCTAAAAGTACAGCACTTTGCTGGTTGTGCCCAAGTTCCTGGTGGAGATAACAGCAAAGCCCCTGCAAAGCCCAGGGAGCCCTGTCCTCCTACCTCAGTTTTCAAAAAAAAAAAAAAAAGCTGCCTTCAAACCTCTTTCCCCCAAAACAGAGACTCTGCCCTATAAATCCCCAGTAAACTCTCCCTAAGCCTCCCTTTAGCCCCACTGCCCTCCACATGCCTGCTGAGAGGGGCAGCACAGCAGGTCCTCTGTGGCTGCAGGGGCCAGAGGGTCCCAACCAGCCCCAGAGCCTCAGGCACGCAGAGAAGCACCTTCCATGCAGAGCTGGCCCCTCCTCAGGGATCTTATCAGCAGTTTCCAGGGGCTCCTGCCCACACCCTGATAAGTACTGGGCTCCACATCATGGGCTTGGGGTGTCCATGTGCTGCTTTCCCCCCCCAGCACCACTGCAGCTCAGCTCCATGCCAGAGTGGATCAGAGCATCCCCTGGGACACGCACAGTGGGATGAGTGTCATGTCTAAATCCTGCCTTTCCAGGAAGATGTTACAGCCTGGAAAGATTGGAAACAGTCACCACAAGGAGAGTTTACTGAAGTCAAACCCATCCCCCTCATGCAAATAGGCAGTACTCAGACCTCCCACACCCACACCCGCCCTTGGACAACTCAGGGATGCTCCCAGGCTCTCCCAGAGCAGCAAGACCCCTGCACACTCTATACATGCCATACAGGATTAGGCCCTGGGCTGACCAAAGGGAAACTGAAAAAGGAAAAAGAATTTTAAAAAACACTATTTTATTTTTTTCAAACAAGATAAATAGCAAAATTACAGAGGCATTTCCATGCCTAGTCAGGAGTCAATATACCCCAAAAAATATAGAAATAACTTAACTGGAGCTATGATTCAACAGCCAAACCAAAGGTGGTGATGCTGCCAGCCCTGGATCTTGCTTCCCAACAGGCACCTCACCCCATCCGACCCTGCCACACTCACAGGAGGAGAGGGGCGGAGGGAGCCTCATGCCCCAGCACAGCTCCCCACCTCAACCCCTAAAGCTGAGGCAGTGGAGATCCAGTGCCAGTGGTTGGAAAACAATGCAAAAGGTGTAAAACACACTCGGGTATTCCTACCCTTTCCCTGCTCCTGCACTGGCACTTAGGTTAAAGGCACTTTACATCCCAAACTGCAGGGAATGAGGCAGAAAGGTGGGGAGGGGGTGCCTGGGCAGCACCCCTACCAGCAGCTGTGTCTCCCAGCATGGCAGGACCCAAAAAGCAGGGATGAAGCCTGTGATATCCTCTGGCCATCTCTGGCAGGGGGACAGTCCTCTTCAGTGGCAGCCTTGGTGCCAGGACATGTCACAGGAGTGTGACACCAGCACTGCACCCACAGACTTTGTGGTTTGGCTTCACTCGGGCTAACCCCAAAAAGGCACGGAGCAGTAGAGCACTCACAGCTCTGCCAAGCCCAGGGCAGCACTTTGGGGTCTTCCCAGCACTGGCAGCTTCTTGGGGGCTCCCCTTTCCTGGGAGAAAGTGCAGGGAAGCTCCCACTTTACTTCCACAGCTGTAAGCCCATTCAGCAGGGAGACAGTACTCCAGACAAAGTCTCAGGGTAGCAGCTGCCCCTGGCCTTTCCCACACAGGCAAGGCAGGAGGAGAGAGCAGAGGCAGCTCAGGTCATGTAGCGGGTGACAGCCCTGAGGGCGTAGAGCAGAGCCGCCTGCATCCGCGCCTCCAGCAGGAGCAGGTTGACGTGCACCTACGGCGAGGGCAGAGTCAGGGCACAGGGCCAGCACCCCTAGACACCCAGCCAGGAGGGGAAGGGACAGGGCAGTACCTTCTCTGAGTGTTTGAAGTGCCTCCAGAACTGTGTGTAGATCTGCTTGGTTGTCTTCTCCGGGTAGCAAGCCACAGTCTTGATGTAGATCTTTAAGTTGCGCTCCAGGAGCTGGTTCACCTCCCCATAGTTGTAGTCATCATAGCTGGAGAGAGGAGGATGTGTTATTCCAGCCACAAGCCTTGTGCATTCATAGAATTGTGGAATGGTTAAAGCCCATCCAGTCCCACCCTCTGCCATGGGCAGGGACACCTTCCACTATCCCAGGGTGCTCCAAGCCCCATCCAACCTGGTCTTAGACACTTCCAGGGATGAGGATTCCACCACTTCTTGGGGCAAACTCTGCCAGAGCCTCTCCACCCTTATGGTAATTTTTTACTAAATTCTCCTTTCCCAGGGTTGTTCTGAACCTCAGCCAAGCCTGGCAACAGCATCACTTTGCCTTAGGGAAGCAGCAGCAGCTGCACTCTAACCAAGACCAAGTGACTGGACCTGCTCCTGGGCTCTTCCCAAGGCAGAGAAGCAGCTCCAGGCAGGTTCTGGGGACGCACCGGATGCCGAAGACGCAGTGGACGTAGTTCCAGATGGCGCGGCGCAGCATGGAGGTGTCCACGCCACAGTGCATGGCTATGGTGTGATAGGTCAGGTTGTAAACCACCTGGAACTTCTCATCCAGGAGCTGCCCCACGTCTGGGTACAGGCGGTTGATCAGTGAGTAGCCGTGGTCCTCCCAGGTGTAATCCTGATGGAGAAAGGATGCTGGGGTAGGGGTTTGCCTGGGAAAAGTGGGGTCCCTCTGTCCTGGTTTCAGGCAGGCTAGAGTTAATTTCTTCTCAGTAGCTGTTTCAGTGCTGTGTTTTGGATGTGGAATGAGAAGGGTGTTGGTAACACACTGATGGTTTGGTTTTTTGCTAAGCTGGGTTTATCCTGAGTCAAAGACTTCCTTCCTCTTGTTTCAGGCTCTGCCAATGGGAGGGGGCATAGCCAGGACAGGAGATCACAGCTGACCACAGGGATATTCCACACCAGAGAACATCATGCCCTGTATATAAACTGGGAGGAGTTACCTGGAAGGGGACAGTTTGGGTTTGGGAAGGGGGAACTGACATCAGTCAGCAGGTGCTGAACAAGTGCATCACTGTTTTTTCCCTTTTAATTGCCATTATTAACCATTATCATTGTATTTTACTTTATTTTCAATTATTAAACTGTTCATATCTCAACATACAAAGATTTTTTTGATTTTTCTCCCTGGACTGGGGGAAGAAAGTGGGGGCTGAGTGAGCAGCTGTGTCATGTTTCATCTCCAGCTGGCCTTAAACCACAACACCCTCCAAAGCCAGGGACATAAGGTGGGGTCTCTCCCTAAGTTAACACTTCCCCCTAATTCTCAGCACTTGATTGCTCAGCTCCAGCCCTTCACCCACTGCCCCCAGTCCTGGGAGCAACCCCAACATGAGCAGGAGGTACCACCCAGACCTGAGCCACTGCTGAGCACCCACCTGTGCACGGAAAGTGGGGGGGGCCTGCTCCCCTCTCCGTGTGAAATCCTTGTATCCAAATTCAGGGTCCTCCAGGAAGCAGCGGATGTTGGACTGCAGGGTGGGATCCAAAATATCTACAAGGCACCAACGCAGTGGCCATGAGCCCAGATGGAATCAGCACTACACTGGGGAGCAGATCCTGCTATCCCTCAGACAGATTCTGGTTCTCTTCCCCCTCCTCGGGCTCCCCTGGCCCATGGGAACATCCTGCCCCCAGGCAGTTTCCCCCTGCATCTCCTCACCTGAGGAAGGGACCAGCAAACTCTCTGTCTTCTCCAGTTCGAAGCGCGTCGCCATCTCCTCCTGTGTGACTCCTTCCTCCTCTAGCTGGTTTTCCTGCAGCAGCTTCATCCTTTCCATCAGCACCTCCAGCTCCTGCATGGCATCTGTGCCCTGGGGAAGCACAGGGCATGGTCAGCCCTGTCCCTGGGTCGACCAGAGGGGCTCCTGAGCCCAGATCTGCTGGCACCTGGGGGAGCCCCTGGGCTGCTCAAATGAGCATCTCCCTCTGGGTTTGTCCTGCCCAGATTCCAGCAGCTCCCATGACCCATCCCCAGGCCTGGGAGGAGGAGGAAGTCCTGTGGAAAACTTGGAAGGTACTAAAGCATCAGCTGTTCCCAATAAAAGCCACAGAGATTCTCCAACTGCTGGGCCCCTCTACTCCAGAGACAAGACTGGGAGAGATGGGGGTGTTCAGTCTGGAGAAGAGAAGGCTCCAGGGAGACCTTAGAGCCCATTTCTGTGCCTAAAGGGGCTCCAGGAGAGCTGGAGAGGGACTTGGGACAAGAGCCTGAAGTGCCAGGACAAAGGGGAATGGCTTCCTGCTGCCAGAAGGGAGGGATAGATGGCATATTGGGAAGGAATCCTTCCCTGTGAGAATGGTGAGACCCTGGCAGAGTTTGCTCAGAGAAGCTGTCGCTGCCCCATCCCTGGAAGTGTTAAGGGGCAGGCTGGACAGGGCTTGGAACAACCTGGGAGAGTGGAAGGTGTCCCTGCCCATGGCAGGGGGTGGAACAAGATAGGCTTTAAGGTCCCTTCTAACCCAAGGCAATCTGTGATTCCCAGGGAAAGCCCCATAAAGCATCCAGCACCCCAGGGTACACTCACACCCCTGCAAGGCAAAGCCCCTCTTACCCCAGAACCCCCCATGGTGTCATCAGAGGCAGGGCTGCCGTCGCTGTGAGGAGAGGGGGCCCAGCAGCTGTTCTCCACATCCTGGTCCTCCTCGGGTTTGATGCCGCAGCCGAAGACAAAGGATGCGAGCGAGTGGTAGTGGGTGAGGAGCACCAGTGCCTGCACCAGCTCTGCCAGGGACCAGCTGTCCTCCCCTGGCTTCAGCAGAGCCTGCAATGCACAGCAGGCCTTGGAGAGACCCCCAGCCTTCAGCTGTACCCCCACCACAGCCCAGTGCTGGGGCAAGCCAACGGCAGGGATACAGGAGCGTGTTCGGGAAGTGCCTTACCTATAGACCCTTTGGGGGCAAGTCACCCCTTCCCATGCCACTGACTCCCTCAGCCCTGAAAGGGTTAAACCCTGGGGGCTGTGCAAGCAGGAACGTGGCCCCTGGGGTCAAACAGTGTGTTTTGGGGGGAGAATCTGTGCTGGAAGCATCAGCTCTTACCTCGATGTGCTCCTTGGTGATAAGCCAGGGCCGGTGTGCCAGCAGCTTGTTGATCTCATTGAGGTTCCGGAGTTTTTGGGGGGCACAGTGCAGCCCCTGCAGCCACGCAGGGCTGCCCCCCACTTGCAGGAACTCCCGCATGTGCAACCCCACCAGGTAGGAGCACCGGTGCCGGGCTGCTGCCTGCGGGGAGAGCCAGCAGTCAGCCCCCAGCACTGGCTGTGGGACACCCACCCTGCTACAAGCCCTTGAAGAAGCCAAGGCAGGGAGCCCACTTGATCCACATCACTCCTGGAGGATTTTCCCAGGGGACACGAGTTCCAGACAGGGGGGATTTCCCCCGTCACTATCAATGCCAGTCCCCAGGAGTCCTGGAGAGCGGGTGTTAGGGCACCCTGGGTGGGCACCAACCCCAAAGGGGCCTCCAAGCTTTTGGGATGTCAGATCAGAGAGGGGGCCATCTGTGGGGTCCCAAATGCCTCCCCAGCAACAGTGCTGGGACCCTGCATAGCACCCTATGTCCCCTCACCCCCAGGTCCCCACTGCTCACCATGATGGCAATGTAGTGGCGCTTGTGGTAGGGCAGGGGCCCGTCCATGCGCAGCAGGAGGTACTGGGTCTTCCAGAAGCTGCTGAGGTACTGGGGGTGCAGCCCCATGACCATGGCGACGTGATCCACCCTGCCTGCCGAGACGAAGGCCCCGAGGAGCTGGTGCAGGCTGCTCTCCCCACCTTCCCGCGGGATCTGCAGAATGAGGAGAGGGGGGAAGTGAAAAGCTGTGAGCTGTGGGCCCCCACTCTTCCCAACATCCCCCCTAACCTAAATGGAGCCCCCCCGCAAAAAGCAGGACCCAGGCACCCGAGAGCACCAACACAGGATCCTCACTCCATGGGAAGTGCCCCGCCGGAAGGGACACCGCCGGCAGCCCCTGCCCCCAGCCCTGGGGGGCTGAGGGTGTTTGGGGGTTTCCATGACAGATCCCACACAGCCCGTCCAGCTCAGCCTGTGGGTTGGGTTGTTTGTTTCGGCTCTGGAGCGCAGGGAAGGAGATGGGGGCCAGCCCCCCAGGCAGTGACGAAACCAGGCACTATCTCTGCCTGAGGAGGAACATCTGGAAGGGTGAACGTGGGTGCTGAGATAGGGCTCAGGTGCCCCGGGGATTTCAGGGCAGAAGGTTGAGGGGTGGGCAGGGCAAGGGTGTGGGTCTTTGCCTCGCAGGGGAAACACAGATGTGTCTGGATGAGTGGGGAAACTGAGGCACAGGCAGGACAGGCAAACACTAGGGTGAAATACAGCTGTTCCCCCAACCCCCAGAACGACTCCTCCACAATTCCACAAGGATCCGCTTGGGGTGGGTGACCCCTCTCCACCCCTTCCTCCTTCCTCAGCATCCCACCCCCACTAGGGCACTGGGGGGTCGGGAATCCTTCCTGTCCCCCCACCCGCTGCAGGGAAGCATGAAGGAGACCCCCAGCAGGGAAGAGACCCCCACCCAAGTCAATCCCCATTGCTTTACCTCTCCCAGGGGAATGAAGGTGCTGGGGCCCCTCGCCAGCTCCCGGGCAGCCTTGATTCCTCTTTCCTAGGAAGGAAGGCGCAGCGGGGAGTCACCGGAGCCACGGAATATCCCCGTCAGCGTCACCGGAAGGGGTGACTCAGGCAGACACCCAGCACGGGCCACGGGGCCATCTCCCCCACACCCTTCGCGTCAGGCTGGCAGCGCCTGATGAAACCGGGCTGGGATGTTGCTCCGCTCCCGGACGCGTGTGACACACCGGAACACCGGCCCCATGGGTCAGGAGTGGTGACACCACTCCCGAGCCGTTTACCACCTCCATGGGAAAACAGGGAGAAACGGAATGCGGGGATCCCGCAGGACGGCAGCGGGGATCAGGAGCAGCACAGCCACGGCACTGTGGTTACAATCACCAGCAAAGACACGGTCCCCGGGGGTCCCACTAACCCCTCCCTGGGCACAAAATGCCACTAAATATCACCATTTCCCCCCACCCTCCTCCAATTTCATTAACACAGTCAATCCAGAAATGAGCCCTTACTTACAGGGATCCCCCCTGCTCCAAGCACGGGATTCAGGTCCTTTCTGCCCCACACTCCTCAGGGGTGGAAGTGGCATTTAGTTACTGGGTGAACTGGACGAGTTGCTTCCACAGACCCATAGAGGGGGACATAATGCTATAACTCAAATCCCTGTGGAAGCGGAAGGTGCAGCCTGGCACCCTCTCCTGAGCAGGAAAGGGGTGCGGGATGGCACGAAGCGACCAGAGCAGCCGTCAGTGCAGCCACACGCTCCCCATGGCGGGCAGTGCGACAGGGCAAACCCGGAATGCCCTCATCCACTGGCCCCCACGGGATGCTCCTGCCTTAAGTCACCATGGAAGCACTGGGGTGACAGGAGGCTCAGGCTCCTGGTGCTGAGTCGGCTCCTTGGGTCTGTGCTGACTCAGGGTTTGAGGAGAAAGAATTGTCTGATGGTGCAAGAGACTCCCTGGCAGGGGACAGCAACAGACCCAGGCAAGGCAAATCCATGGGACAGACAGCAGGATTTCCAGCCAGCTGGAATCCCAAACCCCAGCAGGAACCAGGGTTCCTAGCACAGCTATTGCTTTACAGTGACATCTCAGTGTGATGTTGCAAGGTGAATTTAATCATTCCTACAAGAGGCTCCTCGTGTTTTGCTATTAAGGAATCCTTGGGGTGCTGTGCTGAATCCTTGCTGTGCCACCACCAGATAAGGTATCCCCTCCTGCTTCCACTGATGGGGACTCAGAATCACAGAATAGTTCAGTTTGGAAAAACCTTCTGAGATGATAAAGTCCAGCTGTTACCCCAGGACTGCCAAAGCCACCACTAACCCATGTCCCCAACTGCCACATCCCTTCAATCCCTTTTCAATCCCTTCAGGGTTTTGGACTCCACAGCTTCCTTGGGCGGCCTGTGCTAGGGCTAGACAACCCTTTCAGTGAATGCATAAGCTCTGGGCAACACCAGATTTTTTGGTTAACAGGGACACCAGAGATCCTATACCCATCCTGAGAACAGCAGCATGAGCCAAACTACAGGACAGAGCCTCTGAAGCCCCCCAGGCTCCTGGCAGCCCCTCGCCTACCCCGACAGGAACATCCCATCACACCCCTGCCTCACCTTCCCCTTGTGCCCGGGCCATACCTGTAAGCTCTGCCCGGCTCGCAAACATATCCTCCTCCTGGAAGGTTGGGAGACCCAAAGGTGCCCCCTTCCAGACGCCCCAAGTGCTCCCTGCCTGGACAGGGCCGCCCCATGCCCAGGAACTTGCGGGACGTCCCGGCGCCCAGTCTGCTCCTCAACACGCCTGATTTTAGCCTCGCTGCAAAGTGGATGAGCCAAAGGGCTGTTCCTGCACCCTGGCTTCTCCCCTCCCTGCAGCCGGGCTGACAGGGTGACCCAGGCAGCGGCCGCGGGTCAGGGGCACACCCCCTGCGCCTCTCCTGAGGGACCGGGGGGTTGCACACCCTGTGTACCCGGGGATGGGGCGATACAGCCTGGGAGCCCTTACCTGGCCGCCTCGCCGGGCCCCGCAGCCCCGGTGCTCCTCCGGCCCCGCG
>JBBMKD010000079.1:6717615-6763659 GCA_037834095.1 Argya squamiceps | reverse complement strand
AGCATCATGCCGGGGCTGGGCGGTGGGAACGGCCCCGGCCGCCCGCGGCCACCCCACGCTCCGCCGCGAACTCGCGCCCGCCACGCTTACATAGCACGGCGCGGAGACACGTCCCCGGCCCGCCTCCACCAATGGCAGCTCGAGGGCATGACCACCCAGCAACAACCAGACCAATGGTAATACAGGGGCGTGGCCAACACAAAGACACCACGTCTACCCAGGGCCAGCCGCGCTTCCCCGACCCTTGAACACTGGGAGTACTGGACATGTGTCCTGGGACTGAAGGGGAAAGAAAGCTGAGGGAAACCACCTCTGCTCCGCTCAGGTGAGGCCCCGCCTGTCGTGCAGGGCCAGCTCTGGGCCCCCAACATCAGAAGGATGTGGAGCTGCTAGAGTGAGCCCAGAGGAGCAGGCTTTGGAACAAAATGCTCCGAAGAGGGCTGAAGACCCTCTGCACTGGAAAAAGACTGGGAGAGCAGAAGGTGTTCAGCCTGAAGAAGACAAATCTCCAGGGAGACCATAGAGCCCATTCCAGTGCCTAAAAGTGCTCCAAGAGAGAGAGACCTGGGACAAGGGCCTGAAGTGCCAGAACAAGGGGGAATGGCTTCCTGCTGCCAGAAGGGAGGGATAGATGGGATATTGGGAAGGATTTCTTCCCTGTGAGGGTGGTGAAGCCCTGGCAGAGTTCGCTCAGAGAAGCTGTGGCTGCCCCTGGATCCCTGGAAGTGTCCAAGGCCAGGCTGGACAGGGCTTGGAGCAGCCTGGGACAGTGGAAGGTGTCCCTGCCCATAGAGGTGGCTAGAATCAGATGAGCTTTAAGATCCTTTCCAACTAAAATGGTCTGAGAATTCTCTGAGTCTTTTACTGGGTTTGATGTTTCTCCAAAGGGACAAGGGAAAAAAAAAAGGTGAAAAAAGCAAAAGAATTAAGAAAAATAATTTTAAAAGGTGAACAGAAGGGGAAAACCCCACTCCCAGTACCATGGCTTGTCCCAGACACAGCACTGGTACCAATCTGGTGCTGCCTGACAGCCCAACACAGCAAAGTCCAGCAAACAGGAGCCTCTGCACAAACAACTCAGGATTTGCCTGGCAACAGCCTCCTCTGGCTCCAGGCTGAGCTCCTGCCAGCAGAGGGAACGTCAGCGCTCCTTGGCACTGCAGTCCCGGCTGCACAGCCCACGGCTGGAACAGCCACCTGCAGCACAGCCCCAGCCTCTGCAGGGAGGGAGGACACGGCCAGCTTCAAACGTGCCTGGTCATTGCTCCTTGTCCTTGTCCCCTTCCCGGGGCTATTTTTAGGGTGTTTTGCAAACATGGCTCTGTGCTGAGGCTGTGGGGTCTGGGTGGCTCTGGCCACCTCAAGGTTTCTGCTTCCGTATTTCCACTTGTGTCATTCCAGAGACACAGTTCAGGGGCTTCATTTCATGTAATCCAAGGGAACTCTGTCACACCCCACAGAGCTGCTGGACACAGGGCACAAGCAGAGGTGCTGCTGGTCACCAGCCAGCCCTGGGGCTGCCCAGAGAAGCTGTGGCTGGAGGCGTCCAAGGCCAGGCTGGATGGAGCTTGGAGCAACCTGATCTAGTGGAAGGTGTGCCTGCCCATGGCAGGGGGTGGAACAAGATGAGATTTAAGGTCTCTTCCAACCCAAACAATTCCATGATGATGCTACAGTTCCACCTGAGGCCATGAGCTCTGTGTTTGCTCTGGCTGAACACATCAGCCTGGAGGGGAAAACACATCTCTTCCTTTGCATCAGTAAAGGCAACACAGAGCAAGCAAAGTGGGGGGGAGAGCAGAGGGGGAGAGGATTCCTCTGTTCTCCCCTTTCTGCTCCCCAAAAAGCTCTGGATATTAGAGGGACAGGGCCATGGGTGTGCATCAGGCAATGATCCAGCTGGAAAGATGGGTTGGAGATGCTGCCAAATATTTAATATAAAAATATCCTACCAGAAGACATGAAGGGCTGTGCCAGGAGGACATTTGTCCCACAGACGACTCCTGCATGTCAAGCAAGGGCAGGAGGGGCCAAGCACGGCTGCGTGGGCACAGAGCTCCAGGTTTTGGAGTAGCACAGGATCCCCCATCTGCTCCTCACCCCTCATCACCCGGCAAGCTCTAGGTTACCTGCAGCCTCAGCACTTTTCCCGGCTGGTTCCTGATGCTCCTGCTCACACAGCAGTTGGCTGGGGCTGTCAGCAGCATCTCCCTCCTGTCACAGCAGCCTGGTCTGGCCACCACCGAGCTGCCTCAGAGCCTCCCATGCTGGGAGCCAGCAGCAGGCCATGCTGGGCAGTGCAAAACATGTGCAAAACAGCTTCAGCATCCCACAGAATCATGGAAATGTTCAGGTCAGAAAAGCCCTCGAGATCATCAAGTTTACCCCAGCACTGCCAAGGCCACCACTAACCCATGTCCCTAAATGCCACATCCACATGGCTTTCAAATCTCTCCAGGGATTTAAAACAAGCAACAGTAGGTAATCATTTTGGGATTGAGAGTGTCCTGGTTACCATCCTGCTGACTGGACAAGATTGCTGTTCCAGGAAAGCTAAACAGCAAGGGAAGGCCAATTGCTTAAGCTGTGTCACCTTAGAGGGAGGTTGGCTGGGGACAATTCCTGCCTTTTTCACCAGCTGGTGGTTTTGGGTAGCCAAGACTCTGAAAAGGAAGCAGCAGAGACCACACAGGGACACTCTGAGGGAACACCTGAGGCACGTAAAATGTGGCACATTGTTTCAGTGTTTCCTTTCCTTACATGCTCTGCTCAAAGGTCGGGAGCTGGATTGTCACTGTGGCTGGTCACCCCACTACAGATCCCAGTGGGAAAACCTGCACCATTAGGGCTTTGTGGGCTGGAAGAAAGAAGCCCAGAGCATTTGTGGGGTGGAGAAGGGAATTAGAATCATGGAATCATTCAGGTTGGAAAAGATCTTTAAGAGCATTCTGTCCAACTGTACCCCCAGCACTGGGGGCCACCATCAAACCCCTGTCCCCAAACGTTATATCCACATGGCTTTCAAATTCCTCCAGGGATGGGGACTCCACGACTTCCCTGGGCAGTCTGTGAGAGGACTGGACAGCCCTTCCCATAGAAAAAAATTCCTGATATCCAATCTAAACCTTCCCTGGCACACCTTGAGGCTGTTTCCTCTCATTTCCTCTGCAGCTGCACTGTTCAGAGGCATGGAGGGAAGGTGACTCCCAAGGTGATCCTGGCCCACGGGAGCTGCCAGCACTCCATCAGGATTTCTGCACTGCAGGCAGATGGATGTGGCTTCAGCAACATAAACATTAGGAACTGTGGTTTGTACTGGTTTATACTGGTCAGTGATCCTCATTGCTCTGGGAGCAGGAGTAGGAGGGAGCTGCTACCCACCATGTGCTCCCTGGAGACTGGATATGAATAAGGTAAAGGGTCAAAGCTAAAACTCCTTTAGACTCTCAGACCTCTGGACATTTCCTTGAAAAAAGACAAGGGGCAGCTGAATTTTCTTCATGGAAATCTCCTGGGAAAAGGGAAAACCTCCATGCCGAAGGAGCAGGTCTCTCTGTCTGTCTGTGCCAGTTGTATCCCTTGCCGAGATACAGCCGAATGGGTCCTGGGAAGCTGGATGTAACCAAGTAACCAGGATCCTAGCAACAAGCTTGATGGGAGGATTTAAAGATAGAAAAAATGTAGGAGCAAAGCAAACAATGGGAAAATACTGTCTTCTTCCCCTAACTCCCAACCCCAGAGCAGGAGATAAGTCAGCTCCATGCAGGGAGAGGTACTTTGGTTGTTTTGGTTTTTTCTCTTTTCAAAGCAAACAAAGTATCAGTCACAGATGAGGATTTTTTTAAACCACTTTTACAGATGTCATTTGTACAAATCAAAGTGTCCCTTGAAAATCTCATTATTACAAACATACAAAGAAACTATGTTGGTGCTACAAATCAGCTACGCCATGGCAGGAGCAATTGATCACGATTAAAAACCCAACTGAACAGTATTTACAGGGCCTTTCTCCCTCTTTTTATTTCTGTATGTTGAGGGAAGGAAAAAAAGCAAAGCCCACAGTTAAAAAAACTCCCACCAATGCACTTCATTTTCTAAAAGTATAAAATTGGGTGAGTTTTTCCAGCTGCCACACTCAGGCAAAGTGTAACAATTTCTGGTTTTGCTTGTTTTCACATCAAAAGTCTCTTAGAAAAACCAAAAACAAACACATGGCAGTGTCCGATGAAACGTGCTCCTTCCATGCCAGAAGCCAACATCATCCCAAAAAAGTGCCTTTGAGTAAAATCAACTTTAGTAACAAATAAGAAACAAAAGGATGAAAAAAGTAATCACAAGCTCTAGTTAAAAGCTTCATCAAAGCCCTGAAGGAGCAGCCGCCCTGCAGCAGAAACATGAGTTCTCTTACCTACCTTCAGCCCTGAGATGTTTCTCCACTCCCTGACTGGAATTCGGGATGTCGAGGAGCTCCTGCCAGCCCGGAGTTGTGTGCTGCTCCCCCTCCAAGTGCTTTTATCCACCACCATCACCCCAAAAGCGGTGCCTGGGGGGACCTATCCCAGCTGGTCTGGCTGTAAGGGTCAGTGGCAGCCGTGCTGTTTTGGGGCAGCACATCCCTGGTACAGGGAACTCTCATAGCCCTTTGATCCTGCTGGTTTGGAATCAGCAGTGAGAAAAATCCCTGGAGTGCCCCAAAAAACACTCCCTGGCTTGGGTTGCTGCCTGAGTAAGTGCTTTCCTGGAGCCAACCTGGCCCCTGCCTGCATCTGGAAGGGGCAAGGAAAGGGGGAAGAGAGGGACTATCTGAGCCTTGAATTCTCTTTGTGTAAAGAAATGGAGTAAGAGACACTTAATTGCACCAAGCTGCAGAAATCATCAAAACCCCAGAGGTCACCACGTAACCAGGGCACTGAGGGGGGAATTCTGGGTGGGTTGGGGGCTGTATCATTCCACTTTGGCTCCCAACCAAAAAGCTGTCACCAGAAAAACAAGGGAACACAAAACCAGGCAGTTTGGTTTGCAAAGCTGACAGGGGAAAGAAGAAAAAACAAAACAAAACACAAAAATCTTCCAAGATAAATACATGGCCCCCATTTTGGAAGCATCTTCAAAAAGCTGGATCAACTGCTGTCAGCAGTGGCACAAGTTTCCCGGAACATCTGCTGGGCTGGTGAGTTCTCAGCTCTCTTTTGAAGAAGGAACAGTTCAAGAAAAAAAAATCCAGCTCCCACCACACACAGCTCCCATTTTATCTGCAGAACAACTGGCCATGGCAATTCCCTCACAGCAGCAGGCTGGCGAACCAGCAAGGAGCCACTAATGCAGCAGGTGCCTGTTTGCTCATGGAAAGGGCTGGCAGTGGTAGCAACTGGTTAGGAAAAGATTTCTTCCAGAAAACAGTACTTCAGGGGGGATTTAGGAAGGCTGGGACCTCTCCCCGTGGGTGGAAACCGGCCACACTCAAGCATGCTGTCGGAAGGTAACACGCATCAGGAATTCCCCTGGAGTCCACAGCAGTTGGACAGAGACAACACAGAGGTTTGGGCTTCCAGAGATCCAGCAGGTCTCCCAGACTCATCTGCTAATGCTGGGGAAAGCTCCCAGGTTGGGGGTCTGGCTTTAAGGGGAGGTTATTGCTCCTGACTTCTCAGGCTTTTTGCCTTTTGACAGGGCAGCTGCTTGCTTCAGGAGTTCTCTGTTCTTAGCCTGGAAACAGGAAAAATGGGTATTTAGTGGCATGGATCATCATTAGCTCTTGGGATCCCTGTGTAGAAGCTGCTGACATCCTGAACAAAGGTGGAGAAGGGGGCAGATGTGGAGCTCACCTTGAACCTCCTAGAGAGGGCTCTCTCATCCCAGCCCCACAGGAAAAGACAAAGACAAAATGATAACCACGAGACTGTTCAAAAATTAATCATATGAACAGTTCAAGGCACCTACAATACACTGAGAGGACCTGAACTTTGATTTTGCAATCACTGAAAAAGGTTTCCAAACACTCAACTAATACCAGCAGAAATAAAACATCTGGACACCAGAGGGTTCAGGACAGCCCCAGCCTGAGCTGAGCACAGACACGGAAAGCCCCAAGAGAGGGAGGTGGCTGGGGCACACCTGCTCCTGGATCTGATGCTCCTTTACCTTCAGAAAAGCACATCCAGCCCTCTCCACACCACATTCTGACATTCCAGCCTTCAGCCAGGCAGAAGAATGTGCCCTGTGAAGGGATTCTCACTGGCACCAGCACTCTAAGAGCAGCTAGAAGCCCCGAACCTGCCTGCCACTGGGATACTTCCCTGGAGTGGGTGTGGATGGAGGAGGGAGGGACTGTTTCCTCAGAGGCAACAGAAGCCTTTTGTCTCATCCCCTCCCACCTCTCATTGCTGGGGCTTTAGATCTTTATATACCCAGAGTAATTACAGGGTGCAAAGTTCATTTCTGTGTCTGATTTCTTCTCCTTTGACCTGATCCCTTTGGTTGCTCAAGCTATTCATGCTGATAGTCTGCTGTGTTTCCACAGCCATGAGAAGAATCCTGCTCTCCCTGCTTCTATCAGCTCAGGGACTTCTTTATTTGGACTACAGATACAGGACTAAAAGAACTGCCAATTGTTCCTTTGTTCTCTCTGGTTACTGCTCACACAAATCACAGTGAGGTGATTTAGAGATTCAGGGAGCTAACAAAGGTTCTGCAGACTGGAGAAACAGGTTCAAACCTGATTTTGGCAATAAATAAAATGAGTTTGATGGTTCCTGTCTAGTCCATAGGGACACAACATAGCACTTTACAACACAGTAAGTGTGAGCCTGAGTAGAGAGCAGAAAGGTAGGTGTGAATGGTGGCTGGGATGCAATGCAGAGCTGAGGAGGGGCCTGCCTGGCAGCAGAGGCTGTAGGACAGGGCTGAGAAGCATGAGCAGAGCTCTGTCTGCAGGAGGTCACACAGTGTTCTGATCAGGAGTGTCCTCAGTCCCTCCTGGACACAGCTCAGGAATGTCCTCAGTCGCTCCTGAATACAACACAGCTCAGCAAATCAAACCAAAAATGCTGTCACCTGTAACTGCTCCATGACTTCCTTGTGTGTCTTCTCCATTTGGTTCATCTTTGCCCTCATCTGTGATTCCTGGTACTGCAGGTCAGCTTTCAGCTCTGTGATCTGTGCAGAAACCAGGAAGGAGCAAGTGAGCTGGAAGAGGCAACAACTGCCCTCACCACAGACCCCCCTGCCATGGAAAATGCCTCTACAGAAGGTATGTGAGACTGGCTGAGGTCACAGACATGCTGCCTGTGCTGGAGGACTGCAACGAGACCTGAACTGTGTCCCTGAGAGCACCGAGCAACAGAGCAAGGACCAGCACTACATTTCTCCAAGCAACAGCATGTTTATTCCCAGTCTTGCCCACACACAGAGGTCTCCAAGAAAGTGGTCAGGAAATGGCCCCTTATGAAATGAGATCCCCTGGGTGGGTCCAGAGAGCCTCTCTGACTTTGGAAAGGAGGCAGCTTGTAAACAGCCAGATATGTTAACTCCAAGATAAAAAGCCAGGCTGTGTCAGGGTGTGATCTGTGAGAACATGTCAGCCTGCTGGGGGGAAGCAAGCAAAGGACTGTACCTTCTTCTCCTTCTCCAAAATCATCTGATCCTTCTGGTGAAGCATCTTTTTTAAAGTAGCCACTTCCTCCTTCAGCTGGGCAATGATGACAAAGTGGTCAGTGCCAGGGGAATCCAGGGCGAGGTCCGGAGAAAAACTGGAGCAAAGAACAGGGAGAGGCTCTCAACAAAACCCTCCTCTTCACTGAGGCAGGGAAACTCCCACAGATGCATTTGAAGGAGAATGGGAATAATTTAATGATCATTCATGATCCTTTTTCAAACCAAAGAGTTAAAGACAGCAATCAGAGAGATAATTAAACTTTATGCATCCCTTTGGAAATCTCTTTGCTCACAAGCAGTCCTTGGATGCACTGCAAAACTTCCCACTGAATGTAAACAAACATTCTGGCAAGGAGGGGACATGAAAGAAAAACAAATAACCTCCAAGTTCAACAAACAGAGCAAAGGGAAATAGCTAAATTGTCCTGAGCAAGGAAAAGGGGTAAGAAACATACTGGACCTTGTAATATGATTCTGCCACGATAAAGCAATTTAGGGAGAAGCTTCATTATTTCAGAGTAGGAAAAACTCTCCAGAAAGACAAAGAAACAGCTGAGCACATCACCTGTACACCACCAGGTACTCTAAATCTAAGCAACCATCAGCAGAGTTATCTGTGCATGGGTCATGGCTGCACTGGTAAATCACAAACCTCCCTACCCAGACACCCAGTGACCCAGGCAGGCACACACATTTCTGTGGTACAGGAATATGCCAGATCATAAGATACAACAAGATGCAGCCACAAGGCCCAGGGACCCCCCCTGATTTTTCCCTGCCTACTGTTCCATCCCTAAAGCTGATTTTTACCTCCTCATGCTGAGTGGGCTGCATCCACCCAGCCACACACACTTGAAACTGCTGTATAAAAAGAACGGTAATAAGACAACAAAGACATCTTCACCTAGAAGATGACTTCAAGCCTGGCTGTTATCAGATAAATAAAGATAAATTGTCAGGGTCACCCAAAGTGTGACTTTTTAAAGCCTCCAGAGTAGGTCAACACTCAGCTCTACAGCTGGGAGCTGCAGCACAGTGGGGAAGGCATGGCCTCAACCCAAAATTCTGTCTCTCCCAAGGATGTTTCTACCTCTGATCTTCCAGTCCCCAACCTGTACCCTAAGGCAGAGAGTACTTGCTGCTCACTTCACACGGGGTCTCCTCTAGCACCTGGAAATGATCCATTTTCTAATTAAAAGCACTACAATCTGCTTTGACAGGACTCATTAGTAAGGATGTGGCAGGGGAAAAGGCTTGCTCCCCCACTGTGCTGGGGATCTACAGAGGGAAACTAAGCAGAGGCAGCTTCCCAGATCTGAGAGTCAGAGGACAGCCCTGAGGCACTGGGAGAGAAAACCTGGCAGAGGAAAATTCAGAACTGAGGGTCAGCAGGAGACAGCCCGCAGCGGAAGAGCCCTGCATGGCTAAAACATGCTGACAGCAGAGTCCACAGTAAGATGTGGCAGCTCCCTGGGCACACTGGATCCAGCTCTGTGCTAGGCAGAGGTTCATACCCACACATTAGCACAGAACAACTCCATTTTAAAATTTTCCCAATAGTTTTCCCAAGTGGAGGCAGTGCAAGATCATGGTGGGTGCTCCAGCACCTTCCTATGTACAAGCACATTATTAACAGGAGCTTTGATTTCCCATTCAGTGCAAATATGCTGGGGAGAAGAGAAAGAAATTAAATAAATAAATAAACAACAACCAAAAAACCCACCCCACAAAAAAACCCCACCCAACAGCCTCCAAAGAGAAAATAAAGGCTTCCTCGCTGATTCCCTCTGGCTGAAAACAATCTCTTCACACCATTCCTTTGCCCAGGCACGCTTCCCTCCTGCCATGCCCTGGGGTAATAAAGAGTGCCAGGAGATGTCCACATTTCCCTGAGCAGCTCCAGCAGGAAAAATTCCCTGCCTGGCAGCTGCTGCTGCCCAGCACATTGCAAAGCCAGGAAGGTGAGAGCCAGCCCTGCCACCCAGTGGGGAGAAGGAAGGGACAGGACAGTCACCAGCCTTGCGCAGAGCACTCATCCCTGGGGCTCCGAGGGCTCTGCATCCACCAGTGGGGAACAGCCAGCTTGAGATCTCCTCCTGGAGGGGCATAAAATACCAGGCAGGAATTGTGCTGTCCAGTTGCTGCAAAATGCCCCTTCAAATGTGTGAAGGTGCTAAATAAAGAAACAGATATTTTTTCCTCTTCTTTTTCACTTATTTAAAGACTGACAAGACAGTAATGAAAGGTTCCTCTGTCTTTAACCCCATACTACAGAAGCAGCCTGAGACTCCAAAATTCGAAGGAAAACTGCCAAACACAAGTCGGTCCTTCCCTTTAACAAACAAATCAAGAATTAAAACAACCTACCAGAAAAAAAAAAAAAAGCCTCTACAAATAAGCTCAAGATCCAGCCCCTTGGGATAGGTCAGGGGGACATGAGCTCTCCGTGTCTGAACAGCCTAAAATGCACACTGCTAATTAAAAGGAAATTATGAGCTCCTGCTGTTTTCAGCAGAGACACAGGACAGAAATGGAGCTGCTCCCAAGGCACCTGCCTCTCTCTATTGACTGGAACAGAAACCAAATCGACTGCCTTAAACTCCACACCTGTTAAATGGCAGAAATTAGGCAAAGCAAATGCCAAGCCTAAAGATTTTGCTATTCAAGTCAGGCTGGCATGAGGATGCACAGACCAGGCACTAAACCAGCATCCACATTTCACCTTGGACAAAAACCACCTGCAGAGCTGCCTCCAACTCTGGGCCCCCAACATCAGAAGGATGTGAAGCTGCTGGAACAAGCCCAGAGGAGGCCACAAGAGATGTTCCAAGAGTTGAAACCCCTTGGCTCTGAACTCAGGCCGGGAGAGCTGAAGGTGTTCAGCCTGGAGAAGAGAAGGCTCTGGGGAAACCTTAGACCCCATTTCGGTGCCTAAAGGGGCTCCAGGAGAGCAGGAGAGGGTCTTGGGACAAGGGCCTGAAGTGCCAGAACAAGGGGGAATGGCTTCCTGCTGCCAGAAGGGAGGGATAGATGGGATATTGGGAAGGAATCCTTCCCTGTGAGGGTGGTGAAGCCCTGGCAGGGTTTGCCCAAAGCAGCTGTCCCATCCCTGGAAGTGTCCAAGGCCAGGTTGGACAGCACTGGGAGCAACCTGGGACAGTGGAAGGGGGGCATTCTGCCCGTGGAGGGGGTCAGAAGGAGATGAGCTTTAAGGTCCCTTCCAACCCAAACCATTCTGGGATTCTGTGAAAAACATCCTCCACTCAATGCAGTACAGCCCAAGTCACAGAGCTTTAAACTACGCCAGGACTTTCCTGTGCAAATAAGAATCTTTTTACAAATGAACTTCGCTGCTGAGCACCCTGAGGAACAGCCGCCCTCCCCCTGCCAGCAGTGCTGTCACTGCCTGGTGTTACAAGCACAATTTAGCACCTTGTCTGCAGTGACAGGAGAAGGGACTGCAGTGTGCTCATCTGCATGCAGAGTCTGCAGCACAGAAACACTTTGCCAGCATTGGCACAAGAGGATGGTGACACCAAGACTGCCCCAGTCAGGACCAGCCCAGCTCCAAGGGCTGGAGATGAAGGCAGTGGGCTGCCCAGCACAAGACCATGGAGCACTGGCAGCCCAGAAGGATTAATAAGGCCAGGTCTGCTGCAAGATGTGCTGCAAGTCACTGGGCGAGAAAACTACTCTCAGTGCAGCAGTGACAGGTGTTTGCTCCTCCCAGAACTCATCCAGAACAAACCATTCAACACCACCCTTTAAATGACTGCTGGAAATCACCCTGTCCATGTGTCATACCCATTGTGAGCAACAACCACTCCGAAATATGTAAACAAAAACACAGCAGTATGACACAGTAAAGGAATTTCTACCATATCCAAGAAGGAGCAGTAATTTCAGATAAGCTGGACTCTGGCTGAAGCTGTTGCCAAAGTCAATTGAGCTCAAATATACCCAAATTTTGCCCAGCTGAGGGCTACACCAGAGGTTTGGCTGGAGCCAGGGTACAGGAAGCTGGGGCTGATCTCAGCAGGGAGGAGGTGCTGGTTGTGCCACTTTACTCCAGACTCTGCTGCTGCTGCAAACACCCTTGTGCTGCAGCAGACCTTAACTCCATGCTCAGGCTGTGCCCCAGACACCAAGGTGACTCTGGGAGGGACAGTCAGATAGCTGTATAAAAGGGGAGGAATTTGAGAGTTCACCCTCATAAAAGAACCCTCAGCAACTCCAAACCCACACTTAAGGAACCCCCATCATTATTCCACTCAAGACATGCAGCCATTTGTCTATTTAAAGCAGCTGCAGCTTGCCTTTTCTGCTGCACATCGCTGAAGCTCTTTAGTTGCTAAATTTACACTTGGTTCGTTACTGGAACTCATCAAAAAAACCCTGTGGCAAGGTCTACAGCCTTGGCAGGAGCCAGACTGACAATATCTGACATGAGGGCAAAACGAAGGCCCTTGATTCCTTCAATACATTCTCCTGTTTTCCAAATAAATGGCTGACCAACCCACAGCACAGGACATTTTGCTTTTTGGATATTTTCAAGCCAGCAGGGCTGTTACAATGAGTTGTGAGATCTCAGCCCATGATTTAATGAGGAGATAAAAACAGCTGGTGCTGTCCTACAGCCCAGAGCAGCTACCTCTCTGGAGGGAAAGCTGCACCAGTACTGATGGGCTGCACCAGTTCTACCAGGGCCCTGTTTCCATCCTCTCCTCTGGATCCACCAGCACTGAAGGCAACTGAATTCTAAACCCTCTCCACTCAGCCACGACTCCTAAGTCACAATTAGTCCTTAAATTTTTCCAGCTTTTAACTGAAAATGCTGTTCAGGTGATAAAAGGTCCTTCAGACCACTCTGTGGGAGCCACTACCCTATAAAATTATTAAAGTTCTATTTCACAGAATCACAGAATCCCAGAATGGTTTGGGTTGGAAGGGCCCTTAAAGCTCATCTCCTTCTGCCCCCTGCCATGGGCAGGGTCACCTTCCACTAGACCAGGCTGCCCCAAGCCCCATTCAAGCTGGCCATGAACACTTCCAGGGATGGGGCATTTCCCATGGGAGTATTTTACAGTGACAAGGTGTCAACAGTATCTATAGGAGAGATCTGTGATCTCAGAGACATTGAAGGCAGATAGCAATTAATTAATTACCAGTGTACCAAACCCTTTGGCACTAACTGTGCTCTGGTCCATGCTCCCCAATCCCTGCAGTTTAGAAAGAGATCCAGTGAGAGGGAGAGTTCCCGTATACGAGGCAGTTCCCAGGGAGGGAGGGGAGAAAACAATAGGTGATCTCACTTCAGGATGTCAATGCCTTGAGCAACAGGACAATGGTGGGCCCCGAGAGTCTGTTGGGAAGCAGCCCACTGCGCCAACGTGGAGGGGGCCCTCTGGGTAAGGGGGCAAAGCATCTCGGGAGAGGAAGGAACGCTGAGAATCAGAGAGGAAAGGCAGGAATGAAAATATGCATGTACAAGACCATAAAAATACAAATCCATCTCAATCTCCTCTTTCTGCTAGTGACTCCCATTCCGCTGCACAGGCAGCCGGCATCAACATGATCCAGCATCAAATGTGACAGCAGAATGGCGTTGGATGCTTTCCTAGAATCAGAGAACCATGGAATGGTTTGGGCTGGAACGAGTATTAAAGAGCATCTTGTTCCATCCCCTTGCCATGGGAAGGGACACCTTCCACTACTAAACCAAGCTGCTCCATGACCCATCCAGCCTGGCCTGGAACACCTCCAGGATGGGGAGTCCACAACCTTTCAAGAAAAGCTGTTTGATTACTTGTCTCTCCCCCAAAGGCAGGAAAGGACATGGGAAGTGGGTCTGGATCTTCTCCTGTCCTCTGAGGCTCTCCCTGCAGATCAGTCTGACAGACCTCAAAGCACAAAACCTGAAGACCTCACCAGCCCCTCTCTCCCTGTGACTGCAAAGAGAGATGATAAAGTTGGTCTGGCTGCAGTTTTCCTGACTGCTGGGGAGTTCAGCCAACCATCACCTCCATCTCGCTCCATCCAAGCAGGTACAGGTGCTCAGTATTCTTTTCCTGTTCAAATCTATGTCTAGATTCCAGGTAGCACTGGACTGCCAGGTTCTAGGGCAGTCCCTAGACTCAGCAAACAAAACCACCCGCCCACAATTTCCCCATGGAACAGGCTCACCTGTCACCATTGGCAGATATGGCATCAAACTTGGCTTTCTTCTTTGGGATTTCATTCTGAATGGAAGACGTGGATAAGGTTTTCTGGCTAGAAAAAGGAGGAAATTGTATGTCAGAACCTGAATGACTTAAGACAGAGAGGCAGATAAATATTCCCACCCACTTTGATCCTGTAAAACAGTATTTCCCAGTGCTAAAACAATAAAAAAATCATTCCTTGAAGAGTAGCTGGAGACTAAAAATAAACAGAAAACAATGAGTCAGAGCAGCACGTAGGTGAAGAGCTCCTGCTTAAAATCCGCATTTTAATCATTAAATTTTACAAATGCAACTTCACTTTCATTGTGTACAGGTTGAGTAAGTTGGATCACTAAAAAGGACAAGGCTGTACCAGCGCAGTGATGTTTTCAAACAAGCAAAGCGTGACTTAGCCAGATCATCCTGAACTCAGAGCCTGCCCAAAGCCCTCCCCAAGGTTACCTGTTATAGTGGCTGCCACTGCTGAGCCTACTGAACTGCTGCTTCTCCTGCAGGCTGGCTCGGGAAGAACTGCTCAGGTGTTTGCACTGCTCTTTGGTCTTCTGCAGGACTCGTTTATAGGACAATGTGCACAACCAGCACAGCAGCTTTCCATCCACCTGGAAGGGGAAACAGAAAGAAGTTTTGGTCTTTCCTCCTGCCCACAGAGCAAATACAGAAAAGACAAGAAGTACTTTCAAGCTTAGGGTCACATATGAAACAAGCAGGGACTCAAAAAGAATCCTTTGAATGGACAGGCAGCCACTGCAGACCAAAACAGCAAGGGTGTCTGCTCCAGGAGGCTCAGCAGGGCACCAAGTATTGGTGCAGCATTCCAAACAATAGATGTTTACAGTTTGCCTGGGGAACACACGCCTTCCACAGAGCACTCAGGGTGTTTAAGCAAAGGGTGAACAGAAGCCATGGAAGAGGTTTTCTGGTGGAGGTATGACACTTGCAGCTTGTCAGGCTACGGAACAAATATCATTCCTCATCCCTCTCCCCACACAGCACCTCACACTTCATTCAGAGGTCTCTGCTCCTCTCCCAGCTCTAGGGCCAAATTCAAGAGATCTTTCTTAGAAGATCTGGCAGAGGCACATAGGGGTTCAAAGATTAAACAGCTCTAAACCAGAGCAAAGCTCAGCTCTAGAAAAACACTCCATAACCAAGGATCATGGAAGGGTTTGGGTTGAAAGGGACCATAAAGCCCATCCAGTCCCACCCCCTGCCATGGGCAGGGACAACTTCCACCCTATCTCAGGGTCCTCCAAGCCCCATCCAACCTGGCCTTGGACACTCCCAGGGATGGGGCAGCCACAGCTGCCCTAGGCACCCTGTACCAGGGCCTCACCACCCTCACAGGGAAGAATTTCTTTCCAATATCCTATCTAACCCTGCCATCTACCAGTGGGAAGCCATCCCCCCTTGTCCTGTCAGAAATGCTGCAGAAGATGTAAAGAAGATGGACACAGGATCACTGTGATCAACTCTTTTACACCAATACTGACCTTCTTCCTGTCATCCTTCCGGTCAAATGCACACTGCTGCTTGCACTGCTCACACGAGTGAGGAGGGCCATACTTCTTCTCTGAGTTGGTGCAACGCTGGCACTTGTTTCCAATAAATGCTGCTATGATGTTGCAGTACTGGCAGGGTTTTGGCTTTAAAAAATAAGAACAACTGCTACAGGCTTCTAAATACAACAGTACACAGCTCGTTCCCATTCTCCCCATAATATTAAACTTTTATTTCCTTATTCTACACAGAGTATAATGCTGATCCAGGAGACAAACCTCCATTTGGATCCCTGGTCTCCAGCTAAGTGTATTTCGCCATGGCACTCAGACCATTTATCAGGTGCTATGAAATCTTTAGAAAAATGCCTAACACCAAAATAGAACCAATCAAAATCTCTATTTCAGATTTCAGACAAGCAGGAAATAAAGACTTATCACTGTTTCCTGCAGCACTCTCAGTCTGTGTAAGCACAGTCTTGTTTCTACTGGCTATTGAACAGATCATTTCCTGGCTTCAAACGATGCAAAGTTCTTTTTTGTGCTAAAAGAAGAGAAAAAGTCAAAGCTTTGCGCTTGAGTGACCCATATTATTGATCAGTCATGCTCTTACAGCCAAGCCAGTCCATAAACTGCTCTGGGATTTCAGCAGGATAAAGACAAGAGAGATGAAAGGAAGAGAGGCTGGAGAGGCTGAGCCCCCCTCACTTACTGTGCCATAGAGCTTCACATTCTGAGCACACTTCTTGCATATCGTGTTGGTTTTGCTGTTAGGAAGGACAGATCATTCGATTAACACACGCCAAAAGAAAACAAAACCTCTGTGTTTAGCATGCCTGGTTCACATCCCAGGATCCCTGCTTAGGATCCCAGCCTCCCCTCAGCTCTGTCTCTGGTGATGAGGCTGGATTCATCTTCTCTAGGGACTCAGACACCAAAGCACTTTTCCTATGCCCATCTGGCTGAGGATAAATGGCCAAAAAGTGGCATTACTAGGAGGTATCTTTTAATTAAGGCATCCTCAGATGACACCAGGTTTTTGTCCATACAAACACAGGATTTGATCGCTGACTAATTGGCAGCATGAGTGGTTCAGCATCAGGGCAGTCTCCATTCTGGAGGTCAAGCCAGGAAAGGACAGAGGTATATTTGTCCAACAAACATAGGAAGGAACACCTCACACAACAGCCACACAGCTCTGGGTTTACCAATCCTCCCTCTGACAGCTACACAACTTGTCAAAATGCAAAAAGACAAGAGCCCAGCTAAAGAACACGCAGCAGGAAATAAATGTTGGACACCAGACAGCGAGTAAGAGGAAAACTCATGGGAAGATGCACTCAGATCCCTCCCTGGAAGATGCATCTGAGCTCTGACTGAAAAAAAAACCTAAGCAAAAGGTGTAATCCAAGTGCACTACAGACAATCCAACTTTCCCAGCAGACCTTTGGAGGTGGCCAAAGGTCCCCCAAGTCTTCCACAGCAACAATCTACAGGTTAAGGCTGAGTCACTGAAGGTGAAGCATTACAGTTCCCCAGGTGTGATTGTTCTACACAAAACCTGGATCTCTCCAGCTCAGCAAGCATTTACCTTTCCTGCTGGAATTCAGTCCTGCAGTAAGTGCATTTAACAATGGGATGAGCAATCCGGCACTCCTGCAATGACACAAGTGTTTCATGAGGTGCAGTGCAACCCTAACCCCCAAACCCCAGATCTCCTGCTGCCCTCCACTCCCATACACCTGCAAACACTTCCTCCCTGCACAGTCATGCTGAGAGAAGAGGAAGGGTGATGGGAATGGTGTGTGTCACAGGTGAGCCAGGCGTGAACTGAGATCCACCAGCAGGGCTCATTTGTGCTTCACACCCACAGAGCAGGGTCACGGGGTGGCCCTGGCTCCCAGGGCAGGAACACACAGCTCTGCCTCAGGTATTCACCAGCTTCCTGTACATCTGGCTGTGCTCTCCTCCCAGCTTCCCCACATTCCCCTATGTTTACGTGCTTTGTCCCAGCCTTAGTGAACCCAGGCTACTCCAGTTCCTGCCCCATGTTCCCTATTTCATCCTTGATCTTTTTCTTCCCCCTCAGACTGTCCTCAAACCCCATCTCAACCCTTTCAAGATACCATCAGACCTCCTGTAAATGCCCCCACATCCTCCCAGGCCTTTGCTCAGGAACAGCTCCCACCTCCCCTCTATTCCCCACAACAACCCCATTACTTCCACTCCAACACCCTCCAAATACTCCCAGCACCTCCAAACTGCCTTCAGCTCCCCTAAACAGCCATTCAACACATTCCTCTAACAGCCCCTAGGCTTTAGCCCCATGTTCCTGCTCCTCAAAACTTCCCCAAAGCTCCCAGGCTCTCATCCACACCTTCCCACTGCACTCCCAGAGACCCCAAACAGACATCTCAAGGCCCCAGTCTTCATAAATACTCCCAGGATCTCCCCACAAACAGCCCCCCAGTTATCCTCAGTCCCTCTAAGAGCCCCCAGACCCCTTAAAAACACTCCCTTGCTCGCTCTCCCTCACAAACAATGCTCCAGGAGGCCCTTTACCCCTCAGATCCCCCCCAAATCCCCTCACAGACCACCCCCCCCCAAATCTCCTCACAGATCACCTCCCATTTCCCTCACAGCCTCCCTCAGACCCCTCTCCCATCAGCGTCCTCCCAAATTAGCCCCCATAAGCCCCCTCACAGCCCGCCCCCAGCCCCTCTCCTGGACCTTGCAGAGCTGCTGGCCCTGGCTGAGCGCCTCGAAGGGGAAGCGCTGGTGGCACTTGGTGCAGGCGTACAGCGCCGCCATCCCGCCGCTCCGCTGACAGGCGCGGCCGGCCCGCCCGCCCGGCCCGCGCGGTACCGCCCCCTCCTGCGGCCCATTGGTCGCGCGCCGCATCATTCACGCCTCAGCCGCTTTTTATTGGTGACTGTGCCGTCACTCACAGCGGCGGGGCGGGGCGCACGGGGGACGCGATGACGCAACCGCTCGGCCCCGCGTGACGCGACACGAGGGGGAGGTCGCGCGAGATCGGGAGCGGAGAAGGGGGCGGGGACTGGGCAAGGGGGCGGGACAGAGCCGGGGGAACAAGGAGGGCTGGACGTGGCGGGACATGGCCCTGGGGAATGGACAGGGCTGGGGGGATGGATGGGACTGGACATGGCTGGGGGCAGGGGCGGACAGGGCCCGGGAATGGACACGGCCTGGGAACGGATGGGGCTGGACTGAAGTGAGCCAAGGCTGGGAAAAGAGTCTGAGCTGAGCTCGGCTGGGGTGGGCCAGGGTCGAGTGAGGCTGAGCTGAGCCAGGACAGTGCTAGGAGAAGGAGCTGAGCTGGGCCAGGCCGGGGTTGGAAGGGGCTGAGCTGGGTGGAGGAAAGAGGGGAGGGTGAAGGGTGGTTGCAGGGCTGAAGCAGGACAAGGTGAAAGGGAGATCCATGGCTGGCCTATGATAGGGGAGGGGAGCTGGATTAGGGCTGGGCTGGGGAGATGAGCTGCTGCAGGGAGGGAAGGTCTCTGTGGAGGTGGGTGAAGGAGGGTCAGGACTGGAGGAAGGAAGGAAGAGAGCAGAGGAATGTGGGGAGGAGGAGGAGAAGTTGTCTCCACCTTGAGAATGGAGGTGAGAAGGAGCAGAGCCACCCACTCTAGGGAGGGCTGGAGACACCAGCAGGGCAGGGGCAGTGGGCATATTGTGGCTGGAGGCTTGAGAGGAAGAGAAAATGAGGCAGGAGGTTGCATCTGCAGGGAAAGGAAAATCTTCATGTGAACATGCTTCCCCTTTGCTCTGACTCCAGCAGCTGCAGCTGCTCATCCACAAGTCCCAGGCACAGCCTGGCTGATTTCACGGGGGGATCAGCCCCTAATGGGGAGCAGGGTCACAGCAAACTGCAGCTCCCTGTGCTTACACTGCACTTGGGAGCAGCTCCAGGTGGGAAAATGGAAAAGATTTGGCCCCATTTCATTTTGGGAATGAGGTTGGACTCAAGCTGCTGCAGCTAGGACAGATCATACACTGCACATATGCAGTAATTGTTCTTTTTTTTTCATCAAGTAGTTGTCATTTTGTACAGCATGACACAGAACAGGTGCTTTGAGAAATGGGGGAAATTAAGGCATTTTGGTGTTAAAAGTTCATTCTAAATCCAAGATGGACTGAGCAAAAGGCAGTAACCACTCACAGTTGTGAGAGCAGATCTGCTCCATTTGCTCGACATTCCTGTGCTCCTACACCCTTCCCTCTTTCTCGGATCTTAAAGGATACCTTGAAATCTTTGGAAAACTTCTATCCTTACCTTTTTTTCCTACACCAGATGACAGAGTATTCCCAGCCCTGGCTGGTGCAAGTGGTGAAGCTGAAATCTGAGCTGCTCAGGCTTTCCCAAGAAGGACTGGGGGAGTGTCTTGGGTTTTTAGCTTGGCTGCGTGGGTGTGCATAATGAACCGGAATTCTGCCGTGCTTGGCTACCTCGGGGACTCGTTTTAATCACCGGGCAAATGTGCTGTGTGTAGGAGAAATACTTAATTTCATGACATTAGTTGCATTGTGCTGAATGCTGGGCTGTGATTGGGAAATGTCCGTCGGTGGGAAGCAGGAGGCAGAGCTTGGCAGAGCCGGCGGATGGCTGGGAACAAACCCCTCGTCGCTGCTCAGGGGCTGCCGTCCTCCAGGGGAGGCTTTTGCGGGATGAGGAGGTGGAGGACTGGGGATGCTCAGATTTTGGGGTTTGACACCACACCTGGAGAAGGGCAGCACCGCCTGCACTCTGTTACAGTAAATAATGGAATCCTGAAATAGTTTTGAGTTGGGAGGGACCTTAAAGACCACCCGGTTCCACCCCCTGCCATGGGCAGGGACACCTCCCACTATCCCGGGCTCCTACAAGCCCTGTCCAACCTGGCCTTGGACACTGCCAGGGATAAGGCTGTTCTGGACACCCTGTGCCAGGGCCTCTCCACCATCACAGGGAAGAATTTTTTCCTGACATAACATCTAACCCTACCCTTTTTTCGTTTGAATCAATTCCCCCTTATCCTATCAATTAAAACCTGAAAGTCAGGGTGTGGGGGGTATGGAGTGGCAAATACCTGGGGCTGAAGAAAAAGGAATGGTTCGGTTTGAGAACGTGAACAACAAACCTGCCAGAGCAGTCATGGGTGCCAAGGGAGAAGCATTTGGCTGAGGAAGAGAGTTTGTAAAGCTGCTACTGAAGGAAGTGTGAGAAGAAACGCTTGGAAAGCCGCTGCCTCGGTGATTTTCCAGCAGAGCTGCACTGGCAACAAAGCAGTTTCAAGCCTTCAGAGTTTAGAAGGCTGTTCAGATTTATCAGATGCACCCTTTCACTGTGGAATGGTTTGAGTTGGAAGGAATCGTAAAGGTTATCTCGCTCTAATGCCCTGCCATGGGCAGGGACATCTTCTATTTGTGCCCCAAAACCCTTTGGTTACCATGTAAGACAGCAAAAGCCTTCCCTGGATCGTGATCTTTGCCATCCTAAAATCTCAGGGTTTTATGTAAAGCACGTCCTTCCCCTTCATGGACCACCTGGCTCTGTCCTGGGGAGACTGAGACTCCCCAGGAGCCCCTTCCCCCCAGCACAGGAGTACCACTGTGAGCTCTCCCTCAGCCCCTCTTGGTCGCCTAGAGCATTTGGGAGCCACGAGGTTGCCAAAGCAAGTTTGATTCAGCTGCTGTTCCTTGACACTGTCTGTGGTTCTCTGTAAATCACTAACAGATAATAATTTCATATTCTGGCTCTGCGTATCCCCCGCCTGCTGAATAATTACCTTGTTTTGTGCGAGCCGTGAGAGGTTTTCACAGATAATTCATCCAGCAGGGAAAGGCAGCCAGATTTTGGGCTGGAGCACATTTTCTGGCCACCTGGCATTGCTGCACAGAGGTCTGTGCCGGAGCGCTGCTGCCTCCGGAGGGAAGTGTCGTATCCAGGACAGCCGAGGGCAGGGCTAAAAACCAAACCCAGATGAAATCCCAGCCGCCCTTCCTTGGAGAATAATTTAGCTTGGCAAACTCAGCCCACCCTGAGTTTCTGGATGTGTGGACAGATTGATCCCACAGATCTGGATGCTCTCACCCACAGAGGAGCTGTTTCACTGGAAACAGAGTTCCTCCTAGGAGTTGTTTGTGGTGGTGACCTCTGTCTTGCCTCATTCCCCACGTCCTGCCTGGCCTCGGGTGGGTGGGTTGGAGCCCAACATGGAGCTCAGATCACTCCCAGGTTGCCATCCCCATCACAGGGTTGAGTTGATGCAGGGCAGGAGCAGAAAGGATCATCCCTGTGCCAGCTTATCCCCATTTAAGTGCCTGAGCATCAACCTCCTGGTTGTCAGATGGCAAAAGGGGGCAGCTGAACAAGGAGGAGGCTCTGAAGGAGTGGGGACCATGGCAAACACCTAATAGAGGATGAGGGCAGGACTGGAAGCCGATCACCTAGGGCTACCACCAGTCCGGACCTCAAGAGACTTCCCAAACCACTCCACAGACTAAGGAGATGGGGTTCTCTAGGTGGGATATGGAAGGTAGGTCCCAAATCCTCTCAGTTTCCACTCTGAACAGTGTTCACTCCGTTAAACACCAACCTCAGCTAATATTTCACCACCAAGGTATCAAATTTGAGGAGTTTCCTGCAAGGTGCCTCTTCCAAAGGAAACCTTAAATGCAGAGCTTCAGGCCAACTTTGCTTCCAAAAAATAGCAGGGTTCAGAGTGGCTGTGCTTTGCTGTGCTCTGCAAAACTTGGAGCTGCTCTGAGGTTTGGGTGTCCAGGGAAGTCTGGAGGTCACAGCTCAGCTGGGCTGGGAGCCAGAACCTACATCTGGCTCTGCAAACAGCAAACCTCCCTTCAGGTATGTCCTTTCTTACTTTTTCCTTTTTCAAATATAATAAATAGATAGTTTTTTAAGTTCCCAGCCATCCAAACTACCCACACTCAGGACTGCGATATCCCTAATGCCATGAATGCAGAATTTCAGTAAATGCTTCCTGGGGATACAAAACCTCCAGCTCTCAAAGCCACCTCTGTGTTCAGCAGCAAATTCAGGACATCACCTATCCAAAGGGAGTCTGAAAGTCACGGTTCCCTGAAAGTCAAAGCATGTTTTATTGACTGCAGTCAAGAGAATCAAAGATCTGGAGACCTGGACTCCCACGGAATAAACCACATTATTCCTGTGCAGTGATCATTCCTCTCTCAGACATGAATTCCAGCCAGCCTCCCTGCTGGGAATGATTGAAGACCCCTTCAACAATCAGCAAATTGTCAAATAAGCAGGTGAACAGGTGAAAGAAAACAAGGGAATATGATGACCTGCCACCACTGATGAGAGCAGTTGTGTCACCTGGAGGGAAGTGCAGCTCCTTAGGTGCTGCCCACCCCTGCAGAGGTGCCTCCTGCCCCAGGGATGTGCCAGCAAAGATGGGAGACTACCAGGGTCAGGGCAGGGAGAACTTCCCACCCTGTTTTAGTATCCTTGTGCACTGATCCTGCTCTCCAGGATGGCTTGAGCCCAAACTAAGAGCACCCAGCCGAGCCACAGCCACAGTGTAAAAGAGGAGCAGCCCCAGAGAGTGAAGGTGCCTGGCTGGTGGCATTGGCAAACACCCCAGTGACAAAGTCCCCACCTGCAGCCACAACAGGCACTCGGGCAATGGGGCACAGGGTGGAGGCCTTCCCCCTCCCCAACACCTCATGCCAGGAATTTCTCATCTCAGCAGAAATCCCTGGGGTTGTTTGTGCTCCACATCAGAGCTGGAAGAGCCGCTCCCCTTGCCTCGGGTGTCTGGGACTGGCTGTGAGAGCCAGCTGGCTCTACCAGGTGGGATTGTCCCCTCCCCAGGAGGCCCCTAGGGTCCCACAGGACCCAGAAAACCAGGCTGGGGACAGGGATCTGTACAGGATGTGTCCCGGGGCACAGGGGGCACCGCTATGTGGGCAGCAATTGAATCCATCCTGTAGAAGCCATCAAGTATTTTTCCAGTGTCTTTATTGGCAAGCCCAGTGCTGTGTCCCTGCCTTGCCCTGTGTCCAGCACTGAATGGGACTGTCCCATTGTATCCTCAGCTTTTTGATGGTTCCACTGAAAGGCCTGATCCAGGGCTGAGTGCTGAGAATGTCACCCAGGGCTCTCCCTGCACAGCCAGGGTGGCTCAGGCCAGGATGGGGTAGGTGGCCTCAGTGGCCACACCACAGTTGTTGTCCTTCATGGCCATAAGGATGTAGCCGTCATTGCCCCAATATGTGGACCAGGAGTTCTTGATGAGCCAGTAGGTCTCTCCTTGCAGGACTCCATAGCCCACAGCCAGCACTGCATGGTCCAGTGATCCTGGTGTGTTATCTGCAGGGAATGGCATGGGACAGGGCTCACTTGAAGAGCACCCCTGTCTGGAGACTATCTCTGTCTGGTGAGCATCCTTGTCCAGAGACTATCCCTTTCCAGAGACCATTCCCTTCTGGAGACCATCCCTGCCTGGAGAAGATGCCTGTCCAGTAATCCCTGTCCAGAGGACATCCCAGTCCAAACAGCATCCCTGCATCCCCAGTGCTGCAGAGGACATCAGGGTTCATCCCCTCCACCCCTCCCTTGACCAAAAAGATGGGACTGGGCGCTCTGGCATCTCCTTGGGCACCCAGGACCTCCCATGCCCCTGTGCTGCTGGTCTCACCACACTTGGGCTCGTAGTAGATGCCGTTGGAGTAGAAGGAGAAGGTCTTGTGCGAGGCATCGATGCTGACGGCCACGGGGCCGTGCTTGTAGATGGCAGCTTTGAGTGCTGTGATGTTGCCCGAGGTGACGTTGACGTAGCCCGTGATCTTGGCCAGCATCTCAGACTGGTTGTAGTGGCACAAGCCATTCTACACCCCAGGGGACACACACTGTTACCAGGATCCCCAGGATCCCTCGCTGGGACCCTGCCCTCCTGCCTGACCCTGTGGATGCAGGGAGTGATCTGGAATTTGGGCTGTGAGAGCATCCTGGCTCTGCCCCGCTGTCCTCCCAAGCCCGGGGTGGTGGGGATGTTTTCCCAGTTGTTCAAGGACACAACATGGGGACCTGGCTCTGCATCCACAGGCCTGGAGGGCTGTTGCCTGCCTCTTGCTGCCACATCCCCATCCCCAGGCAGCTTTGCTCCATCCCTGGGTACCACAAGGTTTGGAGTGACTCATGGCACCACGCACGGGTGGAGGAGCCTTGTCCCTGTTTTACAAGAAGAGAAAATGAGGGACACGGTGATGAAACCCCCTGGATGAGCCCTGGGGCTTGGCTTTGGCAGTACTGTGAACTGTGAACTACAGAAGCCTGGTGCCTTGTGGACGAGGTGACATCCTCATCTCCAGAGTCTGTTAGTGCCTCTGACTCATCCAGGTGGGTCCCACCATGGCTTTAAAGCCCTAAGATGTTGGGAAGGCCATCAGGGACAAGGGGCCACCCTCACCTGCCCCTTGTAGGAGCCGTAGGACTCAGTGCTGGCAATGCCCCCGTGCTTTTTGATCCACTCGTAGGCTCGCCACTCCTCACCCCCATCGCAGGCGTAGTTCCCAAAGCCCCAGGAGCAGTCAATGAGGACTTGTTGGGACAGGGGGGTCAGCACGCTGGTCTGCGGGGGAGACACGGTGCAGGGATGAGGACAGGCACCCTCCAGGTGCCCCATCTACCCTGTGGGGCACAGCCCTGCTCTCACCTTGAGGAAGAGGGCACCTTCCATGGCTCCTGTTGTAGCAAAGCTCCAGCACGACCCACAGACAGCCTGATCCTTCACAGGGGTGACAGCACCTGGGGACAACAGAGCAGTGGATGAGAAACTAGGTTGACACCAAGGGATGGAGGCAGGTGTAAGGGAAACTGATGCAGGAACTGAGGTCCAGAGGCAGCACAGCCAGACCTTGGTGCTAACTGAGAAGGGGGTGAATGCACCAGCAAACCTGGGACCCCTGCCCTTGGCTAGAGGCAAGCTCTGGGGGTATCACTCCCAGCTAATGGGGACAGCGGTGAAGCCAGATGTCACTTCAGGTGCCACATCTGTCCCGGGGGCACCAGAGTGAATTCAAGACCAAGTGCTGACCCGGCTGCCTTTAACCATAGAAACACAGAATGGTTTCCATTGGAAAGCACCTCAAATACCATCTCGTTCCACCCCTGCCATGGGCAGGGACACCTTCCACTAGAGCAGGTTGCTCCAAGCCTTGTCTAACCTGGCCTTGGACAGCCACAGGTTCTCTGTACAGCCTGTTCCAGTGTCTCACCAAACTCACAGATGTGCACCCCAAGGGACAACACAGCCCCACAGGCTCCCCAGTGTAGTGATGGGGAGCTCTGTGGGACTCAGTGCAGGCCTGAGTGAGCAGCGCTCACCCCCGAAGCACCCCGATGTCCCCCTGACCCCACACGTACCATACATGCGCCAGTCAAGGCTCTCGGGCAGGATGATGCCGCTGTAGAGCTCCGTGGGGAAGGGCAGCCCGTTGTTGGGGCTGCCGCTGCGGCGGCGGCCGCGCAGGGCTGCCAGTTCCTGCGGGGTGCGGTCGGCCAGGTGGTTCAGGGACAGCGAGTAGGAGAGCGCGGCGCGGTTCCGTGAGTGCACAAACCTGCCACCGTGGTGGGGACAGCACCAGCTGGCACTGTCACCACCTCCTCAGTGTGAGCAGCACGCCCAGAGGGTCGTCATCCCCCCGCCTGCCTGTACCTCATGTTGTGCACGAAGATGCTCTGCCGGTGCTCCAGCTCCCGCGCGGAGCTGTAGCGCCGCCCCATCTGCCGGCGGTACTCATGGAAAACCCGGTGTGCCCAGGGCCGGTGCTGTCCCACCAGGTCCTCCATGGGGTTTGCCAGTACGCGTTGCTCTGCCCCAGTCCCCGGGAGCTCCCCACACTTGGTCTCTGGGGACCGAAGAGAGGACAGTGTCAGCCCGAGCCCCACAAACAGGATGGGGGAGCCCTCCTTGGCTCACCGTTGACGGGGAGGTCGAAGACTGAGGGCGGGTAGCTGTTGTCGAAGTCAGTGTAGGCGATTTCATACTTGTCGTAGTGGGACCCCAGCAGGCTGTTGTACCCCTGCATCTCATAGTGCACGGGGGCCACCCCACAGCTGGAGTTGGTCACCCACAGGGTGTAGACATTCTTCTTCTGCGCCCAGCGGGTGATGTTCTGCCACACGGCGCAGTACCGGCCCTCGTAGTACTCCTCCCGCAGGAACTGGGGAGGACACGGCCTCAGGGAGGGGACCCCAACCTCCCCCAGGCAACCTGCTGCCCATCCAGCCCCTTTGCACAGCCCAGTGCACACACCGGGCTCTCCAGCTGGGTCCAGTGGCTCCTTGGCCATTAGTACACAGCCATATGTAGGACAGAAATTGGGGCAAGGACTTGGGGTGCAACACAGGGCAGAGCCCCCCTGTCTGGATCAGAGGTGCCTTGGGGACACTCCACTGTGCACAGCACCCTGTGCACCCATAGCAGGGGGTCTGGCTGCACCATTTCTCCAAAAACCTGAAAAGATTTCAGGTTTTTCCTGCATGATTCCAGGCTCTTGCCATGCAGGCATGCATCCAGCTCAGTGACAACCTGCTGTCCCCACCACTCACGTGCTGTGCCCAGCCCTGAGGCAGGCTGGGGCCAGCAGGAGCTGAGCTGCCATGCAGAGACTTGCCCAAACCATGCTGAAATGCCAGCGTTTGTGTGGGATGTGACACGTCCCAACACGGCTGCTGGAGTTGGGAAAGGAGCCAGGAGTCCGGCCCCAATCCGGGTGGGGAAGTGACCCTCCCTGCACCCTGGGGTGTGGGGACATGTCCTGGCCGGTCCCAGCACCCTGCAGCCCCCGGACAGAGAGGAGCATCTCCCAGCACCCCCTCCCACAGCCCGAAGAAGCTTTGGGAGGCAGGTCAGATCCAGGCTCTGAGGTTTCTCACCTTAAAGCCCTTCATGCTGGGGAAGACGCTCTGAGCCGTGACCACGTCCTCCTTGGAGCCGGGCAGCTGGAAGCACTTCCTGGCGTTCACCTCCTTCTCGGTCGTCTCTGGCGTGATCTTGTACCTCATCCCATAGGGCTTCACTGCTGCCAGCTGGTAGGTTATGACCTCCCCTGTGCCAGGGAAAGGGAAATTGAGGCACAGGAGTCCTGCTGGTACAGGGTGGGTGCAGCTGGAGCAGCTGGGTGCCCACCTCTTACCTCCGTAATACTGGATCCGGCTCTTGTTCCCTGTCAGGTTGTACCAGGCTTCAAAGGGCTCCTCAATCTCAGCGTAGGGCAGCTTAATGACCCCTGAGAGCCCCAGCAGAGGACACAGGTCAGCTCCAAAGCCTCAGCACCCCGACATCCCTCCCTGAGCCCCCCAGAGTCTGCAGACCCACAGCTGACCAAGACAGTGCCCCAGTGAGTGATGGGTCAGGAAGAGGCACTTGGCTGTGGGAATGTGCCCCAGTTTGGCACTGGGAACAGCCTGGTCCCACCCAGTGCTGAACATCCTCTGCTCCCCCCCACCACAGGGGCTGCGGGGTCCCATTACCTCGGACGTGGTAGATGGAGCCGAACTGAGGGGGTGGGCGGGAGAGCCCATCGTCCTGTCCTGAAAGGCAGAGAGGGGCAGGGTGAGCAGGGCTCTACGTGTCCCCCCCAGCTGAGATGGGGATGGGAGGCTGCCAGGCCAGTGCTCCCCTTCCCTGCAGCCTGGGGCTTCCCTTCTTGGCAAAAAGAGCTCCCTAGGCCCATCCAAAGGCACATCCAAGGGACATTGAGGCACTGACACCGTCCCAGGGTCAGCATCATGCCACAACCTGCCATGACACTGCAGCAAACCCTGCACTGTTGCACCCCCAGGGAACCCCAGTTCCTGGGTGACTGTTGGGCTGATGCCCCAGTGTCACCCCCAACACTGGAGGCCCTGGCCTTGAATGTTTCCAAGCTGGGACCCAGCCAAGCTGTCTCCACACAGGGCTTGGGTGAGGGGTGTCAGGGACCTTACTGGTTCTGCCTGGCATCTTCCAGTGACCTCCCCAGCCTCCCTCCAGGCCCCCAGCTTGTGCAACCCCACGCCAACACAACTGCTGGGAACGAGCCCTTCCCTCCCTCAGCATCTTCCTCCTTGCCAGGAGCGACTGTCAGCACCTGCCCGGACCCAGACAGCGCCTGCCCAGCCCGGGACAGCCGGGAGCAGGCCTGCCCCCAGCCTTCGTGGAGGTGGGGACGAGCAGAACCCCCCTGCACGCCAGGCTGTGCAGGGCATCCATCACACGTCGTCTCTGGACACCCACAGACCGTGTCAGGCTTGGGAGAGCAGCAACGGGTGCAGCCATCTCCCAACCCTGCTCGGCTTTATGGATGCCCAGAAAGGGGGTCCCACGAGGTCATGGTCGCCCTGCCAACCCTGCTCCCTCACACTTAGAGCCCTGCCTGGTTGGGTTAAACCCCTTGGGTTAAAGCCTCAATTTAGTCTTATTTTCACACCCCCATCCCCACCAAGCCCTCAAGGCACATCCCCCCTGCCCCCTTTGCCACCCACCCCAGCTGTGTCTTAGAGGAACTGCAAATTTCGAGGCCCAACAAGCAATAAAACCACTTCCCCAGACTCAAACCTCCCCTGCAGTTCAGGCAGAGGAGATCTGGTAGGAGACTCCCCATCTCCCTCCCATGCCCGGGCTGTCCTCAGAGGTGACAGTACCAGGGTGGGGGTCAGACTCACCCCGGACGGCGATGCAGAGTGCAGAGGCCACGAGCCAGCAGAGAGGACCCATCCCGGCCGCCTCGGCTCGCCCGGCACCGGCTGCTCAGCTTTAAGCCAGAGCCAGCGGCAACGAAACCTGGTGGAGCCAATGCAGAAGTCGGGGCCCTCCCAAGAGGAGGGAAGGAACCGGCATCATGTGGTGCCTGGCGGGGGGACGGGCACCCCTGGGTGCTCGGCGGGGAGAGCGTGTCCCGGCAGGGCCCCGTGGAGGGAGATGGAGCAATGCCAGGTGCTGCAGGGGATGAGAGGTGCGGGATGAGCCCCACAACGCCTCAGGCAGCGTTCGGGGGGGTGCACTGCATGGATCTGTGGGACACCCCCCAAGCTGGGGTCCACCAGGCTTCCTTCCCTCTTAGGATGAGTTAGGAGGTGACAAGTTGAGGGTGACATCAGTCTGGGGAGCAGGTCCCCAGCCTGGTGTGAGCCTCATGCCCCCGTGAGAACATTGAAGGAAATATTGAAGTCAGACTCGCTGTCACAGAGGAAAGAGGTCACCTCATGAGGGTTAACTGCAGGGCGAGGAGGAAGGCTCTGGAGAGATGGGAAGGATCCCACTCCAGCCCAGCTGTGTAGGAGGACAGTGTGGCAGAGCTGGGACAGAGCCAGCTCCGGGAGGGCTCAGAAAGGATGCAGGGGGCCTCAGGCAGTGCTGGGGAGGCTCTGAGGGGGTGCAGGGGGGATCACACAGGATGCTGGGGGCTCAGGCAGGGTGCAGGGACACTCAGACAGGGCTCTGGGTGGTTTATCCGAATCCCAGAGCTCACTGAAGTTTGTGGCTTGGTGTGACCAGTGCCAAATCTTTATCTGGACAAGGGGTAAATAAGGGATCCGATGTCAAGTGGGCAATCCGTGGACACAGGACTGGCTTGAGTCACATAAGAGCTGCACTCCGTCTTGAGGGGACACGTGGAACACCCCTGGAACACAACCCAGAGCTACCTGCCATTCCCCAGGCATAGGGGCTGTTCACTGCCCCTCCACAGGTCTGCCCTGCCCCTGAGAACCCATGCCAGCAGAACGGGTGGCTGCTGTGTGTGTCCTGCCACCAGATGGGCGCCTTGTTCCTGTCCCTTGCAGGGCCACAGCGCTCTTTGATGTCCCTTTGCTGTCCCCTGCCCGAGGACGCCTCTTGGGGGGACTCAAGGAGGCACTTCCAGGCTTTGGGGATGGGCGCAGGCAGCCCCCACCGGGACACGGGCTGGGGCCGCACACCCCCCCGTAAATCCCAGCCGGCAGAGCCTGGGAATCCACGGCAGTGTCTCCGTGTGCTGCTGGGGACCGGAGACCCCAGAGACCCCCGGTGCCTGTTTCCCGCTGTACCACCTCCACGGGCAGGCTGTGGTCCCTAGCGAGCGTGCCGGGGTGATCCGGGGGGTGATCCGGGGGGTGATCCGGGGGGTCATCCAGGGGCAGATCCAGGGGCAGATCCAGGGGTAGGTCCAGCAGCCGGCTGGGCTGGCTGGTACAATGAACCATTGCTGCGAGCGCGGGGAGGAAGGGGGGGCGAGGGGAGGGGAAGCTCTTGCTCGGCTGCCAGAGCCGCCGAAGAGACAGGGGAAGCTCACGGCCGGGCGCTCCCGCTCTCCCACGCCCGCCGCCCCGGCACCCCCAGCGCTGGGCGAGGCGGCGGCTGCCGTGGCTGCCCGGCCGGTGGTCCCGTCGGGAGCCCCGTGGGAACGGGGGGTCCATGCCAGGCGGAGCAGGAGGGCTGACGGTAGGAGGTACGTGTGCCGTGTGTGGCGCAGGGTGGTGGGGGGCTCACCCCTGTAGGAGCGGGGAGTTTGTTAATTCCCTTGCCGTGTTCTGCTGAGAGATGCCCCCTCCACGTGTGGGGTGGCTCTGGCTGCCGGGCACTGATCTGTGGGGACAGAGGGTCCCGTGACACTGCTGGGCTCTGTTGGGGGGCCTGCCCTCGCTGTGCCCTCACTGCTTCCCTGGGAAATGCCTGAGGGTGAGAGGAGACCCCCGTCCTCGCCATCCTGGGGAGTAGCCGGTCAGTGGGGGGCTGCGGAGTGTGTGTGAAGATCTGGGGGCACCCACGAGCTACACAGCTCACCATGCCGGCACTAACTGGTGGTGACGCCACGTCGGGGAGCCTGCGAGGAGCACATGGTGCCCTCACCCGTGCCGGACCCGCACGCTGGGGAGAGGACAGGACACGGCATCCTGGGGGGGACACACACCTGTGCCCTCCGTCCCTGCAGGTGCCCGTGGGACGACAGCCCAGCCAGCGCTCGGGGGCGATGTTGGAGACCGAGCTCTCCGTGGTCGGGGTTGGGGGAATTGTAGGGGGCTCAGGCTCGGGCCGGAGCGGATGCTCCCCCCGCTCCCTGCAGCTCTGCTTCGTCCCTGATCCTTGGTGTGTCCCAAGGAGGGACAGGAACTCGCTGCTTCCTGCCCCGCACAATTCCCTCCCCACCCCGCTCCTCCCGGGACATTGTATTTGGAGCCCTGGCTGGCTCCCTCCCTCCGCCCCTGCAGCCCCTTGGATCCGGGAATTGCTCTTCTTCCAGCGGAAATCCTGCTTTCCCAGCCAGCGATGGGGCTGGAAGGCTGGGGAAGGCGGCCTCCCTCTCTACTGAACATCTTCTGCCAGGGACGGGGGCAAGGGGACCCCTCTGTCATGGGTCTGGTGGCTGACAGGTGGGCTGGTGGAGAAGATCACTTTTGGGGGTTGGCAAGTCCTTCATTTTTCATCCCAGAGAACAGCCTTGCTTGTGGGCATGCAGGGCATGGGGTGTCATCCCTCCTTGCACCCCTTGTTCTGGAGTACCTGCTCCCACTGGGAGCCACAGGGAACTCACCAGGCACTGGGTGAACTGGGAGGACTGGAGCTGGAGCAGGGCTCCGTCTCCAGGTATCATCTGGGTGGACCTGGAGCTGGGGGCAGCGGGGAAGGGGCAGGGACACACCATCATCTGCCACAGAGCTGGAACAAGGAGCAGATGGGGAAGGCAGATGTGGTCTCTTGTCCCCTCCCCAGGTCTGTGGGGGCCTGGACATGGGATGGGGACACAGCTCCAGGTCCTGTGTCCTACTGAGCCACCTTTCCCTTGTGTGCTGCAGCTCCCTCATACCTAAGTTTTCCTGCTGGGACCGGGGAGCTCCAGAGCTGCAGGGTGACAGAGGAACCTTGGCAGCACCAGGCTGGGCTGTGCAGCCCTCTCGGTTCCTCTTCCCAGGGAGAGGAGCCAGGTCACCACAGAGCAATGCAGAGTGACAGTGAGGGACAAGGCATGGAGGGATTCAGGATACCCAGGGGGCTGCAACCCTGCTGTCATCCCTACCTGACCCCCCCCAGCTGCCACCATCCCCAGGGCTTGAGGTCCTGCCAGTCCTGTGGCCCCTTGACAGCCACAGCACCATCCTCTTCCTCCCCCCTACCCCACACCGTGCTCCTGCTGCTTCCTCTTCCCACTTCACAGCTGATGTGCGAGTTCCTCTGGCAGCCACCTCCTGCCCAGGGGGGTTGTGGTCCCCTCAGCCTGGCAAATGCCACCGTGGCTTGTTCCCACGGCACGGGGTGTGACCTTCCCAGCACCCTCATATGGCTCCATGTGGCTTGCATCCACCCAGAGCCTCAGTTCTCCACTCTTATTATTCCCATGAGGGGAGTGGAGGCAGGAGATGGAGGTGACCCCAGGGGTACCTCAGCACTGTAGGTGTCCTGTGGGGTGCAAGGGATATTGTGCCCTGAATAGGAGCTGGGGATGGGGCTGAGCTGCCCCGTGTCCCAGGGGCAGGGGGAGCAGATGGATCGGCAGTCAGGGATGTGGCTGCTCCATGCCCAGCCATGCCGGGCAGGACAGGGGTGATGAATTGGCCGGGTCTCAGCACGGGGCGGGACCTGGCAAGCTCGTCCGGGATTGGTGCCGGGGGAGCTGGGGCAGGAAGGGCTCAGTTGCCATCTGCTCCCTGGCTCCAAGCAGCTCCTTTTTGGGAAGGCTGGAGCCAGACACCATCGTGCAACCATCAGACACAGCACCCAGCTGCGTCCCCTTCCCATGGCCAGTGAGAGGGGATGGCTCTGGGACACCTAGGGATTAGCTCAGAGGGCTCTTGGGTGGGCAGGGAAGGGGAAGCCTGGGTGCAATGCTGCTGCACAGCACCTCAGCCCTTGGTGCTGTGATACTGGGCGGTTGTACTTGCCTGGAAGATGCTCCCTGCCATCCCCATCCCTGCTGGCAGCTGTGGCAGTTCCACTGCTTGGTCAGCACTGAAATTCAGCAAAATGGGAAGTTTCTGAATGTGGTGGGTGGGTGATTCCCACCCAGGGGGGACAGGGTTTCTGAGAGCCAGGGTTGTACATCAGTTTAAATAGCCACTAATTATCATCAGGAATAAAATCCCCAACAAGCCAAGTTTCCTCAGATTTGGCAACTCTGCCCCGTCAGCAATGGCTGCGGCCTTGCCACAGCACCAGTGTGGAAAGCAGAGATGAAAGGGGAGAGCTGGGCTCTCTCCACCCCTACTGAGAGAGAGCAAAGGGAATCAATAACCATGATTGGGGAAAACTGCCTGAAACATCTTATCCACCCCCAAACCTTTGTCTCCTGCTCACTGGAGTGCAGAAGACAGGACTGCTTCCATTCCTGCTGCTTCCCTCTGCTCTCAGCTGAAGACAGAGTGACCTCTGGCATATTGCAGACTGGAGTGCTCTGCCCAGTGCAAACTGGGCAGACTGGTGTGGGTGGGTGCTCAGCAGCTAGGGCAATGACAGGGCTGGGGATGGATGTCTCCTTACAGCCCTGACAGGAGAGGTCCGATTTCCTCCTCCTCCTCCTCTGTGACACCCCCTCACCACAGTTGGCCGGAAGAGCCTGTGCTGACCACAGTGATGTGAGCAGGGACCTTCCTCCCCAAAACACCCACTCCCTGCCAAGCAGAGCGTGTGGGGAGGGGGACACTTTGGGGGCTCTTTCCCACCAGATCTGACTCCCCTTCAGCCTCAGGGATGCAGATACCCTGAAAGGACGTGAGCAGTGTGGTGAGGACACGATGAGAGAAAAACCCACTTGAGGATGTGGTTTCAGCCCACACCGGGGTGTTGCAACCCCTGGAGGAGTGTTGCAGCT
This sequence comes from Argya squamiceps, assembly GCA_037834095.1. Taxonomy (NCBI): domain Eukaryota; kingdom Metazoa; phylum Chordata; class Aves; order Passeriformes; family Leiothrichidae; genus Argya; species Argya squamiceps. Next base: position 6,729,482 of record JBBMKD010000079.1, on the reverse strand, counting down.
TTGGGGGGGTGCTGCAGACCATGCAGATCATTTTAGCTCATGCTAAATGAGGGGGGTTACAGCCTATGAAGAGACGTTGTAGCCCATGCAGGGGTGTAATGGCTCATGCAGGAGTATTACAGCCTGTGCATGGGTGGTTCACTCTGTGCAGGGGTGTTGTAATTTGTGCAGGGTGTTACAGCCCGTGCAAGTGGTGTTGCAGTCCATGTCGTTGGTGTTGCAGCCCGTGTAGAGGTGTTATAGCCCATGGCAGGGGTGTTGCATCCTGTTATGGGGTGTTTCAATCTTTTTAGGAGTATTTTAGCCCTTGGCAGGAGAGTTTCAGCGTGTGCAGGGGTGTTTCAGCCCTGGAAGGAGTATTTCAGTCCATGCAGAGGTGTTGCAGCCTGTACAGGGGTATTTTATCCCATGGAGGGGTGTTACAGCCCATGGCAAGGATGTTTCAACCTGTACAAGGGTGTTGCTCCCCACCTGATGCCCTCTCTGCTGTTCACAGGTGACTCTTCTCCTCCCTGAAGTGACATGGAGCAGCTGAAGTGACCTGAGGAGCTGCCGCAGTGAGTGGAGCCACCGTGGAGCACCCACGGGTGCCAGGGGGACGTGGGGTCTCCCAGGCAGCACAGCCCTCCTTGCAGCGTGCCACTGGCAGTGCCCATGGGGACCCCAGTGTCGCCCTGCTGTCCCGTGTGCTGAGCTGGGGGGTAGCAGGATGCACCCCAGGGCCTCTCCCCATGTGTGCCCTGCCAGGGGGGCGCGGGCCTCACAGACCCTCTGTCCCACAGGTGGTGCCCAGGATGGGCTGCGTGCCCTGCAAAGAGAAGGAGGCTGGCAAAGGGCAGGCAGGGGGCGAGGGGAGCTCCCTCCAGCCCCCTGCCTCCCAGTACAACCCCAACCCCACGCAGCCAGGGGCCATCTTCACCCGCATCCCCGACTTCAACAACTTCCAGGGGCCAGCGGTGCCCCTGGCGCCGTCCTTTGCAGAGCCGGGGGGCTTCCCCTCCAGCGTGCTGCAGACGTGGAGCGGGGGCATCACAGGTCAGCAGGGTGGCTGGATGGTGGGGAGGGGTGTTCACCTGCCCCCCTGGGCTGTGGGCTCTGGGGTCACCGTGGTGGTCCTCTGTGTGGTCCTTTCCGTGTGCCACAGGTGGGGGGGTGACGCTCTTCATCGCCCTGTACGACTATGAGGCCAGGACGGAGGATGACTTGACATTCCAGAAAGGGGAGAAATTCCACATCATAAACAACACGTGAGTCGTCCCCCCCCGGGACCTCCTGCCACCCCCAGCACCCACAAACCACCCCGGGGAGGCGCCTTTCTGCCTTGGGTACCCCCTGCAGGACCCAGGCTGGGCACCCAAGCTCGGCCTGGGCTCAGCACCAGGGCCACGTGTCATGAGTTGAGCGGTCTCAGCAGGGATGGGTGGGGGAGAGCGGGGTCTGGCGGCGCTGTGTGCAGGCTGAGGAGGCACACGGTGGGCGGGTCTGTCTTGCTGTCCCTCCTCCACCACGTTCTCTGTCTCTCTGCCCAGGGAGGGGGACTGGTGGGAGGCCAGGTCACTGAGCTCGGGTGCCACGGGCTACATCCCCAGCAACTACGTGGCCCCTGTGGACTCCATCCAGGCAGAAGAGTGAGTAGCGGGGAAACAGGGATGCAGACAAACCCCAGCCCCACTTGCCTCGGGCTCAGGTGTCCTTCCGAGCCCCGGCAGTGCCGCAGTGCTGGCACGGGGGTTCCGTGGTGCCCCCAGCGGTGCCTGCCTGGCGCTGAGACCATCACCGTGGCAGGTGGTACTTTGGGAAGATCGGGCGCAAAGATGCGGAGCGGCAGCTCCTGTGCCATGGCAACTCCAGAGGCACCTTCCTCATCCGGGAGAGTGAGACGACGAAAGGTACAGGGACACGGGTGGGGACACCAGGGGTTGTGCCCCACATCTCCCCCTGACCAGTGTCCCCACGTAGGTGCCTACTCCCTCTCCATCCGGGACTGGGATGAGGCCAAGGGCGACCACGTGAAGCACTATAAGATTCGGAAGCTGGACAGTGGGGGGTACTACATCACCACCCGTGCCCAGTTCAACACCGTCCAGCAGCTGGTCCAGCACTATATAGGTAGGGTGGGGTGAGGGGCACAAGGTGGGGGCGGGGGGGGGTGCAATAAGAGGGGTAGGGAAAGCTCAGAAGACCCTTTGGTAAGAGACTGGGCTGACGGGGTTGAACTGGGGAAGGAGGGGGCTGTTCTGTTGGTGGCATTAGGGGACTCACTGACAGTCTCCCCTTTTCCATGTTCAGGGTACAGGAAGTTCCCATTGTCTCCGGTGGGTGGGCATCACCCACTCCCTGGGTGCAGCTGGGGGGACTGGGGGTCCAGCCCAGCCGGGGGGGTGGGGAACTGCCCCTGGGGCAGGTGGAGGGGGCTGTATTTGTATATTGGGGGTGACTGGGTGATACAGGAGCCTCGGTGATGCCGGGGGTGGTGGGAGGGGAGCAAAGGGCTGGTGGGAGTCTGTGCCCACCTTGACTGCTGTCCCCCTGCCCCCGTGTGCAGAGCGGGCAGCCGGGCTGTGCTGCCGCCTGGCTGTGCCGTGCCACAAGGGAACCCCCAAACTGGCCGACCTCTCAGTCAAAACCAAAGACGTGTGGGAGATCCCCCGCGAGTCCCTCCAGCTCCTCAAGAAGCTGGGAAATGGGCAGTTTGGGGAAGTCTGGATGGGTAGGGCCTGGTGGGCAAGCCAGGGCAAGAGGCGGGGGGGACATGGGGGTACCCCCAGGCCTGGCACCCCACTGGGAAAAGCTCATGCCTGCCAGAACAGGCTGAGCGACACCGATTTGCTGGCATAAGGAATTATCCCATGTCCTGCTCTGGGTTCACAATGGGTACCCCAAGATGCCCCATATCACCTCTGTATGGGCAAGCAGATCCCCACTACAGATGGGACCACAAGACCAGGCCAGGGGGTCCCACCTTCGTCATCCTCTTCCTCCGGCATCCTGTGCTTGCTCCACTCGTGCATGCTGCCTTCATCCCATCACATCCCCTCCCTCCTCCTCCCTGCCTGTCCCCCATCCCCTGCAGAGTACAACGACGGGTTGTGCCATCTGCTCACCCTCCCGTGCCCTGCTATGAAGCCCCAGACCCTGGGATTAGCTAAGGACGCCTGGGAGATAGCACGGGAATCCATCACCCTCGACGAGAAACTTGGCATGGGATGTTTCGGAGACGTGTGGATGGGTAAGGCTGGCCCAGCCAGCCGGGGGTGCGGGGAGCACAGGGGGGCAGGAGAAGTCTTGTTCTGACCTGGCAGGGAGCATCACAAGGTGACAGGTGGTACCCACTTGTGTGAGGGAGATGGAAACTTGGCACAGAATCCATGAAGGGTTTGGGAATGGGATGAGCTTGGTATTGGGGTGAAGGGAACTCCTTGTCCTGGGTGGGATGCAGTGGGATCACAATCCCTGCCAAGGGATCCCTTTCTTGCCCTGCCCTGATTCCTTGCCCATCCATCCATCCATCCATCCATCCATCCATCCATCCATCCATCCATCCATCCATCCATCCATCCATCCACACAAGCACGTAGTCATGCACCCACGCACCCCTCCATCGACACACCCCTCTATCCTGGGCTAGCTGTCCCCTGGGCTCATGGTGACTCTGTGTCCCAACCCAGGCACATGGAATGGCACCACGAAGGTGGCAGTGAAGACACTGAAGCCAGGGACCATGTCCCCTGAGGCCTTCCTGGAGGAGGCTCAGATCATGAAGCGGTTGCGGCACGACAAGCTGGTGCAGCTCTATGCCGTGGTGTCGGAGGAACCCATCTATATTGTCACTGAGTTCATGAGCCAGGGTGAGTGAGGGGCACCTGCTTGGGCATGGTGCCAGGGCAGGGGGGCTCACAGAGGAGGGCACCCTTGGGTTTTGGGGGTGTTTGATGGGGATTCCTTCTGCCCGCAGGCAGCTTGTTGGATTTCCTGAAGGATGGGGACGGTCGCTACCTGAAGCTGCCCCAGCTGGTGGACATGGCTGCCCAGGTACTGAGGGGCTGGTACAGGGTGGGAGTGCACCCCCAGGGGTGTACTGGGGGGTCTTCACTGCTTTGTCCTCCTCAGATTGCGGCGGGTATGGCGTACATTGAGCGGATGAACTACATCCACCGGGATCTGCGTGCCGCCAACATCCTGGTGGGAGACAACCTCGTGTGCAAGATCGCTGACTTCGGCCTCGCTCGCCTCATTGAGGACGATGAGTACACGGCACGGCAGGGTGGGAACCCCCACAGGGCCCTCCCTGTTGTGTCCCTTAGCCTGGAGATGCCCTGTGTCCTCCCTGTTGTGTCCCCTAGCCTGGAGGTGCTCATCCCTGGGGCTGAGTGACCTGGGCAGCAGATGCCCCAAATTATGGTGTGCCAGGGAATGGGTATCCTGGGTGATGGACACCTCAAATTTGTGGGTATTTTAGGTGATGGATACCTTGGATCTCCCCAGGGTATGGGTGTCCCAGGGAATGGGTATCTGCTGGAGACAGGTGCCCCAGGATGTGGGTATTTTGATTGATGGATGCCCCAAGTGATGAGTACCCCAGGTGCAGCACATCCCCAGTGCAGGGTGCCTTGGGAGCTGGGTGCCCCATGTGTGAGCTGCCCCGGGCACAGGGTTTCATGGGTGGTGGGCCCCCCTAGTGCAGGGTGCCCCCCGTTCAGGGTACCCTGGGTGTTGACACCCTCAGTACAGGGCGCTTCAGGTGGCAGTACCTCTGGTGTGGGCTGTCTCAGGTGTGGAGTGTCCCCAGATGTGGGTGCCCCAGGTGTGGGGTACCCTAGGTGTAGGTGCAGCCCCAGCCATGGGCCACCCGTCTCCCCTTGCAGGTGCCAAGTTCCCCATCAAGTGGACAGCTCCAGAGGCTGCACTTTTTGGGAGGTTCACCATCAAGTCAGACGTCTGGTCCTTTGGCATCCTCCTGACTGAGTTGGTGACCAAAGGCCGGGTGCCCTACCCAGGTATGGCCCACTGGGGCAGGGGCACCCCTGGGGTGGGCTGGGCAGGGCACAGACAGAGGCTGACCCTCCTCAGCAAGGCTTGTCCCATGCCTCAGTTTCCCCATCAGAGAGACCAATGCTAAACTGGGCTCCTACCCAAACCACAGGGCAATGCCACTGCGTGCCTCAGTGTCCCCACTGGCTCCTCCCATGGGGGAGCTGTCACTGAGGGGGCGGTCTTTGTCACGCAGGGATGAACAACCGGGAGGTGCTGGAGCAGGTGGAGCGGGGGTACCGCATGCAGTGCCCGGGGAGCTGCCCCCCCTCCCTGCATGAGGTGATGGTGCAGTGCTGGAAGAGGGAACCCGAGGAACGCCCTACCTTCGAGTACCTCCAGTCCTTCCTTGAGGACTATTTCACTGCCACTGAGCCCCAGTACCAGCCCGGGGACAACCAGTGACCCAGTGCTGGCACTCCCAGGTAGCTCTGGGGTGGCTTTGGGGTGAATCTCCTTTTTTCTTTAGAGGTGGTTGCTTCCTTTGGCTGTGCCCCCCAAAAATGCCTTTTGGGGCATGCTCAGGGTGCCCAAGGAGGACACAGGGCTTTGCACAAGGATGCCGGACTCACAGAGGAGATAGAACTGTGTGCCCCAGCTCCACGCTTCCCCCACTCCCTACATTGCCTTCACACCCAGCTTTGAACCTGAGTAGGGATTTGGCTGCAGGGGGGGGCTGTGGGGAACCCCCATGAACCCCACAGACACCCCCCAGACCCACAGTAGCAGAGGGCTTAGGGGGAGCTCCCCATGCTAGCCCCAATCTCTTCTGAGAACGCAGCTGTGTGGGGTTCAGCCCCCCAAAATCCTGGCACTGACCTGTGGGAGGTAATCTCAACCATCCCTCCTTCTCTCCTTCCCTCCCTCCGTCCCTCCCCTCCTTTAATTTATAAGGTTTTATATGCCTCCCCCAAGCAGCCATCGCCCTCACCAAGGGATCCCAGTGTTTGGGGGACCCCCTTGTCGCCTGCCTTTTCTCCTCTGCTTTATAGTAGAGCCAAGTCCTGAAAGCCATACACCCACCTCTACTTGCACTGGGGGGACAGGGGGTCCTGAGGGGGGGACACAAGGAGTCCTGGGGGGGCCCAGGCAGGGTGGGGGCAGCTCTGCCACAGGGACTGTTCCCTCCTCCCCCACGGGGGCAGGACGAGGGTACGGGGTGGGGTCGGCCCCACAGCACTCGGGGAGGTCGTGGCTCAGCCCTCCGCAGCAGGAATTGAGCAGGGACTGGGGGAATGTGTGTCAATGTGAATGTAAAGGCTCCGGGGAGGTGGTGCCACCCTGCCGGCTGCCCCTCCAGCTCTCCCGTGCTTGAGTGGGCTCCCAGTTCTGTGCCCCATGGCCAGTAACCCCCCCACACCCCTGGGGCAGGGCTGTGGGTGGACAGTGCCATGGAGGGGAGGGAAGGGCAGGGGAGGGATTTGTTGTTTATTTTTTTTTTAATGAAGTCTGTAAATACGGAGAAATAAAACCTTTCTAACAAAGTGGGGACAGCCCGGGTCCTCCTGCCCTCCCAGAAGAGTCGAGCTGCCCCAGATGGGCAGAAGCACTGAGGGCTGGTTAGAGCTGGGGGGACCACACTGAGTTACAAGATTTGGTGTGGGAACACCCATCCCCATGGGGGAAGAGGGGCTCCAAGTTCAGCCAAGCCAGGACTGAGTGATGCCCTCTCACTCCCTCCAGCCCCAGGGCACAGGTTTGGGGTCTTCTCCAATGGGGTGACTAGAGAAAGGCCCCCTGCTCCCAAGGCCATGTGGGGAGGGGACACACCAACTTCCCTTGCAAATAAAAGCCTGGAAACGCTGGGTTGGGAAACATTTGGGTTTGCAAACCTGCCCCCATGCAGAGCACCCTGCAGCCCTCCAGCACTCCCTAAGAGGGGACTGTCCCTTCCTGCCAGCTGTGACAGGGAGGAGTCCCGTGCTGTGCTTGCAGGCTGGGGAGGAAGAGGTTAATTTTCCTTGTAGCTTGGCCTCCCCAGCAGGGCCCAGCTGTGCCGGTAATGAATTCCTCAGCACTGATGGGAAGGAGGGACTGGCCCCCACCCCAGCCAGGGGGGGCTCAGGCTATGGGGAAAATGCTGAGCATATGGGGAGGGGGCCAGGGGGCCAGTGCCAGTGGGTTTGGGGACATACTAGGGGCTATGGGGATATGCTGAGGTGTTTGGGGAGATACCAGGAGGCTTGGGAACATGCCACCACCCCTGGGTACCACCAGGCATCTTCACAACTCCTGCTTCCCCACCTCCTACAAGAGTTTTGGATCCCCCGGGCACACGGTGGTGGAGTGGAGCAGGGCTGGATGTGCCCCTGCTTCCCCATCCCACGGAAAAATCCCTGGGGAAGGACCAGGGTGACAGGCTGCCCGGGGCTGGGGGACAGGGCAGATTGTGTGGCAGGGACAACCCAGGAGAGGAGGTGGTTGGCACCAGGCTGCCCCAGGTGGCAGATTGTGGCCATCGGCCACCATAATCCCTGTGCAAGGGTGGCCATGTCACCAGTGTCCCCCCATTTTGCTGTCATGACTGTGAAAGCTCTTGGGGACAGGGACCGAGGCCCGAGGCTGCAGGTACCTGTGTGAAGGGGCTGAAGTGGGGGACCCCCGTCCTGGTCCCCATCCCTCTGTCCTCCCCCTGCCCGCAGGAGGGGCTGAAAGGATTTTGCTGCGGGGTGACCACCGGCTGGGCAGGGGAGGGGCATCGATTTTATGTTAATGCTGGGCGGTATTGATCAGGGGTGGAGGGAGGGCCGTGGGTGGGCACAGCCAGCCCGGGATCACCTTCGCAGAGCTCCTGCGGCTCCCACCCTGGGGCCAGAAGCAATGGGGAGGTGGGGAAAGAGGTTAGAGCCCCTCCAAAGGCGCTGCAGGCTAATTTTTCTGTCAGAGCTTGCGTTGGGGGCTTGAAGGGAAGAGCAAAGCTCAGAGCTGGGGGCACTGCTCTGGCCCCTTCCCCTCCCGGGTGGCTGGTCCCTGCAGCACCTCCAGAGGGGAGAGAGAGCAGCTCAGCACCACTTCCCCTGCCCTGCCCTGCCCCCGAAGCTTAATCCAGCCTCATCAGGTCTCCCCGATGCTCGGCAGGACCCCCATCCCCATCGTGCCGAGCCCTGCTCGCCCCGCTCCTACCCGCACGCCCTGCCCAGCCCATGTGGCCCGGCTCTGGCTGGCTGCTCTGGCAGCTCCGGGCCGGCCTGGCCAGCTCGGCAGAGGGGTCTGGAGCCAGCGAACCTCCCCCGGTGCCAGGGCACAGGTGTGAGGACGCTGCAGATGGCCGGCGCTGCAGACCCTGGCACGGGGCACCCGCAGCATTGCCGCCCTCCCCGGGGTCCCCTCGCCCCCAGATGCTGCTGGGGGCCCTCCTCACCCGGAGGGAGCCGTCCCCTCCCACAGCGGGGCGGGGGTTTGTCCCTGTGCCCCCCGGCCCCCGCTCCCCAGGGACTGGCACAACCCGCAGAGCTCCTGGGTCGTGGATCGGAGCCACGTCTCCGCGGCAGCAATGTCCAGACAACAGTGGAAAATGGCCAAAAATGTGGGTTTAGGCTTGACCAGGCTTGAGCCTGTTGGCTAGGGCCTGCAGGCACTGTCCCCCCAGAGGGGAAACTGAGGCACAGATGGATTTATCTGCAATCACCCAGCAGCTCAGCACCAGTCACTGTGAGGGGACACCTTTTTCCATGGAAAAACAACAGATAATTGGGAAGAGCTGTGCACCGACAACAGCAGCATCTGTGACAGCCACGGGGGAGCAGCGGGATTTGGGGACGGAGGTTTTCTGGGCGTGGGAATGGTCAGGTGACACAGCAAACGCAGGCGATGGGGAGGGGGCACAGCGGGAGCCTTGCTCTGCTGGCCACGGGGCTGCTGGGGAATGGTTTTATTGAGAGAAATCGGGAATGGTTTTGCTGCTGCTCCGGGGCAGCCCGGAGCTGGAATTCGGGGATGAATTGGGCTCTTCGGCCGCAGTTACCTTTATGGAGGTAAAACCTGGCTGGCCCCAACTCTCCACAGACGTTGGAGGGGCAGGACACCCTCCCCCCACCCCGTCAGGGTCTCTGTAGTGCGCTCCCCACAACTGCAGCTCCTATATCCCAGCAAAGCATCAAACCTTTCTCTGTCTCCTCGCCCCTCTATCCCCGTGCCCCTAGACCTCCCCCAAAGCCCCCCACTGCCTCCTGACCCCCTGCTCCCACCCCGGGAGGCTGGTGGCTTTCGGGGTGACAGCGCCAGCACGCCCCCCAGCCCAGCCATCCACACTTTCCGGGGGCAGACCCTGGCAGCCCCCCCTGGTTCCGGGCACGGCGGTGGCTTCACGGGGGTGGGAGGGGATGGGTTGCGGGGACGCGGACTGGGGACAACGGTGGCAAAGCAGCCACTAGATGGTAGCGTGAGTCCACGCCAACGCTGCTGACACAGCACTTGGCTGGGACAGGGTACCCGGGTGACCCGCGTGGCCCCGGGGACCCGCCTCCGCCACCCACCTCCCCAGCGAAAACTGGCTGGGCTGAGCACTGGCGGAGCCGTGACATGAGTGGCACGGGCACAGCTTACCCGCCCCAATGTCCACTGCCATGGCTGGAGCCACCTGTGCCCACGGGAACGAGAGAGGGACCCCACTCTCAAACCCACCTCATCCACCTCTGTCCCAAACTCAACTCCAAACACAACCCCCAAGCCACCACAGGGCATGAGCCTGACTTGAGAGGGAACAAACCCAGGCCTGGGGACAAGCAGGATGAACCTCAAGGCACCCAGTTCAGTGTGGGGGTGCTGGGCACCCACGGGAGTCTGGCAGGGCCGGGTGGGGATGTCCATCCCACTGCAAATCTCCCCATTTAACTCCCCATCCTCCTCCAGCTCTGCCTGGGGCTCCATGCCAGACTGATATATATATTTTATGATAACTATAGAGATGTACTTCAAACCTGACAAAGGACTTTGACAGTTTTAAGCATCTCTTTGATTAATACATGACCTTTTAATGCTTTGGATTAAATTAATAAATCTTTTACATTCTAACCCATTCTGCTTGCAATGTCATGTTTTTTGCACAACCTCTGTCTCTTCCCTGCCCTGTCCCTCTCTCCCTCTCCGCCTGTCCCTGCACAGGTACAGTAATCCACAGCCTTGCAATATTCATGGGGCACAGAGCCCTGCAAAGCGAGAAGGGAGGGATACTCCTCGGTGTTTTTTCCTTTTTTTTTTTTTTTTGAACCATCCCTAAAAATAGCAAGAAAATTCAAAGCTGACATTCAGGGCAAGGGGATGAGGAAGCCTGCAAAGTTGCTCACTCAGCCACCAGCAATTGCAGTGATCCTGTCTGCGTGTGCAGATTCCTCTGCTGACCGGGCTGGAGCCCAGGCCTCTGCTCTGCTCCGCTTCCAGGAGCAATGCAGCCTGATCCCCGACCTGATCCAGGGTGTGCAGAGCCCAGCCAGTCCCAAACCCAGCCCCACTGACCCTGATGGGGTGCACGGACAGGACGGATCTGACACTTTTTGCAGTTGCAATAGGTCCCAGCTGGAAGATAACTCTCAGCATGACCCCAGCTCACCAGTTCATCCCAGTTAGCAGTGAAGCTGGGGTGACCAGCGTGTCTCTGCAGCTCAGATTCCCTCCTTGCTGCCTGTTGATCCAAAAACACACATGAAACCCCAACCTGCCCCACAGAGGCAAGGCAAAAGGCCGTTGTAAAGCCAGGTGCTGTGTCTCTCCCTGCACCCATGTGTTATTCCATTGATGACTCACGTGTTATTAGCAGCCAAGCAATATTCCCAATTCCCTGGAGTTAACCCTTCACTCGTCACTCACAAAAACACGATGTCATAACAAACATCACTGGTATTATCTACTTTAATTATATTGTATCTACCCAGCACCGGGAACATTAACAGCGACGGCGACTTGGTGCTGGGGAGATGCTCCGTGGAGCTGTGGGGAGGGAGGTTCTGAGGTGCTCAGGAAGTTGGGGGGCAGCTCCCTGCTCTGCCACCACTGTCCCGAGGCACCTTGTTCACCACCTTTCCTCCTGGCGCTCTCTTTGGCACACGGCTAAGAGGGGACACAAAAAAACCTTGGAGGAGCAGGGTGTTAGCAAACAGCAGGGATATTTCCAGGCCTCAGACAGAGCTTTTGGTTAAAAAAAAAAAAGGAATTAAAAGTGGGAGGGGGAGGAAAGAAGGACGTGATTGGCTCCATGGGGGTGTGTGAGGGCACAGGGGTGCCGACTTGGAGACAGTGACGAAGTGCACCCCAGACTGTGGGGAGGGGGGCTGCAGAGGCGGGGGATGCGAGTCCCCAAATCCTGCATCCCTAAGGAGGGGGTGCGCAGTGCGGGCGCAACCCGGGAGAGGGCAGCAATGCCCCGCACATCCCGCCGGGACCTCGGGGAGTGGGGGCAGCCGGGGGGGTTACCCTCCCCCCGGGGTGCCCGCCCCCAAAGTATCCCCTCTCCGTGAGTGTCCCCCGCTCCCAAAGCAGCGCTCAGCGGCCGCGCGCCCATCCGCGCCCCTCCCTGCGCGCTTCCCAGCGACTGGGAGGAGAAAAAAAGGGGGGGGAAGGAAGGAGGGGGAAAAAAAGAGGGGGGGGAAAGGAAGGACTACAAGGCCCGGCATGCCCCGGCGGTGCTGCACGGCTCCCCGGGGTGCCGGATGCTGGCCGTGCCGCTGACAGCGGAGCGAAGCGGAGCCGCGGTCCCCGCCGCGCACGGAGAGAGGAGCGAGGGGCTGGGCGCGCCTGGCCGCCGGCTCTGCTCCCCCCCTTTTATCCCAGCCCCCACAAAGCCGGGAGCGGCAGAAGGCAGGAGAGAGGGAGGAGGTGGTGGAGGAGGAGGAGGAGGAGGA
>JBBMKD010000079.1:6680720-6716637 GCA_037834095.1 Argya squamiceps | reverse complement strand
AGGAGGTCACAGCCCTCTCCGCTCCCCTTCGTCGTGCCCGCTAGTGCTGAGGAGAGAGAAGCCCTCCCTCCCGGTCTCATCGCGGGCCCAGCGGAAAAAGGGGCCGGTGCGATGGTGCGCCTAAAACTGCGCCAAGTCGCCACCGGCCCCTTAGTCTCATCTGGCTGGGGAGCTCACCACTATTTCGAGTGACTCGGGGTGCCGACTCGCTTCAAGATCCTGGCTTTGCCCCCCCCCCCCGGGTGCGAGCGGTGAGTGACAGCTGTCAGAGCCGGCTCCGGCCACTAGAAGGCAGAGCCTGTCAACAGCGCGGGGGGCTAGAGGGGCCCCCCGGAGAACGTGGGGACCCCCCGGGGCACAGCATCCCACCGCCTTCCCCTGGCGGACTGGCTCGGGGGAGCGGCGGGCTGCCCCTCGGGGGGCACTCCCGGACGGCTGCGAGGTGAGGGGCGTGCGGGGGGCTCCCCCAGCCCCGTCGGTGAAGTTGCGTGGTCCGTGGTGCGGGGCTCGGCGAGCGGTTGTTACTCCCGTGCCTGTCATCCCCCCTCTGATTTGTTTTTATCGATCAGCTGATTTAAACACACCCCCCCCCCCCCCCCGCGCGGCCCCTCGGTGCTTTCGACAGGGACCACGGGGGACCGCGATGGCTTTGGCGGGGGCTGGAGTCACCCTACAGGGTCACGCTGACGCCAGACGCTCTGTGTTTGGTGTCCCCAAGGCCGACGCAGGTGGAGACACCTGAGTCCCCACTTGTTTATGTGCTGGGGGACGACGTGGCTGTGCCCACGACCAGGTGGCCTCGTGCCTCCAGCCCGTCTGCCCGCGGCTGGCAGGAAAGCCCCCCAAAAGCAGCGGGGTGAGCTCATTGTGTGCCACAGCGCGCGGTGGAGTCACTCCAGATTTATCCTGGCGTGACAGAGAGCAGAAGCAAACCCCCGGGGTGACGGGCACGGATCCTGCCCCGCTCTCTTTCCCACCCTGGTGCCGGCGTGGTCTAAGTCGGGGGCGCGTGGTCCAAATTGGGGCCCCGTGGTCTGAATCGAGGCCCCCCTCCCAAGCCTCTCCCCCTTTCCTCGCCCCCCCCAGGTGTCCCCTTACACTGGCTTCTCCTGCTGGGCTGTGGAATTTGCAGGGGAGGGTGGTGGTGGTGGGGAGCGGGGGGTGGAAGAGGAGGGCGGAGGGGGGGGCTGGAGAAGGGATGGCGCGGCGCCAAATTCCGCTCTGCCATGTCTCTGTAACCTGAATAGGCCAACTCCATCCCCGGTGCGAGTCCCCCGGGGCTCTGCCGCGCTCCGATGCAGTCAGGCGGGAGGTGGCTTTCGCTCGGCTCTTGGCGTGTCCCCCCTCTAGAGCCCGCCAGCCCCAGTCCGGTTCCCTCCCGGACACCGGCCGGAGCCACCGCGCGCCCGCCAGGAACCGGTCGGGCAGGAGTTGGAGGTGGTTTGGGGGCGAAGGGTTGGCACCGTGGCGGGGACGGGGTAGCCAAGGACATCCCCGGAGCCGGGCGGCCGGCAGGGGAGAAGCCATGGAAGCCCATGGAAGGTTACGGGAAGCCTGGGGGGGGGGCCGGCGCTGCCCTGGCCTCCTTAGAGGAGGCAGCAGAGACCCGGGGCAGGCTATTTCTGCTGAGATCCCGAGGAAAGCTCTGGGAGAATTGTGGGCTTCTATAAATAGTGTGTGTCAGCCGAGTGGAAGCAGGGCCTTGAAATGCTCCTGCTATTCTCCCGAGTGCTTGGAACCAGCTCTTGGTAAACAGGGCAGCGGTGGGGAGGGCTGTTTCCTTCTTCCGGGCTCGGTAACAGGAGCAGGAGGGATGTGGGGGGGATTTTTGCCTGGTGATATGGCAGCGTTCCCCCCCTGGGGCCGGCCGGCTGGATGCTGGGCTGTGGCTGGGCTGCCCGGATGCGGGATGGCTCCTGAATGCGTCGCAGATGTGTGTCCTCCCCCACTGCTGTCCCCTCCCCGCCCCACTGCCCGCCAGACTTCGGGGCTGGGATGCGCCGTGTGGTCCGGTCGTGGTCCTTGGGGAGCCGGTGATGCTGGGGGAGGTTTTTGGGATGTGAGGGCTCAGCTGGCCAGGAGATGCTCAGCACACCCCCTCCGCTGGCCGGCATAGGGCTGCCTGGGGTCACAGCCTGGTTCCCTCTCTCCCCACCGCGTGTCCATCCATCCGTCCATCCTGGCTGGAGTTGTTCCCGCTCTGCCTCAGGGCACATGCTGAGCCATGCCTTGGCCCCGTGCGCCTGCTGGAGGGCAAGGATTTGATCCCATGGGACCTTCCCAGGCATGTCTGGACACCCAGGGTGCTGGGGACCTTGTTCCTCAGGGGGTTCTGTGTGCATGACACGTTCCCAGGGTGTTTGCTTGGCTCTGGGGCACATCCTGGCAGCCCCAGTGCTGTGGTGAGCATTCAGCTTCCCACGATGACCTGGCTCCCTGCTCATTTGTCACCACCCCTCGCACCCACACCCCAGTGTTCACCCTGTGCTGCAGACAGTGGCTCGAAAGCTGCCTTGTTATTATTTTCCTTAAAAATAACACAAAAGGGAAATAACTGGGCTGTGCTTAGCTCCCCACTGGGAGTTTTTAGGGTGATGTACAGTGGGCTGAACGATGGGAGGGATCCAGGGCACTTCTGGTGGGATTTGGTGTTGGATTCAGAGTTCACCGGGGTGTCACAGGCCTGGGGGGCCCATCCCATCCCTGTGTGCTGCCTGCCCGGGTGCTCGGTGCCGGCACAGCGGTGCATGTTCTCGGCGTGGGTGGGAAGGGGTGAGCGCCAGTCCAGTGGGGTTTTTTTTCCCTTCTCCATTTTTTTTTTTCTCCTTTTTTCTTTCTTTTTTTTTCCCTCCCTCTCTGTGGGTTGAGCGTTGGGGCGACAGACAGGGAAAGTCTGAGCAATGGTCTCCGAGCTGGTGCTGTCTTCAATCACCGCGTCCCAGAATCCCTCGCTCTGGGCCTTCTAGGCACAAGGGCTTACAGCGAAAATCGGCAGCTGCAGCTGCGAGTGAAAGCACAAGAGCCCGGCTGGGTCTTTGGCATCGGCAGGAGAGCAAAAAAAAGCTGGGGGAGGCGAGGAGGGAAGGGAAAAGGCGGGGGAAATGTGCCCTGTGGTTTTTTTCCAGGCTTGCCACCGAGGGTTGTGTTTCAGAGCATCGGTTCCCGGGCGCGGGAAGAGGCGGGAGGATGGGGGGTGCGGAGCGATGCCTCCGGGGAGCTCATTAAAATCTGTCGGCTCCCCCCTTTCGCCGGCCGAGAGAGGCTGGATATGGAGGGAAGGAGGGAGGGACGTGCTGGGAAGGAACATGCCGGCAAACCGGCTGCCCGGTGGGGACAGTTGCCGGCCCAGGCAGGAACGCTGCCCCGGGGGCTCACCTGTCGGAGCACGTCGGCCGCGGCGTGCCAGCGAGGCCGTGACAGGGGCTGGCGTGTGCCGGGGACTCCCTCGGTGCTGCCAGAAACCCCCAGATGCTGAGCCGGGCTCAGAGGGGTGATGGGATGCCGGGATGATGGTGGGTAGGTCATGGGAGTTTGGGGGGATGCCGGGGGTCTGTGGGGTGCAAGCAGGAAGGGGAGTGTGAATGGGAGGTGTCAGCACGAGCATGGGCAGCACTGGCAGTGTTGGCTGTGCAGGAAGGGTTTGGTGTGCAGGCAGGGTGTGTGGACAGGATTCGGTGCATAGGCAGACACCGGCATGCAGGAAGGGTTTGGTGTGCAGGTATTTTGGTGTACAAGACAGGGGGTGCAGGCAGGAATTGGTGTGCATGGGCAGAGTTCAGTTTGTAGGCAGGATTTGGAGTGCTGTCAGGGTTTGGTATCCAGGCAGGTGTTGATGTGCACAGGGCGGGTTTGGTGTGCAGTCAAAGATTGATGTACAGGGATGAGGCTGGCCTGGAGATCCTGGGCGCTAAGGTGGGTCTGGGCAGGTGTTGGCAGGGGACACATCACCCTGGCAAAAACACCTCCTTCCCCTCCCCAGTGAAGGGGACTGACCGTGTTGGGGATCCCTTTTCCCAATCCCATGGCATGCCAGAGGGAGAGCGTTGGTGCAGCCTGCCCTGGCACAATGCGGAGAGATAGAGGAGAGGCAGAATGTGGTATTGATCCTGTCAGAGGGAGAGCAAAGCAGTTCTGGCATCCTCCATCTCCAATCCTCTGCCCTTCCCACCGCTAAACCAGCTCCAGGCAGGGGAGCGCCACGCCATGCCATGCCATGCCATGCCATGCCATGCCATGCCATGCCACGCCATGCCACCCCATCCTACCCCATCCCACCCCATCCCTCAGCTGCCGCTGCTGCCTCCAGGGCCTCCAGCCCCACGCACACTCTCCCTTCTTCTCTTCCCTCTTCGCCTCCTGCTGACTTCAGCGCATCGGCTTGGGCTCAGCGCCTGAACATTCCTTGCAAAACCTGGGCCTAAAATATCTGGAGGAGGATGGAGCGCCTTGGGCGAGGGAGATGAGCTCCTCAGCTGCAGGAAAGAGGGAGGCTGCTGGGCTGGAGGCAGCAGGGACGCTCTGCTCCCTGCCAGCTGCCAGCCCTGCTGGCCCCCCGGGAAAACGCCAGGAATAAATCTTGCCTGGTGAAATTGGCAGTTTGGCTTGATTTGGCTTGGTTTGGTTTGCTTTGGTTTGGTTGAGTTTGGATGTGCCCAGCAAAAGCAGGGGCAGGAGGGGAGCACAGCACCCTGTGGGGCACCAGATGAGTGACACAGGGAGCGGGGATGGCGTTAGGAGTGGGGTGACAGAAAGGCAGAGTGGCATGGAGTATGGTGACAACAAAACAGGATGACAGGGAGAGGAGAGTCACAGGGAACAGGGTAGCAGGGTGACAGTGGATCAGGGTGGCAGGGCATGGGATGAAGGGGGAGCAGGAGAACAGGGTGCCATGGGAGAAGGGTGGCAGAAAGCAGGGTGGCAGGGAACTAAGGTGACTGGAGCAGAGTGACAGAGGAGCAGGGTGACAGTGGATCAGGGTGACAGAGGAGCAGGGTGACAGAGGAGCAGGGTGGCAGTGAAACAGGATGGAAGGGTGACAAGGGAGCAGGGCGGCAGGAGAGTGAGCTGGGTTGGGGTGGTTGAGGAGGGACAATAACTGCTGGGAGGGAGGTGCTAGGCGGGAGCTGTGTGAGAACCAGTTTGCGAGGTCCAGATTGGCAGCAGATCCTGAACCAGGAGGAGCTGAGCATCCATACGGCCCCTGCCGAGATCAGACGCGACGACAGCGACTCGGTTTGGGGGAAGAAATTGGAGGCGGGGGAAGCTTTTTTGCTGAAATGAAATTTGAACCCCAAAGTGGGAGGGAAGTGGAGGTGGGGGGCACGGCTCTCTCCACATGGTTATTACTGCTGTTTTCCACCCAGCTGAAAGGAGAATGTAGCTTAATATGGACCCGCGGGGAGGAGAAGCACTCGGGAACGGGGATTTGGCAGGAGGGAGCTGGGAAACAGCGAGAGGAACGTAGAGGTGAGAGTGGCCAGGGCTTTGCCCAGGGAGGAGAGGACGGAGCCGGGCTGGAACAAGGCGCTATTGTTCTTGGCGAGCAGGGGGCCGGCCGCGGCCCCCCCAGACCCGCAGAGCTGGCGCGGATGTGGGGAAGGTTTTTGGGACCGGTTTTTCCCGGCGGATTGCTGGCTGGGGAGTGGGAAGAGCTCACTGTGCTAGGGTGCACCAAAGGGAGCTCGTGAAACACCCAGAGAGGCAAAGGGAGACTCTGGCGTTTGATGGGGATGTGACGGCAGGTGAGAGGACAGGGGTGAGTAGGGGGAATTTCGGATCAGTGAGCGGGAGTGAGGGTGGTGGGACAGGGGCTTGGTGGCCAGAGGACAATGTGGGAATGGAGCAAAACCCCGTGTTCCTCATTCTGCCAGCACAGCAGCTCCTCCTTGATGCTTGTGTGGGGCCAGGGAGGTCAAAATGGAAGGTCTGGGGACCTTGCTGGCCTGGGGACCTCTGTCACCCCATGATTACATCCTGCCACAATCCCCTCTTATTTGCTGGCATCTCTCCAGTGCTCCCCACTGAGCCCTGCTATCCCACATGTCCTCTTGGTTCCTTGCCCCAGCAGCTGACATTGCTGCCCTCGGCACTTCACTGCTGCTGTTGATGTCACGGCCACATTGCCAGAGCCATTGGCTGTCCCTCAGGCCATGAGAGTGCTTGGGGACTCCCCAGGGTGCCAGTGAGCAGGAGTGTGGGGGAGCAGCGAGGCTCATGGGGCTGGAGGAAAAGGAGGAGGAAGAGAATGGAGAGATGTGCAGTCCCATGGGCTCTGGGAACTGTGGCCAGGGAGGGGGTGACGAGGCAGGGGCCAGGCTCAGGGCAAAGCTGAGCTTACCCCAGCCTTTCCTGGGCTACTCATACCTTGGTCCTCCCAGCCCAGCTGGAAAAGAAAGACCCCCCTGCGGCACATCCTTGGCATTTGCTCCCCATCCCCCCCGTTCCCACCTCTGTGATGCTTCCAAAGCAGCGATGCCCTAAAGGCAGCAGAAGCACCTTCGCAAGTGCACACTAAATATTTGAACACGCTTGGGTGGCTCTGGCACCACTGCTGCTCTCACCCTTCCCCATCCTCTTCCCTGGCCTCTCTGGACTCCCCAGATTTAGTGGGCACCCCTCCTTTCCTTTATTGGGTGCTCCTCCTTTCCTTCCAGAGAGGGGTGTGATATTTGCTCAGCAGCTCTTGCTCAGAATTATTTGCTCCAACTGAGGCAGTGCTTGGCATCACTGTGTCACCCCAGGTGCTGTCACTGCGTGCCCCCCCCCCCCCCCGTCCCCAGCCCACCCGCTGCCAGCCCTGGCTGCACATGGTGATACCACAGCATCCGCACGACGCCCGCCTCCCCATCCTTCATCCCTCCTCTTCCTCCCAGCCTCAGCACCCTGCAGCCGGGCTGGGCGCCCAACGGGGCGGGAAGGGGGGGAGCAGTGTTCCCCTCCCCTCCCCGGCATTCCTTGGGAGTGAAACACAAGAGCTGGCAGGGCACTCCTGCTTTCTCTGGCCTCCACTCCTCCAGTGCCTGAACAAAGCCCTCCTGCCTCTCCCAGGAACCTGGGGTTTGAAACAGGAGAGACAGTTAGTGCTGCGTGGCAATGTCCTCCTCAGGCATGATTTGGGTTCTGTGGTGGGTGGGGGACAGAGGTGGGCACAGTCCCCCATGGGGGGCAGCTCTGGACAGGGTACCCTGGGGTGCCTACAAGCACTGTGCCTGCCTCAAGAACTGTTGGCATCCTCCCCAACCTGGGTTTGCATCCCCACCATCTCATTGCCATCATATTGCCATGGAAACTGAGCCCTGAAGAGTACCAGTTCAATTCCAGTTTGCCCCCAGTTTGATTATAGTTTGGCCCCGGCTCTCTTCCCAACACATCCGTGACAACATGGGTTGGTGTATCCTTCATCCCATGATCCAGGATAATGCATCCCACAGGGAATGTGTGCTCCATCCCCCTTCCCAATGTCCAACACCCCCCTCCTCACCAAACAAAGCCCCCCCACCCTCCCCACCACCCCCGGTGAAACAGACCCCTGTCGGAGCGCAGTCCCCGACAGCGAAGGTTATTTTAATGGATGCATTACTTTAAACGAACCCTCCGCCATCTGTTCCACCCCCTAATTACGCATGCAAAAAAAAAGCCCATCTCACAGCCAGCGCAGGAGAAAGTAAAGATATAAGTGATTTAAATGCATGTATCTGCAGCTCCGCCAGCAGCTGGGCTGGGCTGTGCTCCTCAGCTGCCTGGTGAGCTGGGCAACTTGGAGGCAAGGAGGCAAAAGGGGTGTTTCTCCTGGATCCGGCCGTGCCAGCACCTCGGGAGGGCAGCCGTGGCACTGGGTGGGTTTGGAGCACGGTGGCTGTATCCCTCCCTCCCTCCCTCCATCCATCCTGCCATGGCCTCTCCCCATCACCCCCTGAAGGTTAGCTCTGCCTGCCGGCTGCCAGCCTCGGTGTGGTGGCGGCTGAGCCTTCAAAGCACGGGGACACGCCACCGTCCCCAGGCTGCCGCGGTGCATGGCGGGGGCTTGGGGGAGAGTGCCCCCCAGCTTGGCCGGGCTCCTTGTCCTGACGCTGTTCCGAGGTGGCTGAACGGGCAGGGGGTCCCACGGGGATGAGGATGGGTGTGCGTGGCCCCTGGGTGACACTGGGTGCTTGTCCTCTGCAAGAGAGGCTGAGGAGGGGAGGCTTTCCCCCCATGCTGCTTTTCCCAAGCAGTAGCTCTGTTTCTGTGAGCAATCCCAAGATCCAGGGAATCTAGAGCCCTGAATATTCCCAGATGATGTTTGACCCTGGGAGTCTGTCCTCTGGGACAGCGGAGGGTGAGAGTGGGGTGGGGGCTGAATGAGACCCGCTTGGTGAGGCAGAGCTCACAGGTGATGAAAAAGAAAGAAATTTACATCCATCTCCTGCTTTGGGGAGTCCCAGCAGGGACAGGGAGGTGACAACAGTTTAGGGGGCTGCGTCCATCCCCTGTCTAGGGGGAAATGGGGGAACCCTGCATCCAAGGCTGCCCCACTGTGACTCAGTTTCCCCCATCCCCAGTACAAGCTACCCGCAGGGATGGGATGGGTGACTGGCACGGCTTTGGGTGACCCCGCAGTGACAAGGCAGGACCACGACCACCACAGCAGGGCCACCGCTTGGCGCCGGAGCTGACGGCGGTCCTGGGTGCCCGTCGTCCCCCCCTCTCCCTCCGTCTCCTTCTCTCCGTGCCTGACTGCAGCAGATGCGCCAGCTCTGCAGGAAGAGGGAATTAAGTTGGGCTGGAGGAATTTTAAAGATTGCTGCAGGCCTGAGGGTCTTAGATCCCCCCGCGGAGATGGGCAGTCATGCAGAATTAATCCTATCGGCAGCCTGGCTCGGCTTCAGCCGGTGCAGAGCTCCGGGAGAGCGCGCGGGAGCGCGGGGGGCGATGCTGAGGGCGGCTGAGAGAGCCCCGGTGCCTCTCGGCGTCGATGGGAAATTAATAATGAAAAATTAAAAGCCCCAATTCAGCCTTTCACCCCCCCTGCTTCCTTCTCCCCATCAGCCTGGAGGTGGGACTCGTAGGGGGGGAGGAGGTGGGTGGATTCTGCAAAGCTTAAGGAAAACCTGTTTGCCGTAGCCAACAGAGCCCGTGGTGGGGGAAAATGCTGGGGCCGCATCCTACTCCCGGAGCACGGAGCTGTGGCACCGCCGGGGCTCGGCCATGTGCCACGAGGGGCTGGCTGGCCGGGCCTGGCATGGGGACACCCCCTTGCTGCCATCACTCAGCTCCATCTGCAGTGAGGTCACACAGAGGCAGGAGCAGGCTAGGGTGACAGCGGGCAGGTCGGGGTGACAAGAAGGAGGTTGGGTGGCAGGAGGGAGGTTGTGACAGGAGCGGGTTGGAGTGGCAGTAGGAAGGCTGAGGTGGTAGGAGGCGGGCTGGGGTGGTAAGAGCAGGTTCAAGTGGCAGGAGGCACTGGCAGGAGGCCACTGTACTGGACACAGGGACACACCAGACATCCCCACGTGCTGCACCAGCCACCCACAACATCCAAGGGGACGCCAGGGTGACCTCTGGGTGCCCCATGGCTCTGCCAGCCCCACAGGCAGCCTTGTCCCTATCGTCCCTCCTGGCTGCGGGGGCTGCGGTGCCACCGTGCCAGCGGGCTCAGTGGCTGCGTGACGCCGGGCAGGGTGGCCCGTGAGGGTTTTGCAGCTGCTGCCGAGCCCTCTGCTCCTCCAGTTTATAAATAATGCAGCACCGAGGCGTGTTGGCAGTGCCCGCACACGCCTGCAGCCCTGGCGTGGCGGTGGCGCTTTGGGGGTGAGCGGCGGGTGCTGTCACCCCGGCAGGGTGACACCCAGCCATGTCATCCCGGCGGCGAGGTGCCGAACCCTGGTGTGCCCCCCTCCCCTTGCTCCCCACCCTGTCCCCCAGCCCCACATGTCCGGGGTAGGTGGTGGCGGTGGTGGGTGCCCGCGGTGACCCCAAGCGTGGGGACGTCCCCAAGCCTCACGACAGTGGCGCGGATGGCGACGCGCAGCTTGCAGGGTTGCCATGGCGATGTGCTGGCGCTAACGAACCCGAGTAAACATTAACGAGGGAGAGCCCCACGCGGGTGGGTGCGAGCGTGGGGACCCAGGCGTCCTGCGGGGCTGGATGCTGGGGTGGGGATACATCCTTCCCGTGTGGGGTGCACCCGGGAGATCCCCCCAGGAGGTCCTCTCCAGGTGCTGTGTGGGGCTGTGGTTTAATGGTTAGACTGGGAGCTCTGGGTGCTGGGTGAAGTCCTTGGGGGCAGGATGTCAGTCCCCTTCTCAGTTTGGGGGCACCCAGAGTGGGAAGGTCCCCACCTTGACGTCCCCACCTGTCGTACCCCAGCACCGCTATCCCACTCTGGCCACTGTCGCCCTCTCTATGCAGCACCCGTGGGTGCTGGCTTGGAGGGGGAATGAGCCCCCAGGGTGCCCGCCGGCGCTGGTGGGGACCTCGGGGTATTCCTGGCAGCAGCTGCCACGGCCGCTGCAGTTGTCACCATGACTCAACTCCCGGCGTTCCTCCTTTTCCACGGCCACGCCGGCACATGGACCCACAGCCTGCTTTGGGTGGGGGTCAGGGTGGGGGCAGCCCCCGCACCAGCACCCCCACCGTGCCCGAGGTCTCCTCCAACATTTAATGGTGCTGCAGCTCATTAAGCGGAGGTGCAGGTGCCCCCGGTACCTTCATCCTCCCGGAGGGCTCTTAATGAGCGGCTGCTAACGAGCGCCCGCGCTCCCCTTCCAGCCCCGGCAAGAGGCTGATTGGCGAGAGGCGCCCGGGAGCCACGCGCGGGCTCCTTTCAGGGCCTTCGAGGGGTCCAGCGACCCCTTTGCCACGCTGTAGATGTGACCTTTGCACCGTGCACGAGGGTCCAACGTCACCGAAACTGCAGCAGTGTCACATCTGCCCCAGCTTCAGTGTCACATCTGTCCCCAGCTTCTCAGTGTGTGCATCGTGGGCATCTGTTGCCCTGTGCCTCAGTTCCCCCTCCTCCCCCCTTCCCTTGGGGGCACTTGGCCTTGGGGATGGGCACTAGTGTTCACAGACATGCAGAGGTGTGGGTTGAGGCTCCTGTTGGTCCTCCCAGCCCCGTTGTTTTCCCCAGAGCCACACTGTACAAAGCCACCCCTGGGAAGGCCTGCTTGGGTTGGTGTGCACAGGGAACTCCAGGGGGTTTGGCAGAGGGGCTGTGTGGGTCCTGTGCACCCCAAAAACAACCCAGTGGCACTGATGAAGGGCTCAGGGCAGTGGGTGCCAAGAGGAGGTCGGCTGGGGGATGCCTGGCTCAGAGGGGCTCTTAAACTCATCCCCCTCTTTTGGGGGCTGTATGGGGGGACCCCATCCTGCAAAGAGCCATCGACCCACACCAGGGCTGGGTCCTGCAGCTCCCCACAGAAGGGAGCCCTAATCCTCAGTGACCTGGTGCCCAGCTCCACAGTGGCTAATTGTAGTGTCCCCAGCTGAGGCTTACAGTTTAAAGCAGGAAAGGAGCAGCAGGAGCAAATGAGCTCCTGAGCAACAAAGCTCCTGTTCCCCTGCAAAGCGAGTTTTATTAGGGGTATAATTAAAAGCTGGAGGGGAAAATCATGGGGATGGTCAGGGTGAGGGATGAAGCCACCTGAAGGTCCCTGTGTCCCCCCCAGGCATCCCACCCGCCAGCTTCCCACTCTTACCACAGCAGTTTCTGGCAGGGCAGGAGGGAGCAAGATGCTGGGCTGGCAGAGGAAATCCAAACTCAGCCCCTATGAAAGGGGCTTTGTGTGCCCGAGAAGGAGCAGCCCTCCTTCTCCTCCTCCTCCTCCTCCTCCTCCTCCTCCTCCTCCTCCTCCTCCTCTGCTTTCTCCTCCTCCTCATCTCCTGGCCGCGGGGCCACTTTTCTGCCTGGGGGTGGCCTAAACGTGGGTGCCAGAGGGAAAATGAGGCACAGAGCAGCATGGCAACCCTGTGGCCTCCTGCCCTGCCCAGACTCCTGAGATTTTCCCCATTACTTGTACCCATGGCTGCGAGTGAGGCAGTCCCTAGGGATGTGCTGGGCTCCCCCATGGATGCCCCAGCTGGTGCCATCCCTGCAGAGTCCCTGGTATGGGACCTCTGTACCAGGGCTGGCTAAGGCACTGGAAATAGGAAGGAGCTGCAGGGACAGAAAGACACAAGGACAGAGGGACATCTTCCTGTCCCATTCATGCCATCTGGATTGCCCTTTCCCAAAACCACTCCCTGTCTCAGTTTCCCTTTCTCCCCTCATGAGTGCTATGCCTGCATGACAGGACCCTGGATCACCCTGGAGGAGTTCAACCCTCCTTGGTGACCCCAGCTGCCCCCGCAGACATGGCTGATGTCCCCTGGGAAGGGAACACTTTGCAGCACCCAACGTTTGGCATCTTCCTGGGTTTCCGCTCATAGGAACATCCCTCCAGTGTCAGTCTGGTGCCGTGGCAGGAGGAGGGTGGGCATAGGCAGGGACCCCCAGCTGGGAGCTGAGCACTGGCCACCTTGGCCTGGCCCAGCCCCAGCAGGCAGTGGGGGGCTTGTTCTTTGCCTGGACAGGAAGATGAATGAATTCCATTATGGGATCGCGATTTTATTCCACGTGTCAGGGAGCCTGAGATTAACTTGCTCACCGGGCTGTGACAAACCCAGACACTTGTGTGCACACACTCCAGTGCAGGGGCTTCACACACTGCCCGGGCACGGAGCTGCTGAGACCCTGCCATGCCCACCCAGGGCAAGCAGAGCCATGCCCATCCACATTGATTCCAGCCCTCCAGCACCCAGGGAGATGGCAAAGACCAAGGCCAGGGGCTTGGCACTACCACTGTGCTGTCCCATATCCTAAAGGTCCTTTGGCCGCCCAAGGACTCGTGTCTTGCAGACAGGCGAGGGGAGAAGCATGATCCCAGCACAGCTCTGGGAGGCCATGTGCTGCCAAATAACAGGCTGGGAGGAAGGAAGGAAGTGGGACATGGGGGCTTGGGGCCTTCACGATAGCTGATGACACTGGGGACTTTGACAAGACCAACGGGCTGCTCTTATCTCACGTTAGCCAGGTGCTTGCCTGCTTTGGGAGAACATCAGGGCAGTGCAGTGGTGTCGGGGCCATGCTGTGCTGTGCCATGCAGTGCCGTGCTGTGCCGAGGCGCGGGGCCGGCTGCTCTCCCCTCACCACCCCCCCCGCGCGGGCGCAGGCAGCTGGCTCTGTTTGCTGGAGGCTTTGCGCATTCCAGTTCGTGGGTCACTCGCCTTCGAAACCTCTCCGGGGACAGAGGCAGTTGGGAGCCGTAACAAACAACCCAAGGGCTCCAGTGACGCCCGCGCCCGGAACTGCCTGCCAGCTCTGGGGTGGGGGGGCGAGGCTTGGGAGAGGGCCCCCTGCTCCCCTGGGGTGCTGGAAGGGAGCTCTGGGATGGTGCTGGGAGGTCCCAGTAGGAGTAACCGGGGAGGAGGGACATGCGGAGCAGGTTTCCGTGCAGGAGGTGGGAGTGATCGCTTTTGGGGGAGCTGTGGAGAGCGCAGGAGGAACGCTGTGGTCACTTTTGCATTGGGGACGGGGTACAGAGTGGGGCACTGGCAGAGGGGTGTCATCCATGATCCATATGGGAAGGGGTGGTGGAGTTGGCCAGGCACGGTACAGGCAAGAGGACAACGTGGGCAGCAAGTATGGGGTGGCTCAGGGCTGGTTATGGTGTCCTGGAATGTTCGTCGGGGCCATCCTGAGGAGTTCCTGGGGTGGGGTGGTGGGAGAGGGGTGGGAGCGCAGCGCGGCTTGGGGAGGCTGGGCGGTGCAGGGAAGGTCAGCCTTGGCCAGATGCAGCCACTCCACCCTCCTCCAGTGCTTTGCACATTAATGCAAATGCACTGGCCTGAGTGGTTCATTAGCAGCATGTGGAATGGAATAATGCATCCGCATCCCATTAGCCTAATGAAAAAAAGGGAGCCGGCACCTGGAACAAAGCTGCCGACTCTTGGCTAGTGCTCTGGCTCGGCCATGCTGGGCCGTGGGGGCCCCCCTTCCCTTCCCCTCCCTTCCCCTCCCTTCTCGTCCCTTCCCTTCCCTTCCCTCTGCAGCCCCGGCCATCGCCCGCCCAGCCCTCTGAGCATCCCCGTGCCCAGCGCTGCGGAAGGGGACCCCATCCCCAGGGTGTCACCACGGATCCCATTCCCAGGATGTCACCACGGCAGGGTGCAGCCCCAGGAGGACTTCAGGGTGGTCCCAGCATCACCCCTCAGCGTCCCAGGGTGGGAGAGGGATCCCAGCCAGTAGTGCCACAGAGGCATTGGCTGGGTGTTGAGATGTCTTCGTGTCCCTCCTGCAGAGCCTGAAGGATTCAGGGGC
This sequence comes from Argya squamiceps, assembly GCA_037834095.1. Classification (NCBI taxonomy): domain Eukaryota; kingdom Metazoa; phylum Chordata; class Aves; order Passeriformes; family Leiothrichidae; genus Argya; species Argya squamiceps. The sequence goes on along the minus strand of JBBMKD010000079.1, from coordinate 6,702,299 downwards.
ACCCCAGGGTGAGCACAGCCGGTCGCAGCATCATCCTTCTGCATCCCCGAGTGGGAGGGGGTCCAAGCTGGGAGTGCCGCAGTGGCGCTGGCCGGGTGTCGAGATGTCCCCATGTCCCTGGGGCCAGGAGCGCGGAGCCTGAAGGATTAGAGGAAACATTGCCAAACAAACCAGGCTGTGCCGGAACCAATTAGCCTCCAGCAGGCAGAGTTTCAGATGCTGTTATTTCTGCCTCTTCTCTTTTCTCTCCCTCCTTCTGTCTCCCCCTTTCCCCCTCCCCGGCCCTCCCCAGCCCCTCCTGCCCGCCCCCAGCATCCCTGCTCTCGCCATTCCTCTCCGTGTCGGAGCTTGTTTTGGGCACTGGCTCTGGAGTGAGTCATGCCGCGCGTAGGGGATTTTAAAAGCTTTCTGCTGTCGCTGGGAAGCCGGTTTGGGCTGCTCCGACACTGGGGGTGGAGCGCCGTGCCTCACAGACAACCCTCGTCTGGGGAACCCAAAAAATTCCCCCACCCCGATGCCCCGAACCCCTGGGATCCCAGGCCCCCCCCCTTTGCGGGGGTCGGCTCCGTCACCCCAGCCAGCGGTTGAGTCACAGGCGAAACTTTCGAGCCGTTGGAGCTTCCTCCGCCGGGCCCCTCTCCGAGGAAGTGGTCTGCCGGGGCGTCGAGCCCGGCGGGGCGGTTGCCCCGTCCCGGTGGGTGCAGCACGCAGGCGCGGGCGGCCAGCGCTGGAGCTCGAAGCGTGGGAGACTTTTTTTTTTCCACCCCCCCCCTTTCCCTCCCTCCTTCCCTCCACTGCCTCCTCCGCCGGCCCTGCTGCCAAACCCGGGGTGGGGGCCCTCCGGCACGACCCTCCCGCCGGTCCGCAGCTGGCCGCGGTCCCCCCCTTCATCCTCCTCCTCCTCCTCCTCCTTGCCTTGAGCTGTGCTGCTGAGGGACTGCAGCTCCCGTGGATCAGGAGGAGATTTAGGTCAAGCGCTCGACTGAGTCGAAACAGCCATCTGTGTGCAGAGGAAACCGGCCACCCAGAGCCCCCGGCGCGGCTGGCCCGGTATTGCCACAGGGTCCCGGCACTGCCGGCACCCCCCGGACCCTGAGCCTGGGCACACAGCCTGCCTTTGTCTCCAGCAAGGGAAAAAAACCCACCCAATGAATAAACAAATGGGGAAAAAAATCCCCCTTCCTGCCGATCCGTCACCCCCGGCCGTGCCGTGGGCATAGCCGGGAGGTTTGGCACGGAGCGGCCACGGCAGCGCTCCAAGGTCGCCCTGACACGCGGTGGGAAGGTGTGTGCCGGCGTGAACCGGGCATGGATGCGGGAGCGAGGGCCGGGGCCGGCCGCGGGCGCCGGAGCAGGCAGGGCGGGAGGTGCAGGCAGGAGGGAGGCCCTGGCTGCCTGCCCGGAGCCCGGACTCCTGGGTTCCTGCAGGAACAGGGTGGAGCGGGAGGAGGATGGGGAGCTGGTGTCATCCCGGCCGCGGCGGGGGGGAACATTTCCCTCCCCGGGAGAGCGAGGGGCTCCGCATGAAGCTGCGGTCGCCGTGCCTCAGTTTCCCCGGATGATGAAGTAGAGCAGCACTGGCAGCGCAGCCGGGCACCCCGGCGAGGTGGGCACCCTCAGATGCCCCTTGGCACCCCGCACCGGGTCGGAGGTGACCGCGGCCCCTCCTGCTCTCCACCTGCCAGCTTCGTCTTGCTTTCTCCATTTCCTTCCGGAGCCTTTTCTCGCCTGCCGGTGTCTGTGCCGCTGCGCCTGTGCACACGCTGGGCGCAGGGAGAGGAAACGCCGCCTTGGCCGTGGGAGGGCTGGCGCCGGATGGGCCTCCCAGCCCCGGGCCGTTTGGCACACCCCAAGCGTGTGACAAGTTGTGCCTGGTGTCGGGCCGGAGCCCGGCCGGGCGCGGGGATGCTCCCCGGCACCTGGGCCCGTCCGCTGCCCGCCCGGAGCTGGGCCCGCGCCCCGCCGGGCCCATCGGGAGCCCATCGATCCACTCGCCGTGCCTGGTAAGGAGCTTTGTCCGGCTGTGCAGCCAGTTTGCACAGTAATCCTGCCTTGGCCGGGGGGGATTATGCGTGGGAAGAGCTGCGGGGGCCCCGGAGCACCCAGGCAGATGGGGTCTGGAGGTCAAGGTTTTCCTCAGTGCTGTGGGTTCTGGCCAGGAGGGTGATGGGGACATCCTTGTGCTCGAACGGGTCACACAGGGACCACAACGTTTGCCCCCAGACACCGGGCAAAACCAGCAGGAGCTCAGTGTCCCTGCAGAGCTCTGTGTCAAGACAAGCCGGAGCTGGGGCCGGTGCTTCCCGCTGGGATGATGTGGAGCACCCCTGCATCCTTCTCCAGCATCCTCCCCTCCCAGTGTGGCAGCAGCAGGCATGTGCAGGCAGTTGCGAGGCAAGAGCTGCCGGGAGGTGCGGTCCCATCCTAGGTCCCTTCCCAAGGTCCCATTCCAGGGTCCCATCCGTTTCCCCACAGCACTGGGTCCCCGGGCAGGCTCGGAGGGGGCTGGCGGATGCTGGGAGCTCAGCGGTTCTTTATGGTCTCAGAGGGCTCCATTAATTCTTTAAATATCCAGCCTTTCCAGGTGGGTTTTGTTGAAAATTAATTTCCGGAGCTATTTTAATTTTGCTGTATTTAATTTGCTGTTTATTTTAATTAATTAACGTTGGGAAAATCTCTTCTCCCCAGCATCCTGCAGCCGTCTGGGGTGGCTGCACCAGGGAGGTGAGAGCAAGGGGGTGTCATGGGTGTGAGGGGCACTGACAGGGAGGGTGCCCAGCCCCCACAGTGCCCACCTGGCTCCATCCCACCTGCCCCAGGTGACAGGATTGGCATGGGGAAGCAGCGAGCTGGGTCTCTTCCCGGCTCCATCCCTGCTCCAGGGCTCAGCATAGGGTTTGCTGCTGGCTCCATGGGATGTTTGTCACATCTCCTGTGGGACGTAGCTCAGCTAGTGCTTGCAAGCACCTTTCTCCTCCTCCTCCCACCGATGGCTGGGGACCTGAGGGTGTGCATCCATGAAGAAACCGTGCCGTGCTGTGCCATGCCCTGTGCCAAGCAGGAGAGTCCTGGTTTAACAGCCCAGCACGGAGCTCTTTGGAGCCACACCCACACAGAGGGACGCGGGCTGAGCCCAGCCTCCCGCTCCCGTCCCCGCGTCCCTGCTGGTGCTCCATCCTCGCTGCTGGCCAGACCCCAGCCCGAGGGTCCCTGTGGGGCAGGCGGGCAAGGAATGGGGGAAGGGATGGAGCCGCCTTTCTCCAGATCAAGGCCTCTGGTCTCTCACATGTCTAGACGCTGCCACACACACCTAATGTGGTTCTTGGCAGGAGCCGCGGCTGCTCTCTTGAGGTTAATTGCTGCACACGGAGCTCTGCAGACAGATAACCCGGCTCCAGGCTGCCCCCGGACCCCTGCCTCACCAGCCCCGCCTTGGCCGCAGTCCCCAAGGCATCTCACACCCCAGGGAGGAGCAGACTGGGGCTGCAGAGGGGGTGACACTGTGATGCTGTGCCCGGTGGGTGGTTTGGGGTGCAGCACTGAGCAGTGAGGGGGGCTCTCCCGGTTTTGGGGAGCAGGCAGGGATGGAGGAGAGGTGCTGGCAGTGCCTAGCAGGGGGTGGCAGTCAGGGGGTGGCACAGCCACAGGGGCTTTGGGGCAGCAGGAGGAGAAGAGAAGGGCCCCACCAGCCCGGGGTTGCCGCCATCGTCTGCCTGCTCTTGGCAAGGCGGCTGGACCAGATAAGGGAAGCGCGGCGGGGGGAGCCGGACAAAGGCTCAGCCTCATTCAGCCTGCGTGGCTGGAGCCAGGCTCTGGAACGGGAGCTGGAGAGAGATGCAGCGGGGACTGGGGTGGGAAGAGCTGTTTCATTCTCCAGCCCCAACATCTGGTGGAAAGAGGGGATGGGAGGAGAGAATGCTGGGCAGGCTGCAGGGGTGAGCCCCAGGGCTTGGCCACATCCGGACTCCCTGTGACGGGCTGGATGAGGCCATTCCCAGCAACTGCTCTTGCAAAGCACCTTCCTGGGTGCAAACACTGCTCTAATGACACGCTTGGAGCCACTGGCACCCCAGTCCTGGTCCCTGCTTGGCCCCATCCATAGGGACCAGTTTCCCTTTGGACAAATCTGTGCTTTTTCAGGCCTGGTGCTGGCTCCCAGCTGCCATCACCAAGGCAGGGTGGTGTAGAGCAGGGCTGGGAAGTGGCACATTCCAAGGCTAGAATCACATTAGATCTCTGGAGGGGTCCCCAAAGTACGATATTCCTCATCTCACACAGGGTTGGGGCTGGCAATGGGGTCTGGGCTTGGTCCCGTGTACAGGGCTGTGTGGGGGTGATCCTCAGCCCTGGGACCAGCCCCACATGGGATCCACGGGGAATTGGGTGAAGGTTTCTGTCCAAGCTGTGTTTTGGTTTGGGGTTTCATCATGATTTCATGGCAGGGAATTTCCGTTTGTAACCAAAGACAAGAACAAAAAAAAAAGGAAAAAGCCAAAACCAAAGAAAAAAACCAACCCTGCCTTGAATTTTTGCCAACAAAATGGGATGTTTCCATTCTTGTTTTGGCTTTTGGCAGCCCCAAACTGCAGCCAGTGGAAGAAAATATCCATGTGGAAACGCTGCCGGCCTCCTCCAGCAGTGCAATGGCTGGGCTGGAGCTCCTGCCCCACAGCCATGCTGTGCTGGGGGGAGAAGGAGCATGGCCCTCCCAGAGCATGTCACTGTGCTCCCTTCCCTGTGCTCTTTGGAGAGGACATTGCCATGAGAACAGGCTTGTTTTGTGGGGAGCATCGAGACAGAGCAGGCGAGCGTTTGCAAGGACACCGGTGGCACGCCGAGCTCGCGCTTCCCACTTGTCCTTGCAGCGGGTCGCTCTCTCCTCCCCAGCTGGCAGCAGAGCCATGTTCAGCTCCAGCATGTGCTGTGCCACGCCATCCTCCCTCCAGGCATTGCCTTCCCTCCTGGCATCACCCAGCCTCTCCCTGCTTCACCTCTCAGGTTTTGGGGGACCCTCTGGGGGGCTACGATGCTGTGGAAGCTGGGGAAGAGAGGAACAGCCACTGCAATGCTTAAACGAGGTTGGGGTTTTTTCCACACATCCCCCCCTCCATCCATGCTAGGAAGAAATACAGTCGCCCAGGCATCTGTTCTGGCAGAGTCAAGCTAAAGAGCTTGTCCTGGGCTTGGCAAACCAGCCAGCACAGCCGACAGCTTTTCCAAGGGCAGCCTTGGATGTGGAGCAGCAGGTTGACATTGCAGGGAGAGGATCCTTGTGCTGCAGGCACTGGTGCTGTGCCCCTCAGTTCCTGACTGGATGGGATTTGGCAGGGAGTTCTGCAGGCAGGATGCTGCAAACCCCCTTCCCAAAAAGCAGCATCCTCCAGCAGGTCTTTGTTTGGAGCTGGGAAGAGGGCGGGTGGTGCCAGCACATCCCAGGGTCCTCATCCCTGCACAGGAAGGACAGCAAGTGTCACCCTGCAAGGGACCACCACCAAAAAAGCCCCTGCTAATTTCTCCTTGAAGCTGGAGAGGCTCCTCTCTATCCCCAGGCTGTGCAGCATCCCCATCACTACCACCTCTCCCCATTGGCCACCCCATGGTTGTCACCCCCAGTCCTACAGAACACTGTGGATGGGTACAGTGGTGGCACCAGGAGATGCCAGGAGCATGGCTGCCCCCTGTGCCAGCAGCACCGTGCATGGGCCATATCTGTGCCCTGTGCTGTCAGCAGTTGAGGCAGGAGGAGGCAAGTTGGAGAGGCTTGGCAGGGAGGTGTGGGAGCCCTGCCGGAACGCTGGGCTCGGAGCTGGAGCGTGTCAGGCACAGATGGGATCGTTAGTGGTGGTAAAAATTATCCAGCCCCTCTTAAAAACCCAGGCGCAGCAATCTGACCCCACAGCTCCAGTGGTGGCAATTCCCACCCGAGCGGTGCTTGCTTCCCCTGCCATTACCATCCATCCCTGGGATCTGGGGCCACAGCTGCCCATCACATGCCACACGTTCCCAACGCCCGGCCCCCTCTGCAGTGCCAGGATGAGAGGTCTCTCCTTCCTCCTGCCCCAGGGACGAGCACCCTAACCCAACACCCACCCCAGTGCTATGGCTGCTGGGCAAGCCCCCTCCCTGTGGGTGGTCCCACCCTTTGTGCCGTTTCCTATTTATTTTTTAACGCACCCAAGTCTCCTGTTTGCTTTTTTAACTGCAGTAACCACAAGAGGGAAGTTTCAGAGCAGTACAAGCCCGTCTCCACGAGGAAGGGAGAGCCACCACCGCTCTGTGCCCGTCACCGCAGCACCGTGCCCGGGGGCTTCGCCGCCATGGTCCAGCGGCTGGTGGCTGTTGTGCTTTCCATCCCCCTCTCCCTGCCGCTCATCCCCAGCTCCTTTTCTCTTGGAAGTGAGGAATTTGAGGCTGGTCTGGAGTTGCCAAAGGGCCTCAGGCCCCCCCAGCGCCGATCGATCGCTCTGCGCGCTCCTGCTCCCTGTTTTTTCTGTTTGTTTGCAGCCGCTTGAGGGCTCTTGTGATGAATCCAGCCTGGACAGCATTCAACAACAGCTGAAACGCAGCCCGGGGTGGGGGTGGGAGTGAGAGGGCAGTGGGGCTGGCCCACACAGGAATGCGAAATGGGGCAGTGAGCAGTGCTGGGACAGTGCTGGGATTGCGCCAGATCTCACTCCGGGCGTGCGGAGGGGCAGGGAGCACTGCTGGCACCGCCCCAAAATTGTGGCTGCTGTAGGTTGGCAGCGTGAGGACCTGCCCGGTGGAGCGGGGTGGGCATTTGGGGCGTCCCCTGCTGCCCATGATTGCTGCTGAGAGCTGGGCAGCAGGGACAAGGGCTGGTTCCTCTGGTTGGGCTGCAGGGTCACAGCTGTAAGGGAATGGGGGTCTGTACTGTCCACCCCACTGCCACCCCACCGTGCCGTGTCCATCCCTGAGCACCCACACGGACTGGCTACCCGCCCTACTTGCCACCACTGTAAAATGGCGGATTTCAATTAAAAAGGAAACATCCCCCAAAACCCCAGTGCAAGGAGGGGGGTGAGCACCACCCTGTGCCCCCAGCCTGCTGCTGCCAGCTTTGCCAGGGGGGCCGTGGCAGCAAAGTGGGGGGCACAGGAGGGGTAGCAGAGTCTCGGAGGGAATCTTGTGCCACGCCAGGGCAGTGCTGGTTGGCGTGGCCACCGTGGTGCTCGGTGCCGGGGTTGGCTGCGATTTTGCAGCTGTGGCTCCGGGAGGGAGCAGGATGCGGCTGCGCCGGCGTGCGAGGGTGCGCGCAGGCGGGAGGGATAATTAGTTCCTACTATAGCACTTCTCAGTCAAAGTGCTTTTTAAAAGCCTCCATTCATTAGTCTTCACGGCTCCCCCGAGGTGTCGTGTCCTGGTTATCTTCCCCCCAACTCCCCACCTTCCCTGGAGCAATTGGGGATCCTGAGCTGGGGAAGGGGAGGATGATGTTGCTGTCGAGGCTGGGTCCTTGTAAAACCCGCAAATGGGGCGTCAGTAGTGGGGACAGTCTCAGTGTCCCCTGTCCCAGCGGGGCTGGTGGGGTGTCGTGGCCACATATGCATTGTTGGGAAGTTTCCATGGAGGCTGAGCTGTGCCATGGTTGGAGCACCAGGGAAGAGAGTGGGGTGGCAGGGAAGGGCTGTGGGTCCAGTGGGTGCCGCTGCCAACTCACCGCCCTCACCAGCTTGCCAGCGGGCAGCATGGTGGTCCCAGTTCCCAAATTAGCCAGTGTGTGCTGGGCTCCCTGGGGTCACCAGGCAGAAGGATGGAGAGTGCTGGAAGTTGCCAGTGGGTGCTGGTGCAGCTCAGCCCCCAGACCTGAGCATCACATGGGTGCAGGCGTGGGGGGTACCCAGGCATGTGCCCTGGTGAGGCAGCGAGGCCAGAGGGGCACAGAGGCGGGCAGGTTGGCAGTGGGCCTCCGCTGCAAACCCTAACCTTATTTTCCCAGGTCCGACGCCAGTTTCCATGGAAACAGCCAGGAGCAGAAACGGGAACCAGAATCCAGAAATGTGAAGCTTTGAGCTCCAGTTTGCCTTCCTGGATTCCTGCTCCCTGTGACCACAGCTGGGTGCTGGCACCCACACTGCTCCCACTGTGTGTTGGGGTGCAGGGCTGCCCTGCCTGGGCACCCCTGGGCTTGGGGTGCTCCTCTGTCCGTGCACGCTGCAGCATCCATGGGCATGGTGTGTGGGGATGGGCATGGTGTCCCAGCAGGGATGTGCAGGGGGTTCTGTGGGAACAGGACACTGCAGGCAGGGACATTGCTGGCAGGGGACATTGCTGGCAGCCCCACGTACTGACCAGTTCAAACAATACCTGCACACATCTGTGTGTCAAGGTGGTGCACAGGGATGGGTATGATGCTCTTGCATGCACATATGTTTTGTAGGTATAATGGGGGTATAGGCACAGTACGGATCAATATATGCTCTCTATATTACTGGTTAGCACTGGGAAGACCCCAGTCCTGGGTTGTTTACCTGTCCTGGTGTCTCCATCCTCAGGATGCAGGGGGGATGGGAGACCCCACAGCCTAGAGAGGGGCAGCAGCAGCTGTCATTGCATGCAGGGGCCTGGGTGCTGCCATAATTCTGGCTGTATGACTCAGGGGGAGCCTTGCTCAGCCTCCTGGGGCTGGGAGTCCCCTGGACTCCTCTGGGCAGCTCCTGCCAAACTGGAACCTCATGGGACACATCTGTGTCCTGCAAAGTCAAGCTCTGAGCTCTGTGCTGTGCTGTGTCCATCCATCCAACCCATGCCATGTCCATCCAACCCATGCCATGTGATGCTGCTCTATCCTGCACCTTCCCTGCTGCCCACTGGCCTCCTGCGGTCCCTCGGGTGTGCACTGGGGTGTCCCATCCCTTTGTGAGCTTGCAGCAGCCAGCGTCAGTGTCCACAGCGTGGGACATCGGTGTCCCCCGGCACCTCCTGGCCAGGAACAGGGATTGCTCGGTGCCATCCCAGTGCCAGCTGGCCCCATCCTGCCTGCAGCACCCTGCTGCTCCCCACATGCCCATTTCACCGAGGTGCCAGCAGGCTGGGACACATCGGAGCAGCTTGTGGCTACCAGATTCCACCCCCACCCCCATGCCACACCTCGGGGGCAATGGTGGCACTGCCACAACGCCTGTCCCCCCTCGGTGGTGCGGAGCCAGGGGCGCGAGTGCTCCGCAATACATCATTTACCGACGGACAGGTATTAAGATACATTATGGATAACTCACAGAGAGAGACGCTATTAATAATACAGACACATACAGAGGGAAGAAAGTGCACACTTGATTTCCATGTTGCTACCAGGAGTTGTGAGGCTGGCTCTGGCTGCCTCTTCCCACACGTGACTGCAACACAGTGGGTAGCTGACAGCCCAGAGAGCCTGGCTTGGGGCCAGGAAAAAGCAGAAAACACAATGTCTGTGCATATCCTCTCTCTTAAAATAACACTCCAACACCGTCTGAGACGAATTAAAATAAGATCAGGAGCGGTCTCGCGAAGAGAGGAAGACGAAGAGGGAAAAGCCAGGCAGGGGAATGGCCAGAGCTGGGTGGCTTCAGCCCTTGGCGCAGATGGAGAGAGGGTGTTTTGCAGGGTTAGAGTTGAAAATAATTGAAAGGGGGGGGGAAAAAACAAAAGAGAAAGAGAAGGCGAAGAGGGAGAAGTGAATCCTGTTTTTGGGAGGGGAGCGATGGCGGCGGCGCTGGCTGTCCGGCACATGGCTGTCCTTTGGAGGGGAGCCGGGCAGGGCGGGGGATGCGAGCGCAGCCTGCATGATGGAGAGCATCAGGAATTTCCTGCAGCTGAGGAACACACCAAATACCAGAATGCAAGAGCGAGCGGAGGAGAGCAGGGTGCCGGGAGGGAATGGGGAGGAGGAGGAGGGGGGATGCAGAGGGCTGGAAATAACCGGCAGGGAGTGCAGTGAGGGCAGAGGGCAGCGTGTGGAGGTGATCTGGGGCTTTGGGGCTTTTTCCAGCTGTTTTCATGGGGGGGGGGGGGTTGCTGCTTTTCTATACCTCATGGTGCCTCATGTGCCTGAACAGGGGTTTGGGGCATTTGGGGAGTTTTATGTCTTTCCTCCCTTCTTTCTCCACTTCTCCCTCGTTATTTCTGATCAGTAATAGCCAGACACAGGGCTCTCACAGACCCCTGCCTGCCCCCTGAGGCAGGATCCTGGCTCAGGGAGCGAAGAGCAGCCTGGGCAAAGAGCACATCCCTACAGAACGGTGTCCCTGGAGAGCAGGGGCCCTTTGAGGGGACCCTCCGTGTAGGCAGCGAGGTCAAAGGCTGCCCCAGGAACCACGGCAGTCCCTCCCACATGTCCAACGAGTTTGCCAGGCTCTCTATCTGACCATGCTCCAGCTTTTCCCTGGGCCAGGCTGGGTTAAACACAACCCAAGCCTCCTGAGGCTGGTCTTGCATCCAGGTGCAGGCCGACCTCTCCCTCCTCCTCCTCCTCCTCCTCCTCCTCGGCCACCCCTAGCTTCCCCCTGCATCCTGCTCCTGGCTGCATCCAGCCCCAGCTCCCCCGGGGATGCTGGGGGGCCGGAGGGGAGGGGGGATCAGAGGGGGCATCTTGCAGAGCCGGATCCAGGTAGCCAGAAGGTCGCACTGAAAATCTGGAAGTGGAGTTTGGAGCTCAGCAGCAGAGCGGTGAAATCTGTCTGGCTTTAGGGCAGAGGAGGAAGAAGGTGGAAGATGCAGGGAAGGGGGAAAGGAGAGGGTCTGCGTCCCCCCATCTTGGGGTGCAGGGTGTCCCCAGGTTAGCGCCATGTCCCAGCTGGGGCTGTGCCAAGCATCTCTGCGGAGCAAACTGGGGATATCTGGGAGACTGAGGGTGATGAAGAGGAGACGGAAGAGCCCGAGCGAGCGCTGGAGCCCATCCCGCCGATGCCGAAGGCTTTGCAGTCCCTCACCTCCCGTTTCCACCGATCCAGACCACGGAGTCCCTGCCATCCCGGGGTGAGCGGTGACCCACACCTGCCGGGGCCACCCGGGACCGGGATGCTGGGAAAGGACCGAGCTCATTAGCAGTTTCCAACCTCCCCGCACAGGGGGTCAGGGAGCAGCAGCCGGGGGCACGGGGAGAGGCTGGAGGGGCTTTGTGTGGGCTGGCGGCCCCCATCATCCTGCTCAATGGATCCCGGGAGCCATTCCAGTTCCTGGGGGTCTGGGGATTGCCAGAAGGGGATCTGACAGGAGAGTGCAGGGGGGCTCCCCCCAGCCAGTGCTGCACCCGCTGTGTTTGTTCCTTCCCTTCCCCGCCAAATCACCCCATTGCCCTGACTGCAGACCATGAGCTTTGTTCTGGGTGCAGGGAGAGCCCATCCCGTGCCCCTGCCCTGTCCCTCACTGCCTGCATGGAGCAGGGTTGTGCCAGGAATCCTTCCAGCATCCCTTTGATCTCCAGCTTGGAGGGGTGAGAGGGTTCGAGGGACCCTGCCGAGGTGCAGAGAGACAGGAGTGCAGCCCGGGGAGAGGGTCTGGCACCCCGGGACCCCTCCCTGGGCAATGAACCTGGAAACAAGGGCTGTCATGCCCAGTGTCAACCTGCCTGGGAGATGCAAAGCCTGTGCTCCCCCGGAGTTGGGCCATTTCTTCTTCGGCATCAGCTAATTGCCCTCTTTGCAATTGGGGGGGTGGGGGTGGGGGGTAATCCTTTCCCCAGATGTGACCCCCAAATTTTCCAGTTGTGCCTGCCTGGCACAGGGCATGGTCCCCCATCACTTTTTGTGGATGCTCACAGGGGTCATGGCACCTTCACTTGCACCAAAGGGTCCAGGGTAGGAGTCCAGGGGCTCCAGGTCTGCCCTGGCAGGGGACACTCAGGGTGCAAGATGGGGACAAGGTGACATTTCACCCCCCAGCAGATCGCAGGGTGCCTCACTCCACCATCTGCCCCTGCCCAGCCTGCCCCCCACTCCCTACACATGCCTTTGCGTGGGGGCTGGAGGCAGGCACCAAGGGTGGGGTGGGAATACTGGCTGGAGCGAGTCTGAACCTGGCATCTGTCGAATGTCACCTTACCCAGACAGTCTGTGCTTCCCTGTCTCCATATCAACCGTTCTGCTCCAGCCACCTGCGGGGGGGTGGCAGGGAGCGTCTTTGGGAGGAGGAGATCTTGCCGCTCCCCCTCACTCCCTGCAGCCTCCCTTCCCTTCCCCTCCCTTCCCTTCCCTGCTGCCCCCCGGATGCCAGACCCTGGGCTATAAATCGTGGGCGATGCTCCTCCAGCCTGGGAGCTGGAGGTGACCCCGGTGCTCACGGCTTCCTGACCCCACATCGCACTGTCTGGCTCCACCGTGCCTCAGTTTCCCCTCCCCGGTGCAGCTGTGGTGCAGAAGGGATGCTGGGGCTTGTTCCACCCCAGCCGCAGCGGTGAGGGCCTCTTCCAAGAGCGCGGCATTTTTCCCTGGACTTGTCCCTCTTCCCTGCGACCAGATGTTCTCACCCTCCGCTCTGCAGCAGGGTCCCGGCCAGAGGCGGGACAGCAGCCGCCTGCCTCGCACCTGGACAGCCGCTGGGGGCAGGGGACAAGGGACACTTCATAGCGTCCTCCCGTGGCTGTGTCCCACCTCCCAGGAGTCTTTAGTATCAATCCGTCCCGCCCCAGTTTTGTTGTGGCAGTGCCAAAGGCAGCGGGGAGCTGAGCCCAGTGTGGGGCAGTGTGTGGGGTGTGGGGTGGTGGCATCAGGGCTCGGTGTTGTGGGGATGCTGGAGCCTCTTGGGGGGTGCTGCAATGTTTGGGGAGATGCTGGAGTATCTGGGGAGATTTTGGAGTATTTGGGGGGATGCTGGAGCTTTTGGGGTGAGGGTGCTGGAGTGTTTTGGCAGATGCTAGAGCATTTACAGAGACCCTGGAGCATTTGTTTTGGGGGTGCTGGAGTATTTGAGGCTATGCTGGGACACTGGAGGGATGTTGGAGTACTTGGGGTGGGGATACTGAACTATTGGGTGGATGCTGGAGGACTTGGAGAAATGCTGGAGCATTAAGGAGACAGCTGGAACATTTGGAGTATGGGGGCGGTGCTGGAGCATTTTAGGGGGTGCTAGAGCATTTGGGGAGGTGTTGGAGGACATGGGGAGATGCTGGAGCACTGAGGTCAGGACTGGGCAGCTGTGGGCATGCAGAGCCTGGTGTGTGCCAAGGGATGGGATGCTGGGATGTGTGGATGTCAATTGTGGGGCCCCGTGGGTGCTGCTGTGGGGCCCGTGGGGGCTGCTCCTGGGGCTGTATGAATGCTGCTCATGATCGGGGTGCCTCAGGAAGGCTCAGGGCATGCAGCAGGCGGGGCAGAAACACAGACAGCCGAGGATGGACACAAGCACCTCTCCCTCCTCTCCCAGCCATGCACAGCGTCTCCTGCAAGTGTGTAATTTCACCACAGTGCCTAAACGAGGGACAGAAGTAAATTGACCTTTTCACCCGTTTTCCTACCAGGGGGATTATAGCCTGTTTCCTGTTAAATCTCTCCAAGAACTGGCTCCATCCTGCTCATGGAGTGGGGCAGGGAAAGGGGGGGACAGACACCCACCCAAAGTGGGGGCTTTAATTTCCCTCCCCATCCCCCTGCACCGTGCCTTTTCCACCCCATCCCATTGCTCCACCACCTCTCATCTCATTAAAGTCTTCGGGGTGATTTCACCAACCCCGGGCAAAACCAACGTGGAAAAAATTGCTGGGAGGAAGGAACCGAAGGCGGAGAGTGATAAATATTGAAAGGGTGGGATTTCGATGTAGGCTGCAACAGCTGTGCTGGTTACAGTGTCACACTATCTCTCCACAGGTTTACTGACCCATTTCCATTCACAGGGCTGCCAGTATCTTAGCAACTGCAACAGTCCCCCAAGAACAGGCATATTGCCTGCTATTAGTGACTGCTGCAACTGTGTCAAGGTTAGCTCTCTCCCTCCAAGCCCTGCCGGGTTTGTTTTTTGCCCAAAGCCAGCACAGTCTGTTCGGTGACATGTCCCCCGGCAACCATCCTGGGTGTTGGGTGTTCATCTCTGCCATGGAAAATGCCAGCGGGGCTGGGGTGGTTGGTGAGATGGTTGGGATGGGTGGGTGATGGATGGGATGAGGGTTTAGGTGATGGGATAGTTCAGGATGTGGGTTTGGGTGGTGGGATGGAGCAGGATGCGGGGTAGGGTGTGCTGGGAGATGCTGTAGGGTGTTGGTGATGGGGTGGGGTGCACAGTGTGTCCCCAAAAATAGGACTGTTGCCCTCTGGTTGCCCCACTGTCACCCCTGTGCAGCTCTGAGCCCTGAGAACCTGGAGAGGTTTGGGACCTGCGCTGATCCCATTTGGGTGCTGGGTGTTCATCCTTTCCATGAAAAATGTCAGCAGGGCTGGAGTGGCTGGCGGGGTGGTGATGGATGGGATGTGGAGTTGTGTGGTGGGATGGTGCAGGGTGCAGGATTAGGTGGTGGGATGAGGAAGGATGCAGGGTTGGGTAGTGTGAGGGAGTGGGCTCCACCTTGGCTGGTAGGATGGATGAGGCTGCACTGCTGGATGGTGGGATGGAGCAGGAGAGGGGCTGGGTGTGCTGGGAGATTCTGCAGGTTCAGGATGGTGTGGGGTATGTAATGCAACCCCCAAAATAGGAGTATTATCATCCAGCTGGGTGTCACCATCACCCCTGTGCAGCACCAAGCCCCAGGAAGTCACTGGAGGGGGTTGGGGGCTGCACTGATCCTGCTTGGGGTGTCACCCTGCCAGGTTTGCTTTTCACCCAAAGCCAGCATGGGCTGTTTGGTGACATTCCCCCAGAAATTGTACTGAGTGTTGGGTGTTCATCCCTGCCGTGGAAGATGATGGATGGGATGGTGGAGCTCAGCATGCTGGGGAATGCTGCAGGGTGTTGGGGATGGTGTGGGTGCACGGTGTGTCCCCAAAAATAGGAGTCTTGTCATCCACCTGAGTGTCAGCATCATCCCAGCCTGGGCAAGTCACCCAGAGGGGATTTGGGCCTGCACTGATCCCACCTGGGTGTCACAAGGTGGATTGGCCTCATCCTGTGCCCTCAGGGTCTCAGGACTTGGCTGGGCATGGGCAGGGGATGGTGGATGTCCCTGGGGTCCACGGTGGCACCAGGGGCTTGGAGGACAGGATACATCTGCCCAGGCACCAGCACACACCAGGCTGGGACAGCAGTGCCACATGAGTGACATCCACTGTCACCATCTCTGTTCCCACAGCGCCTGAGGGGAGGAGCAAGTGAGAGAAGGGACTTGTGGTCCCTTGGTGTCCCCAAAAAAAGTGCAATATTGGGGTGACTGAACCCACACGGCAGGGAGAGGGCAAGCAGCTGCTCCATCCCCAAAACGCCCCATGCAGGGAGGGAAACTGAGGCCTGGGGGCCCTACCCCGGCAGGCAGAGCCCCCCTCCCGCAGCTCCGGGGGCGGAGGAGCAGGGGAGTGGCTGCTGGGGCGGGCAGGGTGCAGCCCCACTCCCCCATCCCAGGCACCTTCCCCCGGCAGCGCTGCAGACAGCAGGCTCCACACCGGCACGGCCGCGGGGACGGCTGCGAGGGAAGCCACAAAAATGATTTAAGGGGCTGGCGGGATTGATTTATTAAGAACAATTAAAAGCGCTAAATACGCTTAGCTCAGCCAGACACCGAGCAAGAAGCCTGGGGGGGAGAGACCTGTCTGCCGGATCCAGAGGGCGCGGCTGGCAGCAGGAGACTGGTGGCAGCGCTGGGGGGACGGGGCTGCACTGGGCTGGGCTGGGGCAGCTGGGGAAGGAGAGGGGTGCTGATGGAAAGGCAGTGGAATGGGGTGCAGCACCCTGGAGCTGGATTTGCACCCAGGGTGGATTTGGGCCCAGGGATGAGTTTGCATCTAGGGATAAACTATCATTTTGGGGTGGATTTTCACCCAGGTGTGTGTGTGCACCCTGTAGTGGAATGAATTTGCAGCCAGGGATGGGTTTGCATCCAGGGATGAACAGTCACCCAGGGATGGGTTTGTATCTAGGGGTGGGTTTGTATCTGGTGATGGGTTTGTATTCAGGCGAGGGGTTCACCCAGCTATGGGTTTGCACCCTGCAGTGGGATGAATTTGCACCAAGTGGAGTGTTTGCACCCCAGCTGGAAGGGATGGAAGAGAGATCAGGGACCAGGAGGCCCCCAGACAGTGCTGCACTGAGGAGCTGTTTGGAGGCAGTGCCAGCTGCAGGATGCCCCACAGGAGCAGTGAGCCATACTGGGCAGGGTGCTGCTGCCCCAGTCTGATGGTGCTACCCTGGGGGCTTTGGCAAAGGGATTCCCCACCAGTGGGCACCCACGAGGCTGACACGAGTGTGGGTCCAAGGAGCTCATGGAGCAGAAATCCTGGAGTGTTGTGACATCTGCAAACCTGCATCCCTCCCAGGAAATCCCAGCCGAAAGTCCTTGGAGGCTGGGAGAGTCCTTGGACATGTCCAGACCTGCCCAGCCCGGCTCCTCCCAGGCACCAGCGGTGGCTGTGGGGGGACGGTGAGAGCCGGGGTCTCTCCTGGGGACCGCGGTGCTGTCACCATGCAGGATGAGCTTCAGCCAGCAGTTCTGTGTCCCTGTGTGCTGCCGGGGTGTTGGGATACCAGGAATGGGGACAGAGGGCTGTGCCCTGCATTCTTCCAGTCCCAGTGGCCGCCTGCAGTGGGAGGACTGGTTTTGTACCCATTTTCTAGTGCCGTGCAGGATCCGTCCCCTCCACTGGGCTCACTGGGCTGGCTGTACTTTAGGATGGCAGTGCGGATCCCGGGGATGCTCTGGGACACTGGGATGCCGAGCCATGCTGCCTTCCTACCCTTAAGCCCTCCCAGGGCTGTCAGGGAGGTGGGGGTCAGGTTTTTAGGTTTGGGTTCAGATCCCCCCCACAGAGCCCCCACAACCTCCTCTGGTCACCTCACCTTGGGGCTGGATGTGCCCATGTTCCCATCATCATTTGGGTCCCTGTGCCATGAGCCACCCTGGACACGTCCTGCTCACCAAAACCCGCAGTATCGGAGGGGGTCCCGACCCTGGTCCCCCGGATAGGAGCCCCGGCAGTCAGGAGGTGCTGGGAAAGGTGCTGAATGGGAACAAAAGGTCCGCGGAGCGGCCGGCAGGGGCGAGCGGAGCCGGAGGCTTTCTGCTGACCCCGCTCCCCCGGCCCCGGCCCCGGCCCCGGCCTCCTCCCGCCGCCCCCACCCGCCCCTGTCGACGTCAGCGCTTCCCGGCAGCGCTCCCAGGTGTACCTGGAGATGGCTGAGAGGTGGAAAAGCCATTTCTGTCTCTGCCCCGGTGCTTACGCCTCTGCCAGCCCTGGCCAAAGCCTCCCGGGGCAGGATGGGTGCTCGTGCCTTGTGCCCAAGAGTCACCGTGGGGTCATGTGTCCTTTCCCCATGAGGATGGAGCCGTGGTGAGGTGTGGAGTGTGGTGTGAGTTGGGTGGGTGGTGGCCATGGTGTGGGTGCTGGGTGTTGCCTCTCTGTGCCCCACTGCGCTCACTGGGTGTGCCTGTGGGGACAGTGGCTGGGAATGGAGATGGATACAGGTGGCCAGGGATGGAGATGGAGGAGGTGACCAGGAATGGAAGTGGCCAGGGATGCAGGTGACCCTGGCACAGCGTTTGCCTCTGTGCTCCTGCTTGCCCAGGTGCTGGCACAGCCACAGAGCCCATGAGACAAGTGGGCTGCCCACCGTCACCAGCTGGGACATGCTGGTGTCCCAGCAGCCACGCTGTGGAAAAGTGGGTGCAGTGACTCACCCAGGGCCCTGCAAACGGGGCGGTGACAGAGGTGGGACAGCCCCAGGGCACTCGGCAGTCGGTCCCCGGGTGCCCTCGGCCCCGCCAGCGCTCCCGCCGCCAGCTGCCCAAGGGTTAACCAGAGTTTGCTGCTCCTGCAGACAATTAGTGACATCTTTGCTGACAAAGCCACACTGAGCCTCTGCCGCCTCCCCGGCAGCACCAGCCCGGCCGCCCCCGCGCCCCACGCGGCCCTCTCTTCGCCGTCTGCCTTCGCCACCGCGGCCCTGCCGCGGTCCAGCCGGCACCGCACCCCGACACCGCGCCCCGACACCGCGCCCGGCGGCGTTCGGCAGCGGCGGCAGGATTGCAATCCCAAGCGGAGCAGCCGGCTCCCCTCGCTGCCCTCTGACCCGCTGTTGCTGTGGAAACTGCATCCCACGTAGGATTATGGAGCCGGAATCCGCAGGCTCCAAACTCCCCTCCAAATCCAGACGGTCACCGGGGTCCCCCCACCCGCAGCACCAGCCCCCCCTGCCTACGGCGCCTGCAGGGTGCCCACAGGGTGCCTGGTGTCCCCCGTGGGGTGGCATCTGCGTACTGGAGGAGGTGGCAGCAGCACTCCTGCGTCCCCTGGTTTGCACCCACTGGTTGGTGACACTGCTGAAGATGTCACAGTGTCACCACGAGGCCATCAATGACCCCTGGCCCCTTGTGCCATCACCTGAGTATCATCTCCCTGTGTGCCATCCCTGCATCTCAGGGGGAGAGGGTGCTGTGCTTGCAGGACCCTCACCCTCAAACAGCACCCCAGGAACGTGGGTCCACACCAAGGACCCATCCTCAGCACCCCTGAGGCAGCAGCAGGAGCTGGACACCCACCAGAGACCCCCAGAGCCGCAGGGACTGGCAGTGTAGGTCCCTCGGGGGGGAAGGGGTGGGCACGGGGGAGAGCAGAGCCTGTTTGGGGAGCTCTGTGGGCTGCGCTTGTGTCTCAGCATCTCTCCTGCCACCCGAGGAGGTAGGAGCTGAATTAATCGTGATCAATTAGTGCTGCTTGCAGTCCCTGGCTCCCTCCCTGCACCAGCTTTGTGCCGTCACACCCAGTGAAGGGGGCCCCGGTGTCCCCTGCAGCACCTGTCTGCCATCGGGGACTGCAGCCCCTCCGCACCTCCAAATGGGAATAGGGAATGAGCAGGGTGTCCCCCAGCTAATGTGGCCACGAGAAACATCCCTGCCATGAAATTTGGTGGAGGGGATGAGGAGGGGGCTGCACGAGTCCCTCGAGGTCCCTCTGCCAGGCTGGAGCAGGGCGATGGTGTGTCCAGTGCGAGTGTCCGGATCCTGCAGGATACTGCAGCAAATGCCCTGCAATCTGCAGCCGGATGAATCCCACCTTCCTTCCCCCGCAACGTGCTGCCCTGGGCTACAGCTAATCTATTGTGCGCTGGGCTGCAGCCAGCACAAGCTGCAATACAGTAAATCCTTCTGCAGTATCCTGCAAGGGGACCGAGCCCAGCCGCAGCCACCCGCTGCCGCCAGACAAAGATGGGGGCCCCCGTGGGGATGGGGCATAGGGGAACAGGGCACCAGAGGCTGGCAGGACCCCTGGCCTCGTGCCGGCCAAGATGGGAGAATGGAGCCCTTGAGCAGGGTGGGAAGTTCTCCAGGGAGTTTTGGGTGGTGCTGTGCATTCTCCTGGCCCCCAAATCTGTGGGTGGGGAGATGCTCAGTCCTCTGTGTTTGGGTTTTCCCTAAATGTTGTCACCACCGTGTTCCCCTTTCAGGGTCCCAGTGTGATGCACGGGTTTCCATGCCCACCCTTTCCCTGTGCATGGTGCATTCTTCCTTGTGCCTCAGTTTCCCCACCAGGATAGGGCCACCAAGCCCCTCAGCCCCCTCACTCAAGCAGGCTCCATCACATGTGAGCCCCCCTGCCCTTTTCTGGGGAATTTTGCTTGGATACTGTCATTATGGTTATTATTACTATTATTATTATTATTGGGATGTTGGTGGGGCTCTGCAGCTCTGCCGGACCCGTCTTTGGCGAGCGAGGCATCCTTCAAAGGGAAGGCGCTCCGTCACCGCCCCACAGCAGCTGCGTTCTCCTCAATTAGAAGAGGTAATGAAGCAATTTATGGGCATCTACAAAGTGATGTGTGAGTGACAGGCTGTGTACGATCCGCGCCGGGGCTCTGCCGGCAAGTTGTGTTCTTCCAATTTTAATGGAAAGCTCCCCGGCGAGGGGGGAGAGCAAACATTGGTTTGTCTGTAGGTGTGTGTGCTCCCGGGGGTCGGCGTGGGTGGGTGCAGAGAGACCTGGCTGCTCCAGTCCCCAGCCCTGGGGAGCCTGGGCCACGGTGTAACCGGAGATGGGGGCAGCTGGGTAGGAGCTGAGCCTGGGGCTGGGGCACTGCAGGATGACTGGGTCCTGTGGAATAGTTGGCTGCAGTTCTCTATTTTCCATCAGCACCCTGGGCATTGCCCACCTTGCTCCTGCCTCAGTTTCCCCATGCTATCCATGTCCCTGCTGCATGGCACTGGCAGACCCCTTCTTCACACCCCCAGCTTTTGGTGGACCACCGTGACCTCTCAAGGGGGAGGGTGAATTGTGTTTTGGGGTCAAACCCCAGCAGCTTCCTCTGCCACCACCAGGGTATGGGTTGTGGTTCTGCAGTGCTGTCCTGGTGTTTCAGGTGCCTGGGGGTCCCTGGAGCTCATGTGTGCTGCCATGGGGCCCTTTATCTCCACGTAGGTGTGATCCTGTGTGTCCACAGAGGTGGGTGCCACACCTCCAGGTGCTGGCACACCTTCTGTGTACCTGTGACACAGTTGTGCACCTATCAGTGCACTCACCAGTGCCTGTGGGTGCTCCTGTACCTGTCTGTGTGTACCTGTATGTGCTTGTCACATGTATGACCCACCCATTGGTGCCCACACGTGTTCCTGTACCTGTGTGTGCACCCACACCTGTAGGTGTGTGTGTGTCTGCACACGTGTGTGCAAATCCTCCCCCTGTGCACACCTGTGCACAACCTCTTGTGCACATTCAGGCCTGTTGCTGGCTGCACCTCCTCCATGCCCCCATATTTGGGGATGCCAGGCTGCCGGCTTGATGGGGAAGGGTCTGCCCCCGCCTCCCCACAGCCCTGCCCCACTGTGCCAGCGTTGGCATTGTCCCCAGCGGCTCCCACACCCCAGCTCGGCCCCAACCGGCCGCATCTCCCAGGAAACAGGATCCACAGCCAGGAGTTTCCGCTCAACTCGTGTATGCCTCCCACAAAAAACAAAAAAAACCAAAAAAACCAAAAAACCAAAAAACAACAAAACAAAACAAAACAAAACAAAAAAAAAAAAAAAACACCCCCCCTGACACCAGCACGGCCGTTAATCCTGACCGCCTCATTCTGCTTTTCTTGTCTAGCCAGTTTCTAAAATTGGCCAAGGGAGGCAACTGGCTGCTCTCCCCCCACCCAGAACCCCCCCTCGGTCCCCACCTGGTCGCCCCGGCGCGGTGTCAGCACCTGGACCCCGTCACCCCACTGCCTGCGTGGTGGGGCTGGTGCCCGGCATGGGGTGTGTGTGGGCACCAGCGTCCCCAGGGCCCCGGTGGGCGCAGTGTCAGCATCCTCCCATCCCGGCGGGCGCCCCTGTGCTGCCCTGGGCAGCCCCCGAGCCCCAGCGCCGGGGGAGCATGGCTGTGCCGAGCGAGCCTTCGGCATGGGCACGCGTCCATCTGGCGCCTTCCAAATGTTACTGGCCTCGCAGGATCCCGGCTCCGCTTGGCGTTAACCCGCAGCGCACCGGTGGGGAGCGTGGGGAGCTGGAACTGGCCGCTGTGACCTCCCCGGGGGCCT
>JBBMKD010000079.1:6667387-6680527 GCA_037834095.1 Argya squamiceps | reverse complement strand
GGGCTGCCAGCACACTGCAGGGGCCCCGGGGTGCGCTCCCCACGCCGGGGCGCAGAGCGCCGGGGCTCAGCACCCCGTGGCACCGCCGGGAACAGCCGGTGCATGGAGACGCGCGGGCAAACACAAGCCGGCACCGCGGGGAGCGCCTGGTACCCCGAGCTGGCACCCCGAGGGAGGGGTGCTGGTGTGTCCCGTATCCTCTCCCAGGCAGGGAGAGGGCAGAGGAGGGGGCCCGGAGGCTGCTCGCCTCCCGCGCCGGCTCGACGGGGCGGGGGAACAAAGCTGGCACCGAGGGAAGAGCTAAATTTAGCCGGTTTCCCTGCTAGCTCTGAACTGCGGCGCTGGGCTCCAGCCGGCCGAGGTGCCACCATCGCTGCGGTCCATCTGTCGAGCCGTTCCCCAGCCCTCTCGAGCCCCTCCCAAGCCAGCGAGGGGGGTCAGACCCCTCCACGACCAAGGGGGTTGGGGGCTGCATCCGTGCTGGGCGATGCCACTCGGGTCACCTGAGCGCCCCCCAGCATCCGGGGGCAACAGGGTACCCACGTTTGTGGGGTGGCAGGGGAGGGTCCGTGCCCAAGAGAAGGGGCTCCTGACTGAGGAGATGATTGTTGGGAGAAATGGTCGCTGAAGGGGGTTAGTTGTTGATGGGCAGTATAGGGACATGGTCTTTGAGGAGTAATAGTGATTGAAGGGGAAATGGTCATTAAGGGGTCCTTGCAGGGCAGACAGTTTCTTGTGGGGGAGATGGTCGTGGCAGGGGAGATGGTTGTGGCAGGAGAGATGGTCCTTGTGGGGAAGATGGTGCTTGAAGGCAACGTGGTTCTTGCAGGGGAAATAACTTCTAATGGGGGAAATGGCCATTGCAAGAGAGATGGTCCTTGCAGGAGAGATGGTCAGTGGCCATTGCAGGTGAGGTGGCTGTTTAGGGGAGATGGTTTGGTGCAGGGAAGATGGTCCTTGCATGGAAGGGTGGTCATTTCAGGATGGATTATTTCTCCTGGGGAAGATGGTCCTTGCAGGGGAGATGGTCCTTGCAGGGGAGATGGTCCTTGCAGCAGCAGGAATAGGGCCCTGACCAGGCATCCCCAGCCCTGCCCACCTCAAGGGCACTGTGCCACCTTCTGGTGCTGGGGGCTGAACCTGTCAAGGGTTCCACTGGTTCCAGGAGCCCCAGGCCTGGAGGATGCCACCAGCCAGGTGGGGGCTGTGCTAAAAGGAGACTCCCAGTGGCACATCCAGAGCCAGGCCCTGGAGAAGGGCCATGTCCCCTGACTCAGAACTGTCCCCAGCAGCGTGGGGGTGTCCCTGGGGTCCCTGTTGCCAGGACCAGGGGGATTGCAGGGAAATGAGCTCCCCAGCCACCTTCCTGCAGCTCTGGGTTATGAGGAAATGTCAAGACCTTTGTCACCCCTCGTTTATCACCCAGTGGTCCTAGACCCTCCCTCCCAGTGCCAGGGTGGGTGTCTGAGCCCGCCCTGGGGGTGTGACACCCTGGGATGATGTTAGAGGGCAGAACCCAGATATGTCTGCCCCACATGCCAGCCAACCCCTTCCTGGCACTGCCATCCCTGAAAAGTGTCGGAGAGACGTCCCCTCACCAGCTCCCTGTTTGAGGGGCACCCGAAAAAAACCTCTGATAGCCCCACAAAGGGAACTGGCGGCCAAGCAGCTCGTCTAGACCCGTTACCTAAGATGAAACCCAGGCGCCATCTGCTCCATCTCCTAATTAAGAGCATGGCAGAGGAGTCAGGGCAGCGGGGGGACATGGTGACAGCAAGGGGGATGTGACAGCAGGGTTCCAACCAGGGGGTGACAACTGAAGGAAGGGTCAGGGCTGCCTGCAGGCACTGCATGCCCCAGCACCCCTCCCTGCCCACCCTTCTGGACCCCCAGCTCTTGCCCTGCTCCCAGTCACAGGCTGGTGGGTCCCCAAGGTGGATGTGTGCTCTGGGGGCTGCCAGCGGTACCCAGAGAGGACCTCAAACACCCCTGGAGCTGATGGGTGCCCCACTTCAGAGGAGGGCAGGGTGCTGGCAGGGGATGAGGTGTGGGGAGGAGGAGGAGGGAGCAGGACCCCGGTGCTTTGGGGTCTGTGATGCTGAATTAGAGGGGATGTGGAGGTCGACGTGAGGGGGGTGAAGGCGGAGGGGCGGAGGGACCCCCCGCGTGGCTCAGGGAGGAGGTGGCCACTGGGGGCTGGCTGGGGAACACGGAAACCCTCGGCGAGCGCCTGCCAGGAAGCTGTCACTGGAGGGGATTTTCCATTGGTGTCAGCAGGCGCAGGACGGGCTGGGGGGAACTCGTGGGGCGGGGGTTGGGGGCGCCTGGGAGGGGACCGGGGGGTGCAGGAGGGTGCGAGGGAGGGGGCGCAGAGGGGACAAACTCCCTGATGCCCCAGAGGTGTGTGAGGGGGGAGTGGCACCCCCGTGGTGTCTCCAGATGCGCGGGAACAGGGGAGGAAAACCACCAGGGGGGTGTGTGTGTGTGGGTGTGGGTGTGTGGGTGTGTGGGTGTGTGTGGATGGGTGAGAGTGTGCAAGGGAGAGGCACCGCCACGGCGTCCCCGTGTGCGACACGAGTGGGACGATGCCACTCGGGTGGGGGGCAAGTAGGGCACCCCTGCAGTGGACGCGGGTGTCAGCGGGAACCCGAGACGCCCCTGCGCCCATGTGGGGGTACTTAGGGCCGCCACCCCAAACCTTCGCAGAGCCCCGCCGTGCCCAAAGACCCCCGAGGCGATAGGGGGGGCAATAGGGAGGACACCCCGTCCCCGCCGCTGCCGCCGCGGGCGGCTGGGCACGGTGCCCCGGCGGGGTGGGAGGAGTCGGGCCAGCGTGTCCCCATCTGTGTGGCGGCTGTGTCCCTGCCGCCTCCCTGTCTCCCGGTGGCATCTCCGGCCCCACCCTGACGTCTGGGTGGCCTCGGAGCCGGGCACCAAACCACGTCCGTGTCCTGCGGGGCCATCCCTCCATCCCCCGCTGCCGCGCCGGTGCCAAGACGGCCCCTCCGTGCCCGCCCTGTGCCAGCGCTGCGGGTCGGGGCTGGGCGCCAGCAGCCTCGGGGAGCTATGGGGGGCTTGGGGGCGCCTGCAGCCCCCTGCACACTCGTGCTGCCACCCCAGGGCACCCTTTCCACCAAAGAGGGACCCTGTCTGGATGGAATGGGGGAGGTGGGGGGACATTCCGCCGAGTTGGACAGGGCGTGGAGCAACCTGGTCTAGCGGAAAGTGTCCCTGCCTATGGCAGGGGGCTGGAAGGAGATGCGCTTTAAGGTCCCTTCCAACCCAAACCATTCCACGATTCTGATTCCTCTCGCCGCCAACCTCCGTCAAGCCTGAAACCGTTAAACTAATTAAAGCTTTGCAGCAGCAGGATTAAGCCCGGGCAGGGGAGGTGGGAGCCCAGGTAGTCGATTAGTTCACCAGGCGAGGATATTGGATTTCTGCGAGGCGAGTCAGCAGTCTTCGGGGGCTGTTATCTTTGCAGGGCTGCGGGGTCAGGAGGTGGGAAGCGGAGGTGACTGCAATCTCGCCCGCTTCATCCCCCTGCTCTTCATCCTCACCCCCCCGGCCCTGCCGCAGCACCCGGTCTGGCCGGCTTTCCCCCGCCCGCGGCGCCCATCTCTATCTGTCCTTCTCCCTCCGTCCCTCCTCGCTTGTGTGGTCTCGGTTGGTGTTTTGTAACCAGTGAGGAGAAAAAAAAAATTAAAAGAAATTTTTTTAAAAAGGGGGAAAATAAAAAAAAAAAAAAAAAAAAGGAAAAAGGCCCTACCCCTGGCGATGAAGCCAGGAATAGCGAGGTCCGGAGAGCCTAATGGGAAACATGTGGCGGCTGCCTGGGGCTGAGCGGGGAGGTGAAAGTGAGCGCGGCGGCGCGGCGAACATCCCGGTGCGCCCCGCTGCCCCCCCCCGCAGCTCCCTCCGCACCGCGGCCCCCCCACGGCCGCTGCCGGGCTCCCACCTGCCCTCACACCGGGGTGGGCGGGGGGACGGTGGGTGCTGCCTGCCCCGCGGTGAGGGGGTGTTTGGGGGCTGCAGGTGGTCCCGCTGTGGTTCGGACGGGGCGAGGGCGGAGTCCCGGCGCAGGGAGTGTCCTCCGCGTGTCACGGGACACGTGTCCCCCCCGGGGGACCGAGGGCAGGAGCCGGACACCGGTGATGTGGGGTAAGAGCCCGGCGTGTGCCCAGCGCCCGCGGCACCGGGGGCTGCACACCGGGGGTTGCACACCGGGGATGGACGTGGGCCATGAAGGACACGCAGAATACGGGCGATGGGGTGTCTAGAGACCCCGCACTCCCCGGTGGGGACCCCCACGGGCGTCCCGTTCGCCAAAGCATCCGCAGCTCCGTGCGCCACGAACACACCGGGGGACAGAGGCGCAGAGCTGGGGGGCTGCACCCCGACACCCCCCGGCACCCCGAATCCCCCAGTGTAGCCGCGTGTGCAGCGGGGATCAGCTCTCGGCGGCTGTTCTGGAAAAACTCCCATTTATTTCCTTCCTTCCTACCTCCCCTCCGACAGCTCCCTGGGCACACCAGCAGCCTCAGCAGAGACGAGACCGGTCTTTCTAGCACATATTTTCCTGCTCCACATAGCCCTCGGTGTAACTTTACACCGAGGTGCCCGCATCTCCGTGGTGCCAGCGCTGCGCCCAAAGGCTGGCGGGGAGACGGGGAAAGGGGGGGATATGCGGATGGACCGACAGGTTTGAATTCTCTTTCCCTGCCTTGTTGATAAGTTGTCACGCTAATCCAGACACCGGGAAGAGCCTGGATCACGCCGAGCGGCTGCGTGTGTGTGCTGGGGGAGGGAGCCAACCGGCAGGGATTCACACACGGCGCTGGGGAGGGAAAGCAGGCGGACATGCTGGCACGGGGGGATCGCGAGGGGCTGGGGGGCTCCACCGTGCCGCCCTGTGCCACATGGGCAGCGGCCGTGGGTGCCTGGACCTCCTGCAGGAGACTGAGGGCCAGAGCTTTCTACACGCACATGTGAAGAGTGCACATCCGTGTGGATACACACACGTGTGCCTACAACCCGGTGGGGAGATGCTCCCCCTCGTGCAGGCAGCCCCCGGCTCACGGTGGAGAGGAAAGGGTCGTCCTGACCCAAAACGCCACCCCGGGCATCCCGTGATGGGGCGAAGGGCACAGCGTGGATGTCCCCGTGGGCTGTGGCTTCCAGGGGGAGGCGTCAACGGGTGGCACACGGTGTCCCCAGCCCTGCGGGCACCCACGGCAGCCAGGGCAGGTGGTGCTCCCAGGGAAGGGGCCGCTGGGCTGATGTGCGGGGGTCTCTCTCGAGCAGATGGGAGCTCGGTCGCCTGCCAGCCCCTCGCACTGGAGAACGGTGCCAGCCCGCCAGCCGAGTGGTTCCCGCGTGCCCAGGGCTCCGGCCCCCGCCAGCCCGGCAGCGACGGCGACAGCAGGAGCTTCCGAGTGAACCTGCACTGCAAACACCCCCGGAACAGGTACCTGGGGGCCTCACCCTAACAATGGGGTGCGGCACCAAGGGGGGTTGGTGGCACATCTGGCTGCCGACGTTCTGCCCATCCCTGTCAGGGAGATACGGCGCGAGAGGCTCCCCGGCTCTGCACAGCCTCCCGGCTTGGGATTTTGGGGTGAACAGAGGGGGTGCAGCCCCCACGGAGTGCAGTGTGGGCTGTGCAGTGGGCACGTGGTGTCCGGCACCCACCCGTGAGTGCCTGAGCCATCTCACCACCTTTCTCGCTAATACCCCATTCTAAAGAGGGGAAACTGAGGCAGGCGCCATAGAGGGGCGTCCCGGCGATGGGAGGGGTGGCACCGGGCGGTGTTACCACGGGCGGAAGTTGCAGCTGTGCGTGGAGTGTCCGCGGGTGGGTGGGAGCCGGGGGGATGCGGGGGGTGGGATGGGCTGAGCCACCTCCTCGGGCGAAGACCCCCCCCGCGTGTCCGGAGCGCGGCTCGCCGGGGACACCTAGTGGCAGCGCCACCAAAGGACCCCCGCCACCCCCCGCCCCACGGAGGGGGTGGTGGTGGTGGTGGGGACGGGAGGGAGGCGTAAACCTGTCCCCTCTGTCCCCCAGATCAGAGGCAGCTTCCTCCTCTTTGCCCATCCCCCGCAGCCCCGACGCCACGGTGATGGGCGGCCGAGGGAGCTCGGGAGGATTAGCCCCTGGTATGTCCCGTGGAGGGACTGGCACAGGGGTGGTGGGCACTTAAGTGAGTCCCCCCCGGTGTGGGGCTGACCCTGCACACCCCTTCCTTTGCAGAGAGCTCAAGTGCAATAGCAGGAGCAGCAGCAAAGCCGAGGGTAAGTTCCAGCCCTCAGAGCTCCCACAGACACCCAAACTCTGCCCCTGTGGTGGGATGGGAAAGCCCAGATCCTCACGGGAACTGGCTACTCCTCTTCACCTGGGAGGGGGCTCTGTGCAGCAGTCTGGCAAGAGTGGTCCTGATGTGGGGAGGACATCCAGCCCCTTGCTCCTGAGCTGGGGAAGGCATCCAGTTCCCCCAAGTCCCCATTTTCCCAGCTGTGAGCAGGGCTGTCACGTTCCCGCCGTGCCAGCCGGGTCTTTGCTGATGGCGGGGCAGAGGGAGCTGGAGGATGGATATGGGGACCTCATCCCTGAGAACGGGGGGATGGAGTGAGGCTCTGCTGGCTGCTTTTTGGCTGGCAGCGCCTGTGGAGCCTCACTGTCCCCCTCTCTGCCGCCCACAGGTCCTGGTGTTACCTTCCCTGACCCCCATGTCAGCAACTGCTCGGCCAAGCGGCACGCGGGGGAGGAGGAGGTCAGGATGCGCGTGAAGCCCCCGGGCCCAGTGGTAACGACCAGCGTTGTGCGTGGCTCGCCCGACTACGTCCGAGAGCCCAAATTTTACCCGCCGGGACACCCGGTGCAGCGGCCCCCAGCCTGCCCGGCCGAGAAGGCGCTGTCCTGCAGTGTGCTCAGCTTCCCTGAGGGGTCGTGCCCCGCGCTCGGCCGGGAGCACCAGGCAGGCTCGCTGCTGCACGGCGACCCGGCCGACCGCTGCCAGAGCGTCCACGGGGGCACCAAGGCTGCCGAGGACCTGCTGGGCTGTGCCGGGGAGCCCCGGATCCTGGGGGGCAGCGCGGAGAAGGCATCTGCCCGCGACCGGGCGCCCAAAACCTTCCCCAACGTGACGCTGGCCTCGGGCCGCTGCAACGTAGACAGCATCCTCGCCTTGCTCCGGAGCAAGTGCGGCAACGGGCACATCAACCTCCACCCCGTGGTGCAGCTCATTGACATCATGAAGGACCTCAACCGCCTCTCCGAGGACCTCAAGAACAGTGGGGTGCACCTGGACTGTGGCAGCCTCCGTGGTGGTGGTGGGGCTCACGAGGACAGCCGCCTCCTGCCTGCTGACCGTGACCTCCAGTACAGCTTCTTCTCCTCACCCTCCCTGGCCAACAGCATCCGCAGCCCCGAGGAGCGCGGGGTGCTCCTCAAATCCGATCCGTCGCGGCATCCCCGGCCCCCGGCACGCGATGGAGAAGCTGAGGGGGGTGGGGGGAGCACCCCGCAGCCCCCAGGACACAGTGTGGGTGTGGGGGATGTCTCCAAAGCGCCGGTGGATGAAGCCGGCTGCTCCCAGCCCGACGCCAGTGATTACTCGGAGCTGGCCGAGGCGGACATCCTGAACGAGCTGGCCTCCCTGGCTTGCCCGGGGACGCAGCTGCTGGAATCGCAGGCGATGGAGCCTCAGCCCCAGTTGCTGCCAGCCCAAGAGCTGGACTCCCAATCCCGGCTGTTGGATTCCCAGTCCCTGGAGTCACAGCCCCAGCTGCTCGATTCACAGAGCCTGGAGCCACTGCCAGAGTCGCTGGAGCTGCAAAACCTGGAGCCGTTGGGGCTGCAGTCGCTGGAGCCGCTCTCTGAGTCGCTGGAGCTGCAGTCACTGGAGCCTCTGTCCGAGTCCCTGGAGCTGCAGTCGCTGGAGCCACTGGCAGAGCCTCTGGGGCTGCAGACCCTGGAGCCTCTGCCCGGAGCTCTGGAGCCCCCACTGCTGCCCACTGAGCCCTCGCTGCTGGAGCCACAGCCACTGGGAACCGTCTCGGAGCTGCTGGAGGCACAGCCAGGCACTGGGGACCCTCTGCGGCCCCACGGGCTGCAGCCCCGGCTTGGGGGGTGTCCCCTGAGCACCATGGTGAAGCGGGGTCCCTGTGGGGGCCGAGGGACCGGGCGGTGTGGCGAAGACCACCGCAAGTACGCCCTGCGCCGGACAGATAAGCCAAAGATGCTGTGCCGCCGGAGGAGGGCGGGCCGAGGGCGCCGGGTGGACGTCACCCCCGAGAGCCGTGTCCTGCCCCCCCTGGCCCTGCCCGCTGAGATGCCCCCCGGGCCCGAGGAGCCTGACACCCCAGTGCTGAGCCCCCCGCCGCCGCCTACCCCCACCACACTGGACCCCAACGAGATGCCCAAAGCCCCCATGGCAGGGAAGAAGAGCAAGTGTCGGGGGGTGAGGAAGATGGTGGTAAAGATGGCCAAGATCCCCGTGTCCCTGGGGAGGAGGAACAAGACCACCTACAAGGTGTCATCGCTCAGCAGCAACTTGAACCTGGAGGGGAAGGAGCTAGCAGCCAGCAACTCCATGGAGCCCACGCCACTGCTCAAGATGAAGAACAATGGGCGCAACGTGGTGGTGGTGTTCCCCCCTGGCGAGATGCCCATTATCCTGAAGCGCAAGAGGGGCCGGCCTCCGAAAAACCTGCTGCTGGGCCAAGCCAAGCCCAAGGAGCCCACCCCAGAAGTGAAGAAGAGGAGGAGGAGGAAGCAGAAGCTGGCCTCGCCACAGCCCTCCTACATCGCTGACACCAATGACAGCAAAGCCGACTACTCGGATGTGTTGGCCAAGTTGGCTTTCCTCAACCGACAGAGCCAGTGCTCGGGGCGCTGCTCCCCGCCTCGCTGCTGGACCCCCAGTGAGCCTGAGTCCATCCACCAAGCCCCCGACACCCAGAGCATCTCCCACTTCCTGCACCGTGTCCAGGGTTTCCGCCGGCGTGGTGGCAAGGCCGGGGGCTTTGGTGGGCGTGGGGGGAGCCACGCCGCCCGCGCCTCTCGCTGCTCCTTCAGCGATTTCTTTGAGGGAATCGGGAAGAAGAAGAAAGCCCCCACCGCCCTCCACGCTGACCCTGTGCACCCTCGCAAGCGTGGCCGGCTGGAGCCCGATCCCGTGGGAAAACCCAAGCGGAAGAGACGGGCGCGCAAGAACGGGGCGCTTTTCCCCGAACCCAACTCTGGGCAGAGCTTTGGGGACGGCCCCGCCGCAGAGTGGGGCGGAGGGGAGAAGGGCAGTCCCTGGGCCCCCCACCACGGCCATCCCGGCAGCCAGGCTGGACGCAACGGTGGCTACCAAGGGGCCGAGGCGAGGCCTTTCCATGCTGCGGGGCTGGAGTCAGGCTCCTCGGGCCGTGCTGGTTTCTACGCCAGCAGCGCGCCATCCTCGCAGACAGAGACCGGCCCGGAGCGGCACAGCCTCTTCACTGGATACTTCCGCTCCTTGCTGGACTCAGACGACTCCTCTGACCTGCTGGACTTCGCCCTGTCCGCATCCCGCTCCGAGTCCCGGAAATCAGCAGCTGCCTACACGGCGCCCCCGGCCGCACTGCCCGGCCAGCGGGGCATGGCTGCCTACACGGCCCGCGGTGGCAAAGTGGCAGCGGCCAACCCCGGTGCCGAAGCCGCCTTCCACGCGGCCATGCAGGGCCGGCCGGCATTCCCTCCCGGCCGCGCCTCCAGCGGCTACGGTGTGACCCAAGGCTCGTCAGAGTGCCGGGGCACTGAGTCCTTCCCCAAACTGGCCCCGCCATCGGCCGTGTCCCGGTCACCCACGGCTCACCCAGCGGCCAGCGGCACCCCCGGCTATTCCCCGTACGGCAGCTACGGCAGTGCCGGGCAGAGCGTGGCACCTGCCAGCGTGTTCCCACCAGGAAAGCAGTACCCATCAGCACAGGACTGTCCCAACAGCAAGGACTGCAGCTTCGCCTATGGCAGCGGCAGCAGCCTCCCATCCTCGCCCAGCAGTGCCCACAGTGCCGGCTACGCGCCACCGACAGCTGGTCCCAGTTTGCCACTGGGAAAAGCCGCCTTCTTCAACAGTGCCGAGCAGGGGGGCCAGTTCTCCAGCGCCGCGCACACCCCCCTGCGCTGCGACAGCCGGGCCAGCACCGTCTCGCCCGGCGGCTACATGGTGCCCAAGGGGTCAGCGTCCTTCCAGCCCTCACCTGAAAACTGCCGGCAGTTCCCCAGCGCCGCGCCCTGGGCCTTCCGGCAGGGCTACGGTGGGTTGGATTGGAGCTCGGAAGCCTTCAGCCAGCTCTACAACCCGGGCTTCGAGTGCCACCTCAACGAACCCAACGTCATCCTGGACATCTCCAACTACACCCCGCAGAAAGCCAAGCAGCAGACAGTCTCTGAGACCTTCTCTGAGTCCTCCTCCGACAGCACCCAGTTCAACCAGCCGGCTGGTTACCGGCGCGCCAACAGCGAGGCGTCCTCCAGTGAGGGCCAGTCCAGCCTCTCCAGCCTGGAGAAGCTGATGATGGACTGGAATGAGGCATCCTCTGCCCCTGGCTACAACTGGAACCAGAGCGTCCTCTTCCAGAGTAACTCTAAGCCCGGTCGAGGCCGACGGAAGAAGGTGGATATGTTCGACACCTCCCACCTGAGCTTCTCCTCCTCTTCCTCCTCCTCCTCCGTGTACCCCTCCAAGAGGAACACGGGACCCCGGCAGCCCCGGGGCTCCCGAGGGGCCTGTGCCTCCAAGAAGGAGAGGGGTACGGGCAAAGCAAAGTTCCCCACCAAGTCACAGGCGGTGAACCCCCTCTTCCAGGAGAGCACGGACCTGGGCTTGGACTACTACAGTGGGGACAGCAGCATGTCCCCCCTGCCCTCCCAGTCCCGGGGCTTTGGGGTGGGGGAGCGGGACCCCTGTGACTACTCCGGGCCCTACTCCATGAACCCCTCCACCCCCTCGGACGGGACCTTTGTCCAGGGGTTCCAGAGCGACTCCCCCGGTTTGGGGCAGCCAGATTTGGAGAGCAAGCACTTCCCTGCCCTCCCACACCAGCTGGCAGCCCCCAGCCAGCAGACTGTGTTCGAGGCTGGTTTGCAGAAAGCCTTCTCGCCCAACTGCTCCCCGACCTTGGCCTTCAAGGAGGACCTCCGGGCAGGCAGCATCCGAAAGTTGCCCGCCTGCGACTCGCTCAAACACAGCATGCAGGGGGGGGCCCTGCCACACGCCCCACATCTGGCCTGCCGCGACCTCCCCATGCCTCAACCACACTACGACTCCCCCAGTTGCAAAAATCCCCCATACTGGTATTCCCCCAATGCCAGCACCCGCAGCCCTTCCTACGACGGCAAGGCGGGGGCCGGAATGCTGGTAGACTTCATGGGCAGGACGGACCCCCCGTGTCTGAACCCCCACTTGAGCAGCCCGAGCGGCACCCACCCCTCCAAGGGCGAGAAGGAGCCCTTGGAGATGTCCCGGGCTCACCACCGAGGACCCTACGCTTGTCCCTTGATCAATGACTTGAACATCTCCCCCGTACCAAGAGACTCAATGTTGCAGCTGCAGGACAACTACAGGTACCCCAGTTTTGCACCCCAAGGGCACCCCGTCATGGCCCCCACCCAGAAGAGCGGGTTTTTGGGACCCATGGTAGAGCAACAACACCCTGAGGACACTTTTACGGTCACCTCATTGTAGTGTCTGCTGACGTGCCAACCGGACAACGAGGTTTTGTTACAGGGTAGGTGGGGGAGAACCTGGGGGTGAGGGTGGCAGAGGGGCAGAGGGGGACACAGGGGACCCTCAGGGCCCTTCTCATCATGTCCCCCTCTCTCTCTCCATGTTGTGTTTCTCTTTCAGAGGTAATTTAGCCAGCACTTTTTTCTGGAACACTTTTCAAGTTCTGTATTTAACTGGGATTGGAACGGTTTGTTTGTTTTCTAAAAAAAAAAAAAAAGAAAAAAGGAGAAAAAAAGAAAAAAAGGAGAAAAAAAAAGAGATAAAAAATAAGTGAAACAAAAGGAAAATAATTAATAATAATGGATGAAGAGAGAAACCCCCCGTTTTTCCCCCTCCGCACTCAAACCCACTCCGCCTGCCAACCTCAGGCTCTGCTTTCCGGACTGCCGGCCCCCACGCCCCGCAGCAGGACAATCGGACAGACCGACGGACGGACGGATGGACGGACAGACAGCGCGGGCGCCTCCGGGCAGGGAGGGCAGGAGGGGATCGGGGGGTCAGCGCTGGGTGCCCCTTGCCCACAGCCCGGCCCCGCCCCGGGGGAGGCTGTCTGGGGATTCTTTTCTTTTTCTTGTCGCTCCCCGTCCGCTCGCTCGCCGCGGGGGCTGCTCCTGCCGGATGGACACCGATGGGTGTTGGTGAAGCGCTGACCCCCACCAGGCTCTGGCAGCGTCGCCAGCGGCGCTCGGAGACGCCACCATCACCAGGTAAATGCCGGCTCTATTCCGCACCCAGTACCGGTCCCCCGGCAGGGTGTGCGGGGTGCTCCAGGCTCGGTGACTTCTCCAGCCCACCTGCACACCCCCTCTGGGTGCCCCCCGCCCCTTTTGGGCTGTCAGCATATGCCCTGGGTGTTGTCCCACCAAGCATCAAACTGGGGACCCTGTCGGCTGCACTCTCTGGGGGTAGCTGTGGGGTGGCTGTGGGGTGGAGGACCCCACCCCGGGTGTGCCAGGGCTGAGGGGGTGTGGGATGCCCCAGACCCTGTTTGGGTGCCAGATGGGGGGAGCAGGACCCCCGGGGATGCGGGTGCCAGACAAGAAAGAGCAGGACCCCAGACTGCTGGGTGTGGATGGGAAGGACCCCTGGTCCACGGTGCCAGATTAGGGGTGAACAGCACCTCGGACCCCTGAGTATTGGGGTGCCAGATGAAGGAGGTGGGCAGGACCCCCGACCCTGGGTCTGTGGGTGCCAGACCCTAATGATGAGAGCACCCCAAAAACCTGGGTGCCAGATCCGTGGGTGTGTGGGTGCTGAATGGGAGGTGGGCAAGTTTCCGGCCCCCTGGGTGCCAGACTGGGGGAACAGGACCCCAGTCCCCCGGGTATGTGGGTGCCAGACCCCCGGGTGGGTCCGTGGGTGCTGTGGTGGGCGGGCACCCCAC
>JBBMKD010000079.1:6615301-6661659 GCA_037834095.1 Argya squamiceps | reverse complement strand
CCTCCTCGGCCTCCAAGATCCATGCCAGCACTCCTGGGGACTCAGCTGGGGCAGGGATGATGCTCCCCACACCAACATCCCCATAACAAAGCACTGGGACTCAGCTGGGGTGTCCTGGGGGGCTGCAGAACCCCCAGGGTGTCTCTCTGGGGGACAAGGAGGGTGCAGGGAGGCACCTATGGCATTGTCCCTGGGCAGCAGAAGGCGCAGGGGCTTCCTGGGGCCTTGCCACTTCCCTGCTGCAAAGGAAATAGGAGCTGAGAGGGTAGAGGCTCCATGGGGGTCTGGAATGGGCCCCCTTTGGCTGAGTCTGGGGGCTCTGCAGGACCACGATGGCCTCACCAAGGGGGGAGGAGCCAGGAGTGATGCTGGATCCTCCCAGGAGGGCAGAGGGGCTGGATGGGGGGTCTGGAGATGCTGGGAGGGGGAGCTGCAGGGCAGCACATGGAGTTTTGGGGGCACCGTGTGAGCCAAGGCACTTGTTTTTCTGGGGGCCCTGGGTGTGAGTTATCAGCAGCGGCAGAAGCGCGGCGCTCCTGGCCAGGAGTGCACGCCGCCTCCTCGGGGAGGGATTAAGGGGATTATATTATTATTTGTTATCACTGAGGGGGGCAGGAAAAAAGAAGAAACCTCCATTGCTGGGAACTCTGCCTAATCAGAGCACAGATTAGCTTCCTGCCTCTGACCAGCCAGGACGGGCTGCCCTGTGCCCGTCCCACTGGCAGTGGGAGCCCAGTGGGGTGACGTGGGGTGACGGGGTCCCCAGGGATCTGCCTGGCCTGTGAGCCACGTGTGGGACCAGTTCTTGGACATGCCAGTTACTGCCCAAAGCAGCTGTCAGAGGGAATGGCAGCTCCCTCCAGCTTCTCCCAGGACTGTGGGGACCATCACCCCCATCCAGGCATGGTGACCCCTGTCCTGGAAGATCATCCCACGGGTCAGTGCAGGGCCAGCCTGGAGGGATGCTCTGCCCCTGGGATGGTGAGAGCCGCCTCCAAGGCTCTCAGTGAGGGTGAGCTCATGGCCATGGCCGAGGTTTTCCATCTCCTCTGGCCATGGTGGGGGGATCTTGGATGGTTTGTGGGGGATCTTGGCAGGCTCAGAGGGAGCTGGAGCTCAGCTTGGCAGCACAGGCAGGGGATTTGTGCCTCCCTCAGCAGAGGGATGATCCCAGCATCCCCAGAGGATGGGGACAAGCTCAGCCCTGATGGGTCCTGTGCTGCTCCCCGAGCATCCCCTGCCCAGAGGCCTCTGGTGGCCTGGGGATGAAGATGCCCCTGGACACCTGGCACAGAGGAGTCACCCTTGTCTTGCTCTGTGGGTGCAGAGTGGCACACCACAAGGGAGGGGAGGTGTGGGACCACCCTGGGTGCTCCAGGAGCTGGTGCAGTCATCTCAGGAGATCCAGCTATTTCTTCCCCCTCTTTAAGCCCCCATCTCTATCTGCAGGGCCAGGAGTTTCCCCAGAACAGCCTTACACATGCACATATTGAATTTTCCTTCCCCAAGCCCCAGTTCCCAGCAAGCAGGGGCCGAGCCAGGTTCACACATGGGGTGCAGGCACTGGGGCAGCCTCTCCCCGATTTTCCCTTGCCTGGAGCGAGGCTGAAGCCACCACCCCACTGCAGAGAGCCCATCATTAGAGCCCCTTCCACACACCCCATCCGCTGATGGACCCACGATTTCCTTTAGTCTTTTATTTACACTTTATTGCTCTTGTTTTTGCACTGGCAAAGCGCTGCTGGAGAGCACAGAAATCCTTCAGATCTCGGCTGGCAGCAGAGCTCTGCCTAATCATAGTCATTATCTGGAAGCAGGTAATGGGCATCTTTCCCATGTTAATTTGAAAACAGAATCAGCGAGAGCAGGACACCGGGGACGGAGCATGTTCCCAGCACCAGTCACTCCCTTTGGATGGTTTTTGGGTGGCTTCGTGGATGTTGGGGTGTGGGTTTGGGATGGGGGAACACAGAAACCCAGGCAGAACCACGTGCCAAGCCTCGTGGCTCAATAAATCAGCCAGGAAAGGGGCTGCTGGCCGGAATCCCGCATGGATGGAGCTTGTCCTTGCTGCCACAGCAATAAAATCCCCCGGCCTTGTTTTTTTGGCGGCGAGGAGGATGATGGTGGCTCTCCCTCCTCCCTCCACCACCGTCAGAACTTGCCCCCGTTGCTGGGTCCTTCGCTAACAAGGACTCGTCCCTTTTATCCCCAGCGGCAGGAGGGGATGGGGATGGAGGTGAGAGGCGAGGATTTCTCCCGGGGCCGGGAGGGGAAGGCTGGGTGGCGTTGGAGTTTCTTTTGCTGAGATACCATTAACGAGTGAGCAAAGGTTGCGGAGTCTCCATGGAGACAAGACAGCAAGAGAAGGGAGCGGGTGTGCGCTGGGTGAGAGCTGATTAGTAAATGTCAGCGGCACAGCCACTGCCCGCGCCACGCTGGCGCGGGGACGCGCCGGGCACCCCCGCACCGGGCACCTGCTGTGCCTCCCGGGCACCTCCTGTGCATCACGGGCACCTCCCGTCCATCCCGGGCATCTCCTGTGCCTCCTGGGCACCGCGGGCACCTCCTGTGCCTCCCGGGCACCTCCTGTGCACCCCAAACACCTCCCGTGTATCCCGGACACCCGGGCACCCCCGCACCGGGCACCTCCCGTGACGCCGGACACCCCGGGCACCTCCCGTGCCTCCCGGGCACCGCGGGCACCTCCTGTGCCCCCCGGGCACCTCCCTTGCATCCCGGGCAGCCCTCGCATCCTGTCCGTCCCCTGTGCCCGTCCCCGGGTACCCCAGGCACCCCTCCCACCCCGTGTGCTCCATGGCAGCCCGGGTGTCCTGTGCACCACAGGCCATTCTGTCGTGTGTCCTTGCATCCCAGGCACCCTGGGCAGCCCATCCACCCCGTGTGCATCATTTCATCCGGTTTATTCAGTGCATCCGAGGCACCCTGTGAATCCCAGGTGTCCTCGGCATGCCAAGTACTCTGTCCATCGTGTGAGCCCTGTTCTACCCCCGGTATCCCAGGTGTCCTTGTGCATCCCAGGTCCGCGGGAATCAGGGATGCAGGAGAAACCTTGGGAGCATGTTTCCAAAGCATCCTCACAGCTCTGGTGCTGACAGCCCTGGCTCCTTTCCCGCAGGGAGCAGGGATGCAGCTGTGCCTGCTGGGATAGGGGCAGTTGGCCAGGGAGGAGACATCCAAGGCTTCAACAAGCTGCCATCTCCTCCCTCCCGCGGAGAATGTCCCCTTTCCCAATCCCTGAAGCATGCAGAGAAAGGATGAGGCTGGACCTGCTGGATCCCACCTGGTTTTCAGCAGAATCCAAGCCCAGGCTGAGAGAATCAGGACTAGGATGAGGCACTGATATGTGCCAGGGTCTGTCTGGGGTTATCACGGGCTTGGACATAGCTGGAGCCCATCTGGGAGGGAGGTGGGAGGCAGGAGCAGCCTGGCTGCCCTTCCCCATCCCCTGGAGCATCATTTACCTCCAGCAGAACACAGGAAAGCATCTGGCAGGCAAGAGCACCAGCGAAAAAAAGTGTCTGGGGGCACAGCAGTGGGGAGAGGGGGCTGGATCCTGCAGTTTAGCAGGTTTTATTCAGCAGCTATAAACAGAGCAGGAGAGATAAAGGTTGCAGTGCAGATACAGATTA
Source organism: Argya squamiceps (assembly GCA_037834095.1). NCBI lineage: Eukaryota > Metazoa > Chordata > Aves > Passeriformes > Leiothrichidae > Argya > Argya squamiceps. The sequence continues at coordinate 6,658,006 of JBBMKD010000079.1, read as the reverse complement.
GGTAGGTCCCTTGAGGCTGTGACACCTTGAGATAGAGGCAGATCTTCTTCAAGGGAACGGCTCACTGGCAGCTTGGAAAACATGGAGCTGAGCTGCACCTCAGCCCCTGCTCCACACCCACGGGGTCGAGCTGGGGGTGCCAGGGCAGCAGGGGGGTACTGGGGCAGTATCCCATGCACCCCATCCATCCCCTGTGCCCCACTGCATCACAGGTACCCTGGACACCCCGTGTGAATCCCAGGTACCCCAGGCACTCCGTGTACCCCAGGTGTCTGTGCCTGCCAGGCCCTGGGCACCCCGTGTACCCCAGGTGTGTGTGAATCCCAGGTACCACGAGCACCCCGTGTACCCCAGGTGCCAGGCCCTGGGCACCCCATCCAGCCCGTGTGCCCCATTTCATCCTGCCAGGATGTGGCACAGGGCAGCAGGAAGTGCTGACCATCCCACAGAGCTGGGACATAGAGGAAAGTGATGCAAAAAACAGGCAAGAAATGGCTGTTTCAGTCTGTCTGTGAGTCCACCCCTCCCAGCAGGGTCTGGAGGGATGGCAGCAGTGCCAGAGACCTCGGGGCAGGTACAGCCTGTGTCACAGGGCAGAGGAGGCACAGACACTCTGGTGAGTGACCCTGGGATGCTGGCTCTGCCATCACGGCTCTGCCATGGATTTGTTTGCTTCCTGGCGGGAGCGCCGGTGATTTACTCCCTGTGGTTCGGTTTATAGCAAAAGCACAGAGCAGGGAAGAGATGGATGTCTGTGCCAGTGCCCTTCATCCTGCTCCCTCTTCCTCATCAAGCCCACAGGCTCGGTTTGATCCTCAGGCAGGGAGGGAGGATTTAATATCCAGGTGCACCAGCAGAAACATGGCATGCCATGTGGTGGAATTTCTCATCAGATCTCTGCTCCTGCAGTTTCTGGAGGGCATTAGCACCCCCCTGGCTCTGCCGAGGACCAGGATGAGTTGCAGGATGGAACTGTAAGTGTTCAGGGCTGCACTGGACAGGGCTTGCAGCAACCCGGTGTAGTCAAAGTGTCCATGCCCATGAGTTTTAAGATGAGCTTTAAGATCCCTTCCAGCCCAAGCCATGTCAGGACTCTGTTTCTATGCTGTGCTGGAGACCAGGCAGGAAACTGCTTTTCCGAGCCCTGGTGTGACCCCCACGTGCTGCCATGTCCCTGTGGGACTGGGATGCAGGACAGTGCCCACCCAGCAGGGCCTGTCCCCGTGTCCCCGACAGCTCCATTCGCTACTCCAGGCTCCTTTAATCCCCGACTCCGCTCCCAGCTTCATCAAGTCATGGGGAGAAATGCAGGCGGGAGCCAAAGCCAGCGTCACCCGGCAGGTTCCAGCGGCCATCGCCCCTGCGTGGCCGGCCAGGAGGGCGGGGGCTGTCCCCCCATGGACCCCCGGGGACCCCCGCGATGGGAACCTGCTCTGGGCTGGGGACACCCTCCTCCGCAGGCGGCTGGAGGTGGGCCGGGGTCCGGGGGGTCGCGGCAGGACTGGCAGCTGCCAGACTCCGGTGCCGGTGTCCAGCCCAACACTGTCCCTGTCACCTGCCCCACTGCCATCTCCCCAAGGCCCCCCATGCCTCCGCCCCTTCCCCTGCAGTCCTGCCCCATAACCCCCCACCCCCAACCCCAGACCGCAAACTCCCGACCCCAATCCCCCGGCCCCCGCCCCGCCCTGGTTTGACACCCCCGTTCCCCCAGGTGGAACTTTCCTCGCAGGCCGGGAGACCATAGAGGCGAAAGGGAACAGCAAGGCGGAGCTCTCCGGGGGAGGTGCGGAAGTGACAGAGACCCCTTTCCTCCAATGCCACTTGGAAGAATAACAAGTTCTGGCTTTCATAAGCAAACAGAAATATTTTTTAAAATGTCTTAATTGTGATTGGTGGCGCGGTTCTCCCCTCCGTCCCCGTAATCTGTCCCCAGACAGCCCAGGGTTGCCCCCCGTCTATCTCCCCTCATGGTACCCTCCTCCGTATTTACTCTCTTTGCGCGGCCGGCTTGGGTGCGGCTCTTCCGCTGCGCCAGCTCCGTACGACAGTGGCGTAGGACGGCTTTGATGGACAGGGAACCGCAGCCAATGGTGCGGCAGCAGCTGCTGGTGGGCAGCCAATGGCGCGGCGGCCCGGCTGGCGGGGGAGGCGGGGCGAGGGTCCGCCGGGGCAGGGAGGGGGAGCCGTGGAATGGCGGACGGGCGGGCTGGCCCGCCCCGGTGGTAGTGAGACCGGGGGCGCGGAGGGGACAGCCGCGGATAGGGTGAGTGCCAGAGGGGCGAGCGGGCCTCTCCAGCCCCCCCGGGCTGTCTCTTCCCGGGGGAAAGAGGCAGAGGCGCTGGAGTGGGCCGTAAGGCCCTTGCCAAATAGTGAGTATTCAGGTGGATGCGGGCGGTGTTTCCTGCCACATAGGGATCCCCCGCTGCCATGGTCCTGGGCGGGGGTTTTGGGGGGGTCTGCCCCGGTCCGGGGCTCCATCCCCGGCCTAACACTTCCCCTCGCGGAAGGCCGTGGTTTGGTGCGGGGTGTGTAGCCGGGCCGGGCTGGCCCCTGGGGAACTGGGGTGTAGGGGCGGGCTGCCCGGCGGTGCTCAGAGCCCCGTGCTGGCTGAAGGAAATGTCGCCTGCGGGGCCGTCCCGGGCCCTGGCCGGTGTCTGCTGTCCTTGGCCGGTGTCTGCTGTCCCGGGGGTGTCCCGGGGTCTGGCATATAGCGGGGGGCGCTGGGGACTCAGCAAACAGGGGGTGCTGCAGGGTCCCTTTGTGGGGGGAGCAGCGGGGCTCTGCTGGGGGACCAGAGGGGGACCCTCCCTTTGCAGACATTCGCTGCCTGAGTTTGACACTGGGACTTGTGAAATCGTGTCCGGAGTCTGTCTGGGTGGGAGCTGGGTGCCCTCATTGGGAGAAGCCTCTCTGTCCTGCCCGTGCTCCAGCCCCACTCCTGGGTGCACCCCTCGATCTGTCTGGAACACTTTTACGTGTGTGTGTGTGTGTCCCCTCCTTGTCTGTGAACCATAAACAGCACATAACATCTAGAACTACTTGATGCGAGCCCCTGTGGGTGCTGTAGTGTGCTTAGGAGAATGTTTGGGGTTTTTCCCTGAAAAAAGGCTTGGGGACTGTGTTTGGATAGTTTGGTTTAGTGCACTGACCTCCTGGTGGCCTCAGACCGTATTTCTTCTAGAGAAGAAATAAGTTACTCGGGAATGTCCTTGTGGTTGTACCTCTCCAGCATTTAGGTTAGTGTTGGGGTTACTTTGGGATACACGTAGTCTGGAGAAAGGTGAGGATTGCAGCTTCTCCCTGTTAGCTGTCACTGGACTTCAAGGACCTTCCTATGGTAGGATTTTTTATTTCCGTGTCAGAATTTCACATTTGGCCTTGCTGCTTTGCTTTCTTTAGAAGCAACAGCAGAATTGGGCACCTCTCTATAGGTCAGAGCACTGGTGGGGCTGAGGGAAGTGCTAATGCTGGGAGTTCAGCACTAGGAAACACAGAAGATCTTAAATCTTTCAGCACTGCAGATGTTGGTGGATGTGAAATTCTGTTAATAATGATTAAAAATTCTTCTGTAAAATACATCAGCTGCAGGCAGAGTCATAATTGATGGAGCCCTCTGTAACCCTCACACTTTTGTGTCCTTCCTGAAGACTCGTGAGAGGGAAAGGTTGAAATTAAAAGATGCTGGAAGCAAATTGAAGGGTGTGGATGTGATTCCCTGAGACAAAACTGGTGCAAAAATGTTGCTTTTATAGAATCATTGAATGGTTTGGATTGGAAGGGACCTTAAAGACTCTCATTCCACCCCTGCCATGGGTAGGGACACCTTCCACAGACCTGGGAAGTCCCACTTTATGGGAAGTACCGAGCCCTGTGCACTGGGTCACATGAGGAAGGGCAGCAGTTATGTTTTCCACCCATTTTCAACATCTGCAGAATCAGTTGCTGCTAAACACTGCAGGAATTCAGAGCACTGCCTTGCGACACTTTTGGTTCTGATTTGTCCCTCCCTGACCTTGAGTGGGTTTTTGCCATAGAAACAGACTGGTGGTCTAATCCCAGACTGAGTTAAAAACAAACCAGAGCCAACATCTCCCCACGAGAGCACAGCCCAGAGAGTGACTCTGAATCCCCCTCCTGTCCAGAGCCAGGCAGGGGTGTTACCCCAGCAGTGGGGTACAGCACACCAGGCACAAAGTGCTGGGCACTTTGGGGGTTTTATTTCTTTTTAAGGGATGTGAAGTTTGGGTGACAGAGTGTGACCTGAGCTCAAGCTGCAGTTGTCACTGTTATCCCTGGGTGTGTTGGTGATGGTGGGATCAGACTTCCTGGGATTTACCTTCCAAAGCCTTGATTTCTACACAATTTAAGGCCTGGAGGAGTGGGTGTAGCAGCTCCCTTGTAGTCCACCTGACATGAGCCTTGCTGTGCCTTCTAAGTGTGGATTGTCAGGGGATAAAATTGTAGGGGTGAATTCAGTGTAAAATTTTCCCTAAAATATATATTTTCTACTGGTTCTAAAAAGAACTGTGATATTTTTCTTTCTTGTTTGCTAATGAGATCAAAAAAGTAACTGTCCCAAATTCCATTATTTTAATTTAAAGAAATAAAACCTTTCTGATGGCTGATGCCAGTATAAAACTGGTTTCCCTATGACTAATGTGACACACCACACAGAAATGGTGTATTTTTGTGAGTTACAACTCAGAAGATATTTGCAGACAGTGATTCATGACAAGGAATACAACCCTTCTGATCAGTCCCAACCCAGTTTCTCAGTGTGCTTTGAATATATCTCATTCTTCAGGGCTGGTCTAGGAAAAGTTGATTTCATTCACCAAGGTTAGATAATCACGGTGTGTGGGTGGAGGGGTTAAAACTGAAGTGATTGCCTCATGTGCACTAAGTTACAGCAAGAAATCCCTCTCCTGGGTTTATTTTGTTATATTTTCGTGGTGATAGAAGAACAAAGGTTGGTAGGATTAACGTTTTTCAAAAATTCAAGTTTTCTGTGACAGATTGTAATAAAGAAGATTTCAGCAAGTGTTAAGACTTGGCTTTAATCCTTCTACATAGTTTCTCTCTGTGGGTTTTCTGGACTCAGAATGTTTAATAACTTTAAATGCAAGGTTTTGGGTTTGCCTCTGCTTGGTTTGATGGTAATACTGAGCCCTTGGTCATTCAGCTGAGCAAAATGCGTTGCTCATGAGTCAGTCACAGACCAGGAAAGGGATTGAATAGCGATTGTGTTTGCATGTGCTGTGGATAAAGTTCCTGCTGTCCTCATGCAGAATGGGACACCAGGAGAAAACACTGCCAAAAGCTCCTTCTGAGGGTTCCAACAGCCACAATGGGCCCTGTCCGGTGGCTCAGCTCGGCCCTTGCTCCTTTGTACAGTCTCTACAAGAAATGCACAGGAAACAACCCAAAAGTGACACACTGTGAAAACCCAGCAAGGCAAAATGCAGCTATTTTCCCAGCCTGTCTTCTGGTGTGTTACTGTTTTCAACAACACTCTGGCTGAAATGGGATCTCTAGTAAGAAATTTGTGTATTTGGGTGTTTATTCTCACTGTGCAAGGATAAATATTTGTGAGATCAGGGCCTTAGTTACCGCAGATTAACATTTACTTAAATACTTTAGGTATTTATAAACACAGGATTAAAAAAGGCATGTGGCAATGGCTTCTGGGTAATAAGCAAATGACTGCTCAGAACAGAACCACCCTGGTGACATTTACTTCCTTTTGTATTTTTGCAACTCTGTGTAATAAAAAGACATGTTGGCCCTTTTCTGAGGACGGGAGGCAGATCAGGCTTCACTGTGAAGGGAGTGCTTGGTAGAAGGTGATCAGATTCAGGCCCAATTCTCATTTATATGACATTTCTTTTTCCATCTGAAGGTTTGCAGGGTATTTTTTCCCTGCCTGGGAGGCAGTAGGAGGGGAGGTTCCCTCCCAGAAGATCCTAAATGTGAACTTCCACATTATTTTCTCGGGCAAGCAGCGTGAGCTGTTAATCACATTCTCCATCCCAGCTCCTTCCCCACAGTAATGGGCCTGGGAAATAGCTCATCTAGATCCTACCCTAATTCCTGAAGTTGTGGGAAAGCTCTCTGGTGTTAGGTTGCTGCTGGAGAAGTGGTGGAGCTCAGATATCTAAAGTATGCATTTGCCAGGGGCTTTGCTGAAGGAATTTAAAGCTCGATGGATCTCTCACAGATGGGTTGGTGGTGACCTGCTCTGTTCCTTCAGTGCCTTCTCTGTCAACTCCTCCTCCACTGCAGCATCCCAGACTCTTTTTGGGGAGAAGTGGTGCTTTAAGGGATGCTGTGATGCTGAGAGAGAAGGCTGGAGATGCCTGTGGGGCAGCAGCAGTTGGCATTGGTTCTTGAGGGCTGGAAGTTCTGCCTGGGAGGCTGTTGCTGTGTCAGTGTCTCAGGTGAGCTGTTCCCAGGTCACTTGTTTGTGAGGTTTGGGTTCTCCTGCATTACTGTTGGAAGCAGTGCACAGTCCAGAATGGGTCAGACACAGAGCTGGCCACTAAATATGATTTGTTCTCATTGCTGCTGTAAATCAAACCTAAACCATGAGTTATTAGTTTGGTTTGTACTGAAAGTGCTCCATAAGACCTGAAATATTCTCTTGTGTTTGATCATAGAACCCAAAACATTTTGGGTTGGAAGGGACCTTAAAGCTCATCTCATTCCTGTGCCATGGGCAGGGACAGCGTCCATAGAGCAGGCTGCCCCAAGGCCTGTCCAGCCTGGCCTTGAAGATGCAGCCTGTGAAGGGGCTTGTTCTGTGTGAATGGTGATGAGTTCGTTTGGACGACTCTTTTGTGAAGCAAAGCCACAAAGAGATTTGAGATTAAAATCCCCTAATTGTGAAGTGAAGGGCATAAAAGGAAGTGTCGTTTCACCTATCATGATAAATATGGGATTGCTGCCCCAGGATCTCATGGATATGTTCAGATGGGTTTAGGGAGCTGATCAGATCAGTTTGTGGAAGTGAAATCCATAGTTAAATGATGCTGCCTGTTTCCACGTGGTCTTAATGCACCATGGGGTGCTGCAGCATGGAAAAGCAGGAAGAGCTCTTACGCTGTGCTTGCCTTGTTCCCATGCTCTTCTCTTGCTGCATCTGCTACCTGGCCTTGGTGGGGAGAGTACATGGGCTATCTGGAGGCTGGGTGGTCCAGCGTGGCTATTCCAAAGTCCTGTGACTTGTCTTCTTCATTCACTGATGTTCCCAGCGATGTTCTAGAGTGACCTGCCTCTTCCAAGCCTCCATTTTTCCCCGCTCATCAAACTGGGCTAATGACTCTGACCTTTTGTTTGTAAAGCAAAAGCAAAAGGATCAACAAAATACTGGAGCTTATTTACTATCATTACTGAAATGATGAGCAATGCCACTTTGCAGTACTTCAAAGAGGCTGTGCTCATAAGATGCTGAAAGTCCCTTGAGAGAGAAAATGTTTCAGATGGAAAAAGCGGAGCTGGAGTATTCCTCACATTCTCCTCTCCTGAGTGTACTCTCCTGCAAGGCAGGGAGGCACTATCCCCCTTCAGCCCTCTCCCCTCCCAGCTGGGCACTGTAAAATAGTGCTGACAAAATTTGCTGGTTTTGGTAAAGGCGAAACTCGCTGGTGTCACTGCTCCAAGTTCTGCATAAATTGTTCCCATGCTGTGGAGTTGTGCAAAGCACTCTTGTTGACCTATTGTATTACCACTAATAAGATTGAATGTGGTTTTAATTTCTCATTTCCTCTTTCTCTGGATGCCCTTTTCCTACTACTTGGAGTCTTACTTCGGGTCTCTTTATAGCAAAAGTCTCTTTCTGTGGCTCAGAGAATGAGCGAGGTTTTGCTTTCAGCACACTCCGCACTGGAGGGCTTCAAGTGGCATTCAGAGGAGCCTATCAGCCACAATATCTGATGTATTGGTGTGGCTGCAGTTCATGCATGGAGTGCAAAAAATGGGATTTAATTGGGAGGGAGGGGGAATAGCGGCCTTGGCTGAATGGATGGGTGAAAGTTCCCCGACCACCCCTTAGCCCCGCACGCAGTTGGCTGAGTGCCCGCCGGAGCGGAAGCGCGTTCCCTTTCAGCGCCCTGCCTTTGTCACCGTAAGAAAAGGCACACACGCACTCGGATGGGTTTGGCCTTGCAGCTGCAAAAAAAACCCAACCAGGCGAGAGAGAACCATGCACACACCCAGATCCTGTTCTTTCAATACCAGCAGCTGTGGGGCCGGTGCTTTGCTGGAGGAAGGCGTAGAGCTGTAAACACAGCTTGTGGAAAACCTTTACCTTCTGTCTAGGGCAGCATGAAATCACTGGCCGCTTCCCTTCTGCAGGCTAAATTAAAAACGGCTGTAATTAACTTCTACAAATAGCCTTTTGGTTGCTATTGAGAATTCAATATTGTATCAAGGAGGTTACATCTAGGGGCTGGCTTCACATGAAAGGTTTCCATAAAGCAGCTTATTATAGACCTTGTGGCTATAACCTTGTGGCTATAAAGGCCTGCATCCTTAGCATCCCTGATAGGGTCTAATCTCTCTTTTCCCAAAAAGATCAGTTCCATAAAGTGATGATTCCCCCTGTACTCCAGTACCTGGTGCACTGCATCCAGCTCTGGGCCCCCAGCACAAGAAGGACGTGGAGCTGCTGGAGCAAGCCCAGAGGAGGCCATGGAGATGCTCTGAGGGCTGGAGCCCCTCTGCTCTGGAGCCAGGCTGGGAGAGCTGGGGGTGCTCACCTGGGGAAGAGGAGGCTCCCAGGGGGACACCTTAGAGCCCCTTCCAAAGCCTAAAGAGAGAGCTGGAGAGGGACTTTGGGCAAGGGCCTTGAGGATGGTACAAGAGGGAATGGCTTCCAGCTGAAAGAGCAGGTTTAACTTAGATTTTGGGAAGAAATCCTTCCCTGTGAGGGTGGTGATGCCCTGGCACAGGCTGCTCAGAGCAGCTGGGGCTGCCCCGTCTGTGAAAAAGTCCCAGGCCAGGCTTGGGACAGGGCTTGGAGCAACCTGGGGCAGTGGAAGGTGTCCCTGCCCATGGCAGGAGGTGGCATGAGATGGTTTTTAAGGCCCTTTCCAAGCCAAACCATTCTGGGATTTTATGGTTTCAAACACCCTTGAATAGTTTTGGATGGTCCAGAGCCTGGAGTTTGCACTGGAGATTACATAAGGTGAGATCACTGCTGGGCTCAGAACATGCAAAATGGAAACAACTACAGTTTAAACTGAATATTTTTTCTGCCTGTCCCAAAGAGATTTTGCAGGCATCTGTCACCACAGCCAAGCTGAAACCTGACCCTGCTCTGTCAGACCAGGGGGGCTGATCAAAACAGTGGGGCCTTGCTGGAGTCTGCTGGAAGGTTGTTTGGTCCTGCTGGCTGCAGGGATGGAGAAAGTGAGTCCAGGGATTGTCATGCTGTTGAGCAAAACCAGAGGACTGCTCCTCGCAGCTTCCTGCAGCTCTGCCTGCAAATCCCACATGGCAGCCTGGGATCCTGGGCCGTGCCTGTGCATTGCACAGATGGCTTGTGCTCATACAAACACTGCATTCAGCATTTCTGTGGGATCAACTGGACACTGCCATGGAAGAGCTGGGTAATCCCACATGTGGAGCAGGGGCCCTTCTCCCCCAGCCCTGGTTCCTCTCCCCACCCTTGAACAGGACAAACTGTAGGTGTGGGGGAAAACTGCCTGGAAAATCCCAGATATGTGATGGCTTTTGGTACTGGTGTGATGAGATCCTGCCTGTTCCCCCAAGTTCACAGAAATGCCCGTCTTGCTGGGCTCCTCAGATCCCAAAAGCACATTCAGGCTCTTCATGTGGCATTGTGTTTATATATTTATTTTTTCCCTCCACAATGGAAAGCCTGTGTATTATTTTGATTTTATCAAGATGCTGTTTATAAACCATTTTGATTTAGATTCTCAAGGCCATTCTCTTGTTTTTTTGTGACCAAAATCCCAGCAGATATAACACTTCTGGAAAATATCATAGAGTCAATGTCTTTTTTTTTTTTTTTTTTCTCCCCTCATGTCAAAGGTTGACTTAAAATATTAATGCTGCAAAGATTCATTTAAGATATTAAAACTATTCAGGCAAGAATACATGTACATATTGTAATTACTTCCTTTTTCTTACAATTAAAGTAATTGGATTATATTTAATGAGCTATTTACATTTAATAATTAAGAAAAGACTTATCTTTCCAGTATTCCCCAAGTGCAGCAGAAGGGTGGGGGCACTCAGAGCTGTGATATAATTATCTAGGCGTGAGTTGAAACTGAAAGAGCAGTTGAGCTCTATAGAAAACACTTGGAACTGGTTTGTTCCTACTCTTTCATTAATCAAAATAGTTTAGTGTGTGGCAAAGAAGGGAAGGCTGAGCTTAGCTGCAAATGAGACAGAGTTTATCTGCTGAAAGGGAAGGTTAAAATATGCTCGAACTTAACGAACAAGTCATTTAGGGGGAAAAAAGCACACCCTCTCTTTCCATATTAATTACCCAGCGCTGCCCAGGCATGAGAATGTGCCGCTGTATTGTGAGCTGGGCTTTGTCAGTGCGGCAGACACAAGCCTTTCCTCGGCCTGGGGAGGCTGCTGGGGAGCAGGGGAAGCAAGGCTGCTGTGCTCATTAGTGGGAATTCAGGCCGGGCTGGAGGGAGGGGAGCTGGGCTGGGCTCTGCAGCATCCCCGCAGCCAGGGGCTCCTGCAGGACCTCCACAGGGAGCTCTGGGCAGGGGCACTGCCTGCCTTCCCTCCTGCATCGTGTCTCTCCTACTCTCCTTGGAAGTGAATTCAGCCCTGTTACAGGCTGAGGCTTGGAAAATTCTGCCCCTCTGTTGTGCCCTGGTGACCTGCAGTGCTGCCTCCAGCTCTGGGGTGCTCAGCACAGAGGGGTGGGGACCTGTTGGAGTGAGTCCAGAGATGCTCCAAGGCTGGAGCCCCTCTGCTCTGGGGACAGGCTGGGAGAGCTGGGAATGTCCAGCCTGGAGAAGGCCCCAGGGAGACCTCAAAGCCCATTCCAGTGCCCAGAGGGGCTCCAAGAGAGCTGAAGGGGGTCTTTGGACAAGGGGGGAATGGCTTCCCACTGCCAGAGGGCAGGGTTAGGTGGGAAATTGGGAAGGAATCCTTCCCTGGGAGGGTGCTGAGCCCTGGCACAGGGTGCCCAGAGCAGCTGTGGCTGCCCCTGGATCCCTGGCAATGCCCAAGGCCAGGCTGGACTTTGGGGCTTGGAGCAGCCTGGGACAGCGGGAGGTGTCCCTGCCCATGACAGGGGGTGGCATGAGATGGTTTTTAAGGCCCTTTCCAACCCAAACCATTCTAGAATTGTAGGATTTTAGGACTGAAACCTGCCCAGGCCTCTCCCTACATACTCCTGAAATGGTTTAGAACCTGTTGTGGGTGTTCAGTACCCAAGTACACCAGAGCTACCTGTTGATTCATGCTCATGATGCCACTCTGTTGTCACTGACCTTGTATCCTTGCCCAAATTCTTCACAGGTTTAGTTGAGAGCATTCTGCTCCCTTTGCTGCTCCTGTTTCCTAGGAAGCAACAAAGCCACAGCTCTTGTGGTGCTGAAGGAGTCCTGCCTCTCTCTCCTGATGTATACCCTCACAGCAAAGACCTTGAAACCTTTCTGTTCTGGAGCTTTAATTCCTGTTTAATCAATAGTTCTGTATTCTGAGAATCAAATCCCTGTGACAGCTCTCTTTAATTGAGCTAAACTGCCTTTCTCTTGTCACGTCTCTTCTAGAGTTTTATTTAAATGCATTTGTTCTGCCCGTATCCTAGTCAGGTATTGATAGAAACACCAGGTGACCCTCTTTGTTTAACTTGTTTTTTAGCTAAATGAATGGAAACATTAATTAGTGCAATGGTTTGTTCTGTAGGAATTAAAAAAATAAAAGTCTAGGTCAAACTGCTGGTTCTATTAGCACTCCAGCAGAAGCCAGGAGGATCTGTATGTTCCCCATTAGTGACACCCCCATCCTTCCTCCCCCAGACAGATTTCTGACAACAGCTCTGAGCGAGTCCCTCTCCAGGAGAGCAGCCTGGTATTTATTCCAGCAAGATCATCTTCAGCAAAGCTGATAACAAAAAGTTTAAAAGGAAGAGCCAAATTTTCAGTCACACCTGTGCAATCCCCTTGAGGGCAGTAAATGATGATGATAATGCATGAGCCAGACAAAAAAACCCGCAGAAAATGGCTTTCTGAGCCTCTTTTGCATTTTTCAGAGCCAGCAGACTGGAGGGGGGGGGAAGAAAAAGGCAGGGGAGGAAAAAAAAAGGTGTGTTTTTACTCTGGGATTGGAGCAGGCTGGATGTTTGTTGTCTCAAGGACTCCACGCTGTACAATCGTGGTTGTGCTGCGGGATCAGGGCTGAGGTTCCCAGTGTTGGAACATTGCTGTGGAGAAGGGCAGTGCTGCTCTTGCCCCACATTATTGCCCAAGCATCCTCTTTCATAACACTGGCAGATCGAGCCTGCAGAGTTCTCCACTCAGTGACTGAAGTGCATTATTAATACGCACAGGGGTTGTGGATTTTTGTGATCAGCTAAGTGTGTTCTCCCAAAGGTCCTGGATTTTCAGTGGATCCTGCTTTAGGAGAGCTTTTATGTGGTGGTGGGTGCAAACACAGTGTGTGCTTCCCACCCCACCAGCTGCTGAGGGATGGTGGGCTCTGTTTTCCTCTGTGCCCGGGGGGTTTTACCCGTCCGTCTCCCCCGTGGTTTTTTGGGAGAATAGACCACTGTGAAAGGAAGCAGCCCTGCAGCTGCCCTTCACTGCTGACTCCTGCTCAGCTGCTGGCAGGCTGGGCTGGTAATGACAGATGAGCCTGTGATGCGTTTTTGGGAATGAATACTTGTTACAGCTGGCGGGATGGAGTAGTTTGTGGCATCACATGGCAGTTTGCTCTATAATTTCGCTCCCTATTGCTCGGATGCAGCACTGATTGCTGGGTCTCTCTCTGAGCGTGGAACTGGAGCATTTCTGATTGCTGCATCCCACTTCTCTGTGGCTGCATTGTGAGCTTGGATATAGCCCTGAGCACTCAGCAGAGCCTTCTGCTGATTTTTTTCCCCCTCAGTTCTCCCTGTGTGTGTGTGTGTGTGGCTGCTGCTTCCCTTTCTGCAAGTCTTTTGGGGTTACATAAAAGCCAGTCTCTTTCTGGCCATTACAGCTACATGGGGGAGTAGTTACTGCTGAGAGAAGCTTGAAATTTGAAGCAGAGTTGTCACAGACATTAGAAAGAACAGTCGGTCTGCATTGGCAAGCTACTGAGTTAAGTCTTATTTCATACTGATGGGAATTTCAGATCTGATTATCTCCTTTCCCCCTCATTCCCAAACCTGCTGGTGTGTCTAGTCCCCTGATGGGCGCTCCTAGAGGCGGCTCTCCAAAGCGCTGAGCTTAAGCCTTGGTCTCCTTGGCTGTGCTGCCTGTTTGTGTCTGGGCAGAGGATTTTGTTAGCCCTGCCGAGGGCAAGGTGGTTGGTCACCCTGACGTACTTAGAAATGGAGCCTAAATTCCCTTCCCCAAAAAAAATGCTCTGCCCTCCTTAGGTGCTTTGTGCTACAGCAGACACTATGACAGATGATCTCACTGCTGGGGTCCAGATTTATTTGCAGATGGTCCCTGATCTAAGAGGTTGTGTGTCACATTGAGCGGGGAATTACCCAGGTGACTCCCAGTAACGCTATGCTATCTGGTCAAATACCAGTGAGGAGAACCTTGCCAGATCTCTCCCTCCAACTCACCTGTTATTTACAGCTCTTTGTGTGCGTTGCTTCCGCAGGGCTCGCCTTGGAGTCCTGCCTGCCTTCTCTGCACCACCACAGTGACTGTGCTATCTGCCTGCTCCCCAAAAAAATCCCCCAAAAACAGGTCTGGTTCCTCTCTTGCTATGCAGTGCTGTTTTCTGCTCTGCTCCAAACCACTTGTTAAGGAGTATTTGCTCCGAGTTGCTGTTTTCAGTTGACAGAACTCGCCTTGGAAAGCAAATACTCAGTCCTAAAACACCCCTGTATTGCTTCTCAATAGTTGTAATCAAAGTCTGTCTCCTTTATTGTTCCTAACAATTGTTCAATTTTACTGTGCCAGCCCTATTTATTAAAAATAGTCAATAAGACGCAGCTTTGTGTGAGGGGTTTATGGACTGGCAGTTCTTGTTTGAAACAAACCAATTGTACTTGATTCTAATCCAGAACTGGGATTCCTGAGTGATCTGTTGCAGCAGAGCTCATGGGGAGAGTGGTCGATGGCTTGCTGATAAGAAATTTTGGAGCAGCGCTCTTATCTTGGATTTACCTCGGCTCTGCTTAAAGCACGGGGTTCCAAAAGGGAAGAATTGCAAGTCACACGTTTTTTCCCCCTTTTCGAGCCTGCGTTGGGCCACACTGGTTCCCCAGTGCCCCAAGAGTATTTGCAGAACTAATTGCCAAAGTCAGAATCCTCTTAAAAGCTGGTGAGCAGGACATTCAAGGTGAGAGCTTATTGTGGTGGGAGCAGGGTGTCAGACCAGCAGCCACAGGAAGAAGCTCTGCTCATGGATCCTGCTTTCTTGGAAAAACATGGAGCATCCAAGACCACGACGTGTGCAGTGAGAGGACAGGAGCTGTCTGGAACGATGACGGGGAGCAAAAACCCAGTGAATCCTGGAAACAAGGTGCCAGTTGAGGCTGGAAGATCAGTAGGAATGGAGGAGCAGTGAGTTCAGCTTCCAGAGCTTTTTTGTGCTCAGCAAACTTTTTTCTGGGCTGGAGCAGGCCAGGGCTCGGCAGCGCCTGTGTAAGCATTTCGGGAGAGGGGAAATTATGAGGCATCCTGGCAATGCCCGGCTGTAGGTGGGGCAGCAAGGGGAAAGGAGCTGCGGGGCAAAGCTGGGCTTTTCAGATGGTTTGGCTTTTAGTCACTGCCATCACAACATCATCAAGGCTCTTGGAGCCTTCTGTGATTCAAGTCTTGACTTGGAGGCTTCAGAGGAAGTGCTTGGGAGCAGGTGGGAAGGATCTGGTTCAAGTGGGAGAGGAAAATCATTTGTTGCCTTGTTTTTAAGAAGGTGTGAAGCACAGTGGTTGGGAGGATGAGTCTTTCGAACGTGGATTGATGCAGCAGGGTTTGTGGATTTTCCTTTCAGCTCCTCCAGCCAGCAGAGATCACTGAACTGCTTTCCTCGCACTGTGTTTCAATGTGATGCCTTTCTTTGTTTTCCATATTCATTAGAAATCTGTTGCAGAGTTTTCTGTTTCTAGAGGCAGTTTCCTTTTACTTCTGACATACTTGATCTCCTCTCCTGTTACACTGGGATCAGGGAACCTCCTCTGTGCCCGTGTCATTCTTGCAGCTTCTTCAAAAACAGTGTTTGCACCCCAAAACTCTGCACTCCTGAAACAAATCTAATCTCCAGCATTCATAAGCAAATGGAAACGCTTATCTTTGCCCCAAAGATAAGGATTTTTGGCCTTGCAATTCATTTAAGTTGCATCTGAATGGTAGGATTTAGTTATGATGTATGGTCTGCGGTGGTTGTGTGACAGTGACTAATGCCTGATGACCAGGCTGCCCAGCCAGGTGGGATTCTGCTGCCCTGAGCATGGAAAGGGAAGCGGTCCTGGATGGCCCGTGCTTGGCACTGTGCTGTCAGTGGCCTCCTTAATGACTCTGTTAAAGAATAACAGCACAAGCCTCCCAGAAAGCTTTTTCATCTCTCTCCCTTCTTTCATTTGCTGTGTCTCTTCCCTGCCCCCAGCTCATGCCTCGTGTTGCCTCCCGTGTTTTGCTTCCTCTTCCCCCTTCCCCCTTTGCTCCCATACCTTGTCCCTTCTCCACACCTGGTTTTCTGCCCTACCTGACTCCTGCTTTTGAAACACACCACTTATTTTCCAGTCCGCACTATTAATCTTTGTCCCACCTACTCACGAGGCATGAAGGTTTTACAGGAGCCCATTAGCTGTTATCTCTATCCCTACTCTCCAAACACTCCAGGAAAAAGCAAGGTCTTACAGTGTTCTTGTGGGGGCATCACCTGCTCTTCTTGCAGGTCCCAGATTTCCTTCGTAAAATCTTGAAGCTCCTCATCCTTCTGCTCAGAAGAGGGGAATTTTTGCTTTAAAATGCCTCTTATCCAAAAGCTGCTGGGGGGAGCAGGGTGGTTGTGCACAGCCCATCCTGCTTTTCCTTCCTTGATCAGCTCTGATGCTCCACGGGGTTAATTTAATCCCTTGGTTTGCTGGAGCCAGGCTGGGTTTAGGGGCAGCAGAGCTGTCCCCGTGGCCTTGGGAAGCGTTGCTGTGATCATGAGGGCAAAACTCCTTCTGCAGTGGAGTGTGGCTGGGAGGGTGGGGGTGGCTGCCAGGATGAGATGAGCTGGGCTATAAAGGGAGTATTTTTCTTAGCCTTTATCTCTGCTGTCTCGCACCAGTGCAAATTTGTGCTGTACATGTGCTCTACCTTTGCTTTTCTGTTAGGAAAAGCAGTTCTCATCACTACTCCTTGCTTTTACTTTCAAAATATGTTTTGAAGGCAAACACTTTTGGGGTGTCTGTATACAGGCAATGTATTCATGGCCTTTTTTTGTTGGTATTTGAGGCACTACTCCCATTTTCTGCCCTGTTTTCCCCATCCTTGCAGAGATCAGTGTTACCTGCATTTATCCAACCATGCTCCCCATCATCTTGGGGGCTTTTTGTCTCCTCTTATACAGTAGGCTCACATCTCACCCCCCACTTCCAGGCTTATTTTTCCTCTTGCTGTTTTCCTTCTGTCTGTCCTCCACCTTGGAAGGTTTCCAGCCAGGCTGTCCACTCCAGCTCTGCAGATCCCACCGTGTGTGCTCCCTGGCCGAGCCCTGGGGAAGCGCAGGGGAGAAGCTGGATGCAGGCAGCCTGCAAATGCTGCCTTGTTTATGAGAGCTGCTTGTTGGTGCAGACTGCAGTCTGGGGGGAGCTGGGAAAGTTTGTCTGGCATGAAGCACTAAAGCTGACAAAGGATTGTAGGGCTTGGGCTGGAATCGATAAAACACGGGGTGTTGGAAAGGGAAGGTCAGAGCCCTTCCTTAGTTCACCCTGTTCTTTAAATATCCCAGCAGTTACCCATGGCTGCAGTGGACATGGGGAAAAACAACACGGACTCGATCCTCAAAGGGTCTTGCTTTATTTATTTGGATGCAGATCTGGCTCCCCTCTTCCATAAGGTGTTCGGTTTTGGGGACCCTTTCTGTGCAGCCTGATCTCATGGCAGGAGGTTGGAACAGGATGAGCTTTAGGGTCCTTTCCAACCCAAATCATCCTGGCATCCTGAGATGTTGTGAAATCCCTTGTGTAGAGGCGTTGCAAAATGGTAGCAACCTACATCTGCTTGTCTGGGAGATATCCCAGCGCCTGGTGCTGCGGCTCTTGAACTCCTCTGCCTTAATGGGTCAAATTTAGCAATTCAAAATCTGGCTTCTGAGGTAATTAGGAGGGATAATGCCCACTTCTTCCTCTTAACACCCTGATAGAAAAGCATCCAGGAAGGACTCCTGGACCTCAAAGATAAGCTGCCAGCTGCCACAGAGACTATCAAAGGGTGGCTCAAAGTCAAGAGCAAACAGCTGATTTTTTATGGTTCTTGGGTTTTTGCTGGTGGTGACAGGAAGCCATGTTCCCCAAGCTGTTCGCTTCCTGTTTTATTTTTACACCCAGCCCGAGCAGATCCGCATGCCTATCACATGGGAGCTGCCTGCTTCTCTTGGGTTGTTCCTCAGCTGACCTAGAAAAGTGATTCTTTCCCCTTCTAAATTAATCAAGAACTTGGGATGTATTTGCTTTCACTTAGTCCTAAAGATTTCAGGCATGTATGATGCTCCTTGTAGTGAGCTGATCACACAGGCTTCCTTCTCCCTCTTGGAGCTGGATGATCTGGGAGGGAGCTGTTTGATGCTTCAACTTTTGGGCCTCTTAGCAAAGGAGGTTTTTGTTACTTCAAGGCACTGACCTGCACATAAAAGTGTTTATCCAAAACATAACTTCCGGACACTTAGGTTTCCTTCAGGTTTTTTATTTTATTAGTTTTTTAAAGAACTGGAAGTTTGTCCTGCCTGTTGTACAATCAATCCTGACTTGTTTCTGAGCACACTCCAGTCCTGCATCCTGAATAGAGCTCCCTCAACCTTCAACTGCTCTAGCACGAAAACAATGGTCCAGTGTAAACCTCATCCCCGGGGGATTTCCCAAGGGAAGAGGAGTGCAGCCTGCAGGATAAGGAACAGTCACCAGAAAGTTTCCTGGTCAGCTGCAAGCGCTTCCTGTTGTTCCAGGAGAGCCCCGTGTGCTGCTCCAGGAGGGAGGCACCACGTGTGCTTTGGCGTGCTGTTTTGTTCTTTCTTTTTTTGTATAATAACATCTCCTGTCTTCATCTCCGTGGTTTAAGCAACTATTGATTGCAAGTTGGAAATGTTTCTGAAGAGGAACTCGTAAGAGTCACGCCGGGCGCGGAGTGAGCGGGAGGCAGGAGCCCTGTCGGGGCAGCGGTGGGCAGGGAGGGAACAACGGCCACGGCGTTGCCAGCAGCACTGGGAACGTGGGCGAGGATGGGG
Organism: Argya squamiceps; assembly: GCA_037834095.1. Classification (NCBI taxonomy): domain Eukaryota; kingdom Metazoa; phylum Chordata; class Aves; order Passeriformes; family Leiothrichidae; genus Argya; species Argya squamiceps. Next base: position 6,639,415 of record JBBMKD010000079.1, on the reverse strand, counting down.
AGTTCTCCATCTCTGCCTCTGTACCTGGGCTGGTGGGGCTCTGCTGTCACTGGAAGTCAGAGAACAGGAGGATCTTTATTTCTGATGAACCAGTTTTCTCAGGGTGGGGAGCGGGGAAAGAAGGCTTATAAGTAAAGCCGTTTGAGAGCAGGAAAAACGAACACCATGGCTCTGGTGTGCCTGGAATTTGCGGTTGAGTAATCCTTTCCTGTTTCTTTTTTGGGTTGTTTTTCATCTTTCAGAACAGTGCCTGAAGCAGGTCCACCATGCCGTTAGTAACGAGGAACATTGAGCCAAGGCACCTGTGCCGTCAGACGTTGCCTAGCGTTCCGAGCGAGCTGGAATGCGTGACCAACATCACCCTGGCAAATGTCATTCGACAGCTGGGCAGCCTGAGTGAGTACCATGGCGAGCCTGCGCGGTGCCCTCAGGAGTCGCTACTGCTCTTTATTTAGCTCCCTTTCTACTCTCGTGTTCCTATTTCTCCCCCATCTGCCTTCCCTGGGTAATGCTAAAATGTTTTCCTAAAGAAATCTGATGCTAATTTCATATCCCTGGTCCCACTGCCTTCCTATCTAAGAGAAAATGGGGAGGGGGGTGTGTGTATGTGTGTGTGCATGTGAGAGGCTGCAGTGAAACTGCAGATGGAAGGATGGAGCACAACTCAGGCTTGTAAAATGGGAGGCTCTCGGAGCAGGCAGGATCTTGTGTCAGAGAACGTGCCTGTAGTTGCATGCGCTACTAAATGGAGCTTGACTCTGTTGAATCTACACCGTGTCAGTAGTCTTATTTTTAATGAAAGATAATTAAAGCCCCCACGCAGAAGCTCCTGTTTGCCCCTGCTGCTGTTTGTTGTGTTGTGAGACCCAAAGACCCATCTGAGCCAAGTGGTGCCTCCAGAGCGTCGGGAGTTTGGGGCTGCTCACTCAAATGGCAGCGTGAGCTGGAGCCATGCCTGGCTCAGCTCTCCAGTGGTCTGACCCGTAGCCTTGGAGAAGCTGGAGGGAAAACACAGGCCTACATGCCATAGGAGAAAGGAAGAGTTAATTGTGGTCTCTCTGGGATGACTCCATACTCTGTTGAAGCGCTCTGGGTTCGGATTAACCACCTTTGTCCTTGAAGGGAGACTTTGATAATCAAATTAATCTATTGTTTAGCTCCTCTGGGGTGTTTGCATGCCCTTCTGCTTGCTCTGCAAAGCAAGCCCTTGTCTTCCGCCATGTGGCAGGCAAAGTTTGGGTGCAGCCTCTTTCCAGCAGTGCAAAGCATGGCTGTCACTGAAATCTGGGCCCGTGTTTGCTGCCAGTCGGTGTCACATTCTGTTGGGTTGGAGAAATGTCACTGCACAGGCGAGACCAGGCTCTCTGCTCGTGTTCAACTGGCCCTCATTGTTCATTTGTTAGGTCTGGTAGCCAAGATGGTTGTGGAGTGTGAGTGAAATCCATCTCGTGCATGTGAAATGGTGAGGAAGGAGGCAGTAAAGCTGTGCAAAGCCCAGCTGCAGGGAAAGCTCATCCCTGTTCAGAGACGTGCTGTGGGTTAGTGTGACAGCCCTGGCCAGATCCCACAGGTTTAGACCTTCTTTGCACAGATACTCAGAGCTTCTCTGCTTCTGGAGTGCTAGGAGCCATATTGCAGCCTGGTTTCTTCTTGGGGAAGGTACCCTGGGAGCTGGGATGTGGGGATGTGGCGATGAGAGGAGAAGGTGTGAGCTGCTGGACCAGTCACAGGTACCTGGGGAGGCAGCTGAGGAGAGGTGCCTCCTGCTGACACTTGGTGTGAGAGGAGAGCAAGGCAGGTGGGAGGGGAATGCTGAGCACCATCCACTTGCCCAGGGTCAGCAGTATTTTAAATAAAGCAATGTTTAGACCATGCTCACACCCAAATGACCAAACTCCTGCCCTCTGCCCTTTCCTCTCCTCTGAAAAACAAATTCTCTCTCCTTGTACCTTTGCTATTACAGGAACGTAGAGCAGGTTCACTAGGCTGTGACAGCCCTGTCAAGTGAATAATCAGCCATGCCTGGTGCACCGCAGTCTCTTTACAAAGATGCAAACATAAATCTTGTCAAACTTTCATATTCCAGTGAGTTTACCCTCCGTTACTATCACAGCTGGGAGCACTTTGTATAAGTCGACTGCACGGTTTTGGGTGATTTTACAGAATCCACGAGCTAAAGATGGAAGGACCTATTAAATCATGCCGTCTGTCTTCCTGCCAGTGCATGACAAAGATAATTCTGATTGTAGGCTGCACTTCTGCAGTAGAAGTAACTAAACTAAAAAATTAATTTCTGTCTTACCCCATCTAAAAGTGTTTGTGAGGCTCAGGCGACGTTGTGAGATGCTGGGTGAAAACTCCAGGTGCACTTACACAGGCAAGGGAACACAGACCATCTCTTCTCTCTTAAGGGTCAAACCAGTATAGAAAATGCTGTTATATATTATTTTATACTTGGAATATACTTTGCAAACCAAAGACTTAATTTTTCCCCTAGTGCTTGTTGCAGTTCCTTGTGAAAGTCAGAAATGTTTTTTACTTCTTGTGAAAGTAGAAACGAAATTGCAACTTTTTTTTTGGGCTGTTGCTGGAAGGTTTCACATTTTCCCACAGATAAATTTTTACTCTCTTTGGTCAAATAGGAGAACTGGTCTGTGCTGATGTTGAAAATGGAGATTGCTTCGTGAAACATGGCTACAAGAAGAGCTACCTGGCCCTTAGATCTCCAAACATAAAATTCTTCTCATGAGTTTGGGTTTGTTAATTGAGCATATGTGGGGAGGGTGTCTGGGAGGGTGGAAGGAAGAGGTCAGTTGAAGTTAACCTTCAGCATTTGCTTTCTACAAACACTTGGACCTGGCATTGCCACCAAAAGGGGTGGAGAAGGTTGAATTTTAACCTGGCTTGTTCCCCGTGCTTGGCAGTGTAAGGAGATCTCCTGGGAGCAGGAACGAGGAGTTGATATGCTGGGTTAGATAGCTGGGAGTGTTTGTGCAGCTGGGCTTTGGGGGATGCCCTCGCCTTGCCTTGTGCAGGGGGTGCTTTGTCTCCCTGACTCTGCAGACAACCATGTTTTCCAAAATTACTGTTGCAATTAGACTTCCAACTGATTTTTCTTTCCTGAATGTCGGAGAGGATCTTTGGGAGTAACAGATTCCAGAGCAAACTGTTGACCATATGATGATGCACTTCAAAACCAGACTGCTTATTGGGAGCAGCCCTGTACTCAGCAGCCGTGGCTGGAAATGTTTCCCATCAGTGGGAACACCACGGGCCCATGTCTGCGGTCGGTGCCAAGTCTGCTCTGCTCCATGCTGTCCTCAGCCTGCTTGGGGCTCCCTGGCTTGGGTTGTGCCCGGGAGCAGAACAAAAAGACAGGAGTCACTGGAAGTTCTTGGGTTTCTTCCAGATCTCCCACCTCTGTCTGTCTACCTGTGGCCATCTCTTGTTGCACTGTAGGTTTTAAACTCCTAAGGACGGGGCCATGTTTTTGTTACTCCTGTGAGTGGTGCAGCTCCTGATCTGAGCCCTGGGCACTCAAAATGGCCCAAACCATGGATGGTTCTTGTCATAGCACCCCACTGGGTAGTCCACGCTGTTCCAGAGAGAGTGTCCCTGATTGAGAAGTTCCCCTTTGGTTTTGATTTAGAATCAATGTGAATGCATCAATTTTTCAGACACTGCCACCTGAAGGAACAGCAGGGTCAGTGCTGTCAGCTGCGGTTTCTGCTCCAGCTTTGGGATCCAGGACTGGGTCTGCTCTCTACTTCCAGAGTGCTTTGAGCTTGTAAAATATGCCAGCTCCCCTGGAGGCAGGCCTGCTGGAGACCGGGAGCTTTTGAGATTCTCCAGGACAATAAAAATCTAACTGTATTTCCTTGTGTAATAAACAGAACAGCAGAGAATCTTAAAGGACCTACAGATCCATCCACATTCAGTCCAGTGTAGTGTTGTCAGCCCTCTTTAGTTTGTTACTTTAACAGACTTTAAAGTATGTCTCAATTGTTTCCTTATTGCTTGAAGATCCCTTGGAAATGTCAGGTTTTGGTGGAACAGAGCACTTTCTTCCTGGGTGCTAAACTTAGCCCTGATAAACTTGAAAAGAAGAGTGGTTGCTTCTTTCTTCTTTCTTCAAGAAAACAAGCTGGGAGACTGAATATGGTCTGATGTGGTTCATAAGGGTAATGTGGACACTTCAATATTGTAGGTAAATCTGCAGAAGACATATTTGGAGAGTTGTTCACTCAAGCCAACACCTTTGCCTCCCGGGTGAGCAGTCTCGTCGAGAGAGTTGACCGCCTGCAAGTCAAAGTCACTCAGCTGGATCCCAAAGAGGAGGAAGGTAATGGAGTGGAGCACAGCTCGAGCATGGTGAAGGTTCTCATTGAGTCAGCATGGTTGATTCAGCACCATAAACCCAGCATGACACTGCCATGGGTGTTGGAATGTGTTGTCTGGAGCTGAGAGGGACTGTTTCCCTGCCTCCTGGTAGAGCACTTGTGGGCAGCCTTTTTAGCTTTGCTCTTCAGTGACTCTCCATAGGAACTCACTCTCCAGCAGTTGGGTGGCAGTGGATGAGCTGTTTGAGCTAGATCACAGGGGTTCCAAAGCCCATGGGCCCTCGAGGGAGAGCTGTGTTGATGGAGCAGTGGATCTTGGCAGCACACTGGAGATTTGATGGGTTTCCCAAGGGATCTGTGGGAAAAGGAACCTGACCTTAGGAACTGTAAAGCATGCCAAGAACTCCGACTGAAATCAGATGTTCACTGCTTGGGCTTCAGTGTCATTGACCTGGGTCAGGCTGTTCTTCACTTGTTCTCTCCTCTTCCTTACAGTCTCCTTGCAAGGCATTAACAGCAGAAAGGCCTTCAAAAGCTCCACCACTCAGGACCAGAAGCTCTTTGACAGAGATTCTCTCCCTGTGCCTGTCCTTGAAACCTACAGGACCTGCAATACCCCTCCACCTCTCAACTTCCTCTCACCTTACAGGTAGGGGTGCAGTACCTTCCTCTTCCCTTGCAGAGAAGAACCTCTTCCTCCCAATCTGCTGGGGAGGTCCTTTCCTGTCCTATGCTGGACTGAAGTAGCTGTTTCCACTGGGAAATTGAGCTGCTAAACAAATCCACCAGGAGATCTCTGTCCTTTGGATTATGTGAAATTTTGCTTTTGAGGTCACAAAAATGAACGTAGCTAGAAAATTCTTTCTGTGGTGTTCTGCTGTCACTTCTGTGAGTGTCTTGGGGCCAGGCGTGGCTGGCACTGCAGAACCATGCTGGGTGTGCTGCAGATGAGGCAGTTTTCTTGTGCTCCTCTCTAGCCCAGTGGCTCCTTTCCAAAGAGCTGCAGTGTGAGATGCAGAGCAGTCACCTGGAGGTGGCTTTTGCCCAGATGGGTGCAGCAGGCACCTGCTGGTGCTTCTGTGGCCTCCAGTGCCCGCTCTGAGACATCTGGTGGGACCTACACTGGCTGTGTAACCAGTTCCAAGCAGTCCCACTCTGATTCCATCTTGTAGGTAGTAGAAGTGAAGGGGGTCAGAATGCAGAGACTTATCCTACATCCATAAATACCTTCTGAGCAGGTAAAAAGTAATTACAGATAGCTGGAGGCAGCTGTCTCCTGCCAGACGCGGCTGCACTGCAAAGTGGGAGGAGAGGGAGTCTGTGTGTGCTCACTCAGGAGCTTCAAGGACGCTGCTGGTCTGATTTAGGGTTCCTGAGCTGGAGGAGGAGGTTTTTTCACACCAAAATACAGCACAAACAAAAGGGAGTTGAAGTGGGAGAGACCTGCTGCTCTCCTGGTGATTGTTCAGGGCAGTTGAGCTCTTCAGGTCCTGCTGAGTAATGGAGGGTTTCTGTGAGGGCAAAAGGAATGGGATGTGGGAGAGCTGGGATGACTGAAATGGGGATCTCTTCCTGTTCTGAAATGGGGGGCAGAGGCAAGAACAGCATTTGTGACCATCTCACTGCAGTTTTAAACTGAGGCTGTGCCTTGTGTTTCCTTCAAAGAAATGTCTGACTTGGTCCTTGTCTGGTTTTTTTCCTCTCCCTGTTCCAGGGACGATGGCAAAGAGGCGCTTAAATTCTACACAAATCCTTCATATTTCTTCGACCTTTGGAAGGAGAAAATGCTTCAGGACACCAAGGATATCATGAAGGAAAAGCGGAAGCATAGGGTGAGGAAGGGGAGAATAGGAAGTGGGAATTGTTAATAAATTTTGCACTCCAAATGTGGTATCCAAAATTCAGGTTTGCACTTTCGGACTCCTATGGGATGAATTCAGTGAAGTTTTTATCTGTTTTACCCACATCCTTGTTAATTAAAAAAAGAGAACAAAGATACTTCTAATTGTTTTTTCCAAATGCCACTGTCTTTGGGCCTTAATGTTATATTATATAATAGCATAAGAGATGTAGTCTTAACATACTTTATTTAGCTTTTGAGCAACTGGAGTATTAAGCATGAAAACAGACTGTGATTCTTCAATGAAAAATAACAAAGGAGAGATTTAGGGTGTGTTAGAATTCTGAGTGAAGCTATCTAAAGCCCAGTTCTCTGTGGGCAGGTGTCCATATTGCACCCCAGAGCACTGAACACCATCAGGGTGAAGGTGAGATTTGGGCATCTCGACACAGAGGCCAAAACCTAAATTGGTGTGGGAAGCTGCCCTCAAGCTGCTTATGCCAGGGAGTGATGATGGCATTGTGTCTGGGCTGCACTGGGCAACCTGATGTTGTCTGGCATTTTTTGTGTTGTCTGTGCTCCAGCTTTTTATATGGAAGACCTTTGGAGAGTGCAGCAGTCAGGAAAGTAAACTAAAAATCCTCTTTGAGAATGTGTCTTGTTGTAACTGCTCCAGGTCTGTCCTGTCCCTCTCTATTCCCAGTGAATTTAAAGCAAAATAAAGCTTGTGTTTGATTCCTCCTCTCTTAGAAAGAGAAAAAGGAGAATCCGAACCGAGGAAATGTGAATCCACGGAAAATCAAAACCCGGAAGGAGGAGTGGGAGAAGCTGAAAATGGGACAAGAATTTGTCGAGTCAAAGGACAAGCATGGTCCTGCTGGGTAAGCAGTTCTGGGGCTGGGTGATTGGGATGCAGTTCACCCTGCGCTGCAGCTCCTCCAGATCCACGGATCGATACTGCCACTAATCAGATTCTCCAAAGTAAATCTGTCTGCTGATTTAAAATTTGCCAAATAAATCAGGGAACTGCACGGGTGGAACAAGGTGGCAGGAACGGCTCTGGCAGCTCTCACTGCCTGTGGGCACAGAGGTGTTGGGAGCTTTGGCTCTGCCCCACGGCAGTGCCCTTCCCTCACACCCAGCAGAGGGTGGCATCTCAGTGCCATTGTGTGATGGCTTTGTTACATTTCACAAATGGCTCTTCACACCCTAAAGTTGAGGCGGGGGCTGTCCCCATCCAAGTATTTCAAGCTACAGATCTCTCTTTAGCACTTCTGGCTTGGGAATTCATTTAACTTTTGACACCAGCAAGGCTGGAAGCAGACCGAATTCCCCACAATGCAATTCTTCCTTGCAGCTTCCTTTCATATAAGAAAAAAATCTCTCTTTAAATCACACTCTCCAGCTAAAAATAAAACTTGCTTTTAGTTTAATAAGAGAACAGGTTTGGTTTCTAGCAGGGGAATCGAGCAGCACAACAGCACCATTTTCTTGCTCCTTTCTTTTCACATGTGAGTGTGTTCTTGCATTTGGATTCACTTGGGGTACAGAGCCCCCAAAAATAGGGTGGTTCCCCTCCCCACAGTGAAATGAGTCCACTGAAACCATGAGAGTCTCTTTTCAGTACTATTCCAGCTTTGAATACTTATTTTAATGGCATTGCTGTTTCCATTTTGATATTCTCGAGCTTATTTTTTTGGCATCTTTGAGGATCTTCTGTTTTTGCCACTGATGATACTCAGTGTAACTGCAAGTTCTTTGAGTCCAAGTTGGTCAAAACACTCCTAAGTGTTTTTACAAAATCAGGTGTTAAGAAAAATGCATTTATTCAGGTGTTTGCTTATTTATTAAAGTATATACTGCTGCTGTTCTGGTGTGCAGCAGCCATAAACAGGGCAGCACCTGAGCAAATTTTAGCCAAAGAATTACATAGAGCAAACACATACAGGTGTATGTGGTTCTCCATATAGGAGTCCTTGAGAAATAGAGGGGCTCTTTTAACGATGTAAAATCATTGACTGATTCGGGTTGTAAAGGGCCTTAAAGTCCAGCCAGTTCCACCCCCTGCCATGGGCAGGGATGCCTTCCACTAGACCAGATAGCTCCAAGCTCCGTCCAGCCTGGCCTTGGACGCTTCCAGGGATGGGGCAGCCAACCTCCTTGGACAAATCTCTGGGGAAAAAAATGAGCTTTAGACGTTGCCTTGAGCTCTGTAACTGTTGATGTTGCTCTTCCCAGGTACCCCTCCAACATGGTGTACCAGAACGGCAGCATCGGCTCCAGCGAGAGCATGGATGGGAGCTGCTACCCGCCACCGCCGCAGACTGACTCCATTGTGCCACCACCTCCCTCGTTCCCAGATGACAGCCTGCCTCCACCCCCGGTGGAATTTAGGTAAGCCTACGGGATCCCTTCTGTCACCAAGGAGTAGTAGGTGGTGTAAAAGGATGACATGAGACAGGCTGAGATAGTTCAGCAGAACTTCCTAATGGGTGTTGTATGGGAACCAGAATGCTCCTGTCTGGAAAGGCAGTGCAGCTGCAGGCAGGGACAGAGGCACAGGCAGCACAGCTCTCCATGAACCCCAGGCAGAAGGGGAGAACTAGAGCAGATTTATTCCACAGTAGTGTCCCATGGAATGGTTTGGCTCCATGGCAGTTTTTCCATAGCATGGACTTCTGTTCCTTATGTTCCCTTTGGACAATGCTCTCAGTCACATTGTGGAATTCTTGGGGGTGTCCTGTGCAGGGCCAGGGGTTGAACACGATGATCCTTGTGAGTCCCATCCTTCTCAGGTTATTCCATGACAGAGCTTTGCAAGGAACAGCTTCTTTAGCCTTTTGCTCTGATGTGTGAGAAACACATGATGTGGGCACTGGAGATGGAGATGTATTTAAATTTCAAGGACCTGAGCACAGCAGCTGCCTCCTTCCAGAGACTTGGGTGCAAGTTCAGGTCATTTACTTTGGATTGAATGAAATGGTGACTCCCAGGCACCTCCAGAGATGAGAGTTATGGTCCAGCAGTGGCTCAAGATGCAAAGGGCAAAACAAGAGTGGACTTCTTTTTTTTTGAAGACATTAAAACAGAGTCAAGAGGAACAAGACAGTCTGTCTGATAGACAGGGCTGCTTGGCTTCTCTCCATCTTATCCAAAGGCAGCAATGCTGCAGCAAAAGCTCTTCTGATGTGTCAGAGAGACCCAGCACTGCACTCTACAGCCTGTGCCTCTCGGGCAGAGCAGACACGAGCTCTCAGATAAAGCTCTCACTGCCTTATGCAGTTGCTTAGATCTTTGCCCAACCCCACAGATCTCCCCTCTCTGGTTTTGTTTTGATGGTTGTTTTTAAGGAACCCTGGGAGGTAGATTTGATCTTCAGGAGTCTGTTTTGGATCAGCACTGTTAAAAATGGTGATGTTTTTGTGGCAAATTTTTCTGTCGTGCCATGGAAGGAGGTTTGGGGCTTCCGTGGCACAGGATATCACACTGTCACACAGGCAATGGAGTCCTGTGGGTTGCACAGAGCCTCCACAATGGGAGGTTCAGTCCCTCATGCATTGGTGTTTTCCATATGAGCAGGTTGGGTTCCCATGTCCTCCCCTTCACTCCCCACGGCGAGCTCTGAGACATGGCTGCACACTCCAGCTGTGGAATCCAGGGGGGAGATCCGTTCCCAGCAGGTGTTCAGGGCATGTGCTGACCTGGCAGCCCCACCCTCCTGGTGCAGTTTGTCCCAGCAGACATCCCTGATCCCTGCCTGGGGGATGTCACAGGCCTGGCCTCGGGGAGGAGGGGTGATGGCAGGAGCTCTGGAGCCAGGAGGCTGCTCTGAGCTGGGACGTGCCCACCTGGCCTCTGACAGAGGTGAGATGGCTCATGTTCTTGTCAGCCTGGGAGTTGGGATGGAGGACAGCATTCCTGCCATCCCTAGAAGCTTTTCTTTGTTCTGGAGGTGTAGGCCAAAAGAAACAGTGTGAGGGAACTAAAACCAAGGAGTGAGGTCTCATGGAAACATCAGTTAAAGCTGGAACTTGAACTTTTTTTGTCTGGACTGCAGCAAACACACATGATTTGCATTAACACAGAGACTGTACAGTCTGGTCTGGCCTCAGGGCTAATTCCCTGTCTCTCTCGTTCTGTTGCCACAGCTATCCTGTAGCCAACCAAAGAGGTTCTGGTTCTGGAGGGCCCAAACGATCCAGCTTGGTTAGCCCGAGCCATCCTCCACCAGCTCCTCCGATCGGATCCCCCTCGGCAGCCAGGCCGGGCTTTGCTCCCCCTCCAGCTCCTCCTCCACCACCACCACTGATGGAAAACACCCCCCCTCCACCACCCCCCATGGGCTTCCCCTCCCCGGGAACCCCCCCACCACCCTCACCCCCTTCTTTCCCCCCTCACCCCGAGTTTGCTGCCCCTCCACCTCCCCCACCTCCCCCAGCAGTCGACTACAGCAGTGTTCTCCCAGCTCCCCAGCCGGGCAGTGGGATTGCGCCGCCCCCACCACCACCCCCGCCTCCTCCGGGCCCTCCACCCCTGGCCTCCAGCGGCCTGGACGGCCCCCCGCCCCCTCCTCCACCCTCAGACACCTCCACATCCAAGCCCAAGTCATCCTTGCCTGCAGTTAGCGATGCCAGGAGCGACCTGCTTTCGGCTATTCGGCAAGGTAAGGTTGTGTTCCCATGCCAGTGCTCTCCTTTGCCTCTGGAAAACCGTTGGGAGCTTCTCCTGGGAGTGGTGTGACTGCCTTGCTGCTCAAGGCTTGTCCCTTGTGGTCCCTCCTTGTCTGCCCACCCTCATGAGCACCTTGCTGGGTTTTATGCTTCCCCCAGCACCTTTGGAGATGGCAGTGCTGGAATTGGTGTGATCCAGGTTTGTTGGGGAATGTACAGCAGTGGGGTTACCCTGTGGAGGGGCACAGAGGGGATTTGCTTCCCATTCCACCTCCCCACCCAGCCTGTCCCGGCTGTCACCATCAGCGTTACCGCAACACTGCCAGCCTGCCTCACTCAGAGCCCTGTGACCAGGGGAGATCTCAGTGTGCCCAAGACCTTGGCGTGACCCCCTCGGTTCCCTGTGTCCCACCAGGCTTCCAGCTGCGCAAGGTGGAGGAGCAGCGGGAGCAGGAGAAGCGGGACGTGGTGGGCAATGACGTGGCCACCATCCTGTCGCGCCGCATCGCTGTGGAGTACAGCGACTCCGAGGACGACTCCTCCGAGTTCGACGAGGACGAGTGGTCGGATTAGCCACGCTCCCACTCCCTCCTTCCTTCCTTCCCCTCCTGGGTTTGCTTCTTACAGAATCAGGTGGCCAAACCTCGCACCACATCCCTTTCATCCCGTAACCAAAGATGTGCCAAGGGTTTTCAGACAGCCAGCAGCGTATCTCCCCTCTCCCGTCCCCTCCAGCTTTGGCAGGACTCTGCTCTGCCTTTCCAAAAGGTCTCCTCACAGACACCGAGGATGCGGCGTTGGGATTTAGCTGGAGGGGGTGTAACGGTTGCTTATTTAAAAGAGAGCTAAACCTCCAGATTTTTGATGCCACCAGGCAGTGCACATATAAACCCTCCATCCTGAGGGATTTTTAAAGTAAAGATGGATGATCCTGTTGTGGCCGTGTGGCCTTTTGGATGAAGGACATTTTCAGCTGGTTTTCTCAGTGCAACAGCAGACAGTTGATCTGATGGCTCTTCCTTGCCAGTGAATACTGGTAGTGCTGCAAGAAAATGGGCTTTAAATGTCAGTTCTCTGCTGCATCCCACTGTCAAATAATCAGTTTTTTGGCAATAGTGCACAATTCTTTACCCCCTGAACCCTGAGTATTAATTCCAGATCACCCTGTGTGGGGTGCACTTTCCAGCTTCGAGGCTGCTGAGTGCCTTGGGTGAAGTGTAACGAGGGTCTTTTATTTTAGAAGCTGCCTGTACCTTCCTCAAATCTCCTGGGCTGCTTTGCCAAGAGGAGACTTGCACAGAGGGATGTAAAACCAGGGCAGGATGCTTGCTCAGCTTCCCACTCTTGGGAAAGCAGAGCCACTGCCCCACTGAGACACATCTGTGGTCAGCTCTGAGCAGTGGCCAGACCTCGCTGGGCTGATTTTCTCCAATTCATGCTGAGATTGTGTTTTAAAATTCCAAATCCCGTGCCTAAGACAGGGAGATGGGGTGGGGAGGGGTTCTCTGAACACCAGGCACTGTGGTGGTCTTTGGCCTGCCATGGCAGTTTGAGAGGTGCTTTTTTTAGCAGGGTGACCATACTTTTAACACAGGGACTTAAATGCTGGTATTGCCTTTGCTTCTTCTCCCTTCCCCCTAGGGAGGGGAGTTTGTGTGCCTAAAAACATGGTGTGTGTGAACTGAGTTGCCCATCAGTTACATCAGACCTAACCTACCCTAATTTTGTTATTATAATTCATTAGTTAATTTTAAGAGAACATTTTTTCTCCTCACTAACCCTGTGAATTAATTCCCAGGCTGCTCACTATAGATCCAATACTGGCAGGGGAAAATGGGGAGTTTGAACTAGCTGACCTCGGTTTTATCGCTGTTTTATGTTACCTTACATAGAATATGAGCACGTCTTGGAAATCTAACCCAGATACCCCTGATGTGTATTTTAATTTGGACATGACTCAGTAAGGGTCATGCAAAAAGCAATTCCAAAGCCTTTTTGAGGTTATGGGTCCAGCTGTTGTGGGACGTGTGTCCCACTAAGACCAACTCTCCCATCTTTTTGCCTTTCCTAAAGTATTTCACCAGCCTGTGCCTGTCTCTCTTCCCTGCCTCGCCTCCTTTAATGATGTTGCTGATACCTGGAACACTGGGCCCTGCCCGAGGCTTGCTGGAAATCCTCCTTGGGAGTTGATTGATGGCTTCAGCTTGTGCCATCGAGTTCTTACTGATTCCTTGTGTGTGTGTGTGTGTGTGTGTGTGAATCTTGGCTGGGGCAGAGATGGCCTGGAGGATGGGCTCAGGTGTGCAGGTCAAGCTGCACCCAGTGAGACCCCAGAGATTCCCTGGATGGCTGTGCCCTCGGGTTTTGTCTGCAGGCAGGATGCAGAGGGCGTGGGCAGCCAGGCATCCCCATGGGCTGGGGACATCTGAGCAGCACTAGTGCCAGGTTCTGGAAGAGGGAACAAGCCCCTGGAGTGCAGGTGAGCCATGGTGCAGTGCAGAGACTTGGAAATGCAAAGGGATGGTTGCTGCAAGCTGAGTGAGGGGATGAGAGGGGCACTGCGTCATTCTGCTGCTCTTTCTGAGAGCATCCTTCTCCAGCTGACAAGTTCTGGGGACAAGTTCCTGGGAAAAACAGACCCTGAGCTAACCCAGGCTGACAGCAGGATCACACAGGGAAGCGAGGAGCCTGCAAATGCCAAACCTGGCTAAATTTGAGATTGCCTTAACTAGACTTAGCCCTTGTTGGGAAAGGGGAGCGAGTCTTCCTGTTGCCTGAAATCCCACAAAGTGCCATATTCCCCGAGCCCCAGTGGATGGTGTGTCAGGCAGGGCCGTGCCCGCGGTGCTGGGACACATCCCTCACGCTGCCTATTGCACAAGGGTGCTGCTGTGTGGGCACAGCCGCGGGTGGAGGTGGCTCCTCTGGCCTGCAAGCAGCAGGAGGGACGCTGCCTTATTTATCCCTGCAAGCCTGCTGGAAACGCCCTCTGCTCCCAAATCCCATCCCAGGGCGGGAATCAGAACTGCAGGATACTAAACAGAAGGGTTGTGGACAGGTAGGGGAGGGTGGTTGGTGGAGTATTCTTTAAATCTGTTTTGATTCCTGCCTTTTTTTTTTTTTTGTTCCCTAAATCTTTGATTGCCAGGCAGACTTAGCCTGTGTGGGGATCCCTGAGAAACAGCTGCTCCAGAGAGGGGCCATCTCTGAGTATGGTTGCAAAATCGCAGAGCTCTGGGCCACCAAGTGAGCTCAATGTTTTTGAAAGCAGTAGGGGAGGAGGAGAGGTGCCAAAACCAACCTTTGCAAGATACAGCAGCTGTGCTGGAAGTGCAGGGCTGCCCTACCACCTCTGCCCTCATGTCGTGGGGTCTTACTCCTTCCTCCCCTCTCGTGGGGGCTGGGGCGAACCTGGAGCATTTCCCAAAGCCCAGGGCAGGAGCCGGTGCTCCCCACGAGCAGCCTCCCGCTCTCCCTTGCAGCCATTTCGCCCATCCTGGGAGCCGCTGGCTCGGGGCTGCAAGTCCGGGCAGGCACGGCCGCCTTCCCTTCTCTTCCCTGGTTAAACATTCTCCCGGTGTCCTCGCCCGCAGTGCTTGGCTGCTGCTCCCGGCAGCCTCTCCCCCGCCGCCCCCCTTCCCCTCGCTGGGAAAGCCTCGTCCCGGCTCCCCGGGCTCAGCCCGGAGCCGCCGCAGCCGGTGACCTTCACTGCTTCTCCTCTCCTTATCAGAGCCAGAGCGCCAGGCCAGAGCCAGGGAAGGGGCTCCCGGAGGTCCCAGATGACTGAGGGATCGTGCAGAGTGTCATTTCAGGGAAAGGGTAGATTGGATTTTTTTTTTTTTCTTTTTTTCAGAACATGGACTTATTTAACGTGTTTCTTTTGGAAGTCCCTGCCCTGGAGGGACTCTGGGACAGAGCTGCCTGGCAGGGCAGATGCAGCTGCCCCGGGTCAGATTTCACTGCTGTCGGATTTCGGGGCTGCTTTCTTCTCTTCCTTTTTAAACAAAGCCTTGAAGTAGAAGTGGATCCGATGTTTTTATTACTGTATTAACATTCATTTTAATTCACCTCAGAAACTAACCCATTTTTCTTCCTGGTTAGAATGTCATAGAATTAGACAAGCTGTAACCCCTCCTGAAGTGCCTTATTTTCCTACATGATATAAATATATTTATAAGAGTAACTATTCCACTTGTATCTTAGGGGTTTATTGCTGAGCAGGAGATGAGGTGGGAGAGGAGGGATGAGAAGTGCCCTCCATGAACCCAGCCAGGCTGGGGGTCAGACGGCCACGTTTGATGGATACTCTCAGGGTGCAGGGGTTCCTCACTTCAGACCAAAGGAGTTTCAGCAGTGAAACTCTGCTTAGAAAGAAGAAAAAAGGACGAAACCCCCCAAACTTGTGAGCAAAATACTGTAGATTTGTCAGGTTTTTTTTACCCCTGCAAAATAAACACTGATGGCTGGACGCTGAAGGGGGCAGTGGGTGTGGGGGAGCAGAGCCTGCCCCTGGTCCATACTTGCACATCCCCGTGCAGACTCTGTCTTCTGTATTCCCATGTAATGTCTGTGCTTTTCCCTGTCAGTTGCTGTATAAGCCAGATTTCCTGCTGCTTTGTTTTGTTGTTTTTAATAATCAGCTCAGTAACCCCTGGATAAAGATCCCAACTGCAAATATTTTGTAATGTACGTGTATAAAAAAAAGTAATAATTTTTTTGATTCTTTTTTAAAACTTGATAAAACCTTTCTATCCAGTTGGTGCCTGTGTGTGTTGCTGTGGGGGTTGTCAGCCTGGGCCTGGCACAGGGGCTGCAGTGACTTTGTGTGTGACTTGGAGTCGTGGAAAGGTTTGGGCTGGAAGGGACCTTAAAGCTCATCTCATTCCATGGGCAGGGACACCTTCCACTATCCCAGGCTGCTCCAAGCCCCGTCCAACCTGGCCTGGGACACTCCAGGGATGGGCAGCCACAGCTTCAGTGGGCAAACCTGGCTCGTTCCTGGGAGCAGGGGAGGTGTGGGGCCACATGAGCCAGTTGTGCTTGTCCTTGTATCCTTAGTGCAGCCACCAGGGTGTCCCTGGGGGAGCCCAGTGTCCGTGGAGGTGCCCAGCTGGAGGCTGAGGAGAGCTGGTGCACCCCGAGCTGTCTGGCAAACACCATCGGCACAGGCACATTTTCCATGCCAAGGTGGACTGAGGGCTGTTAACAGTGGCAATTTGAGGGTCACAGCACCAAGGAAGCCCCACCCAGCAGCAGCCTCCAGCCTCCCTCGAGCACTCCCTGCCACAGGAAATGAATGCAGGCTCCATCTTACAGAGGAGAGTTGCTGCAGCTGGGCTGGGAAGGGTCTGCAGCAGCTTTTTGCCTCCATTTCACAGCTCCAGGTCCCTGGTGCAGTGGATGTGCCTGGCAGTGGTGGCTGCTGGCCCTGAGCTCAGGTGCCTCGTCTGGCCTCGCTCCATGGGGCTCTGTTTTCTTGCTGGTTGGTGAAAAGCAACAAAAGGCTCTGTCCCTGCTGCTTCTCGTGCCTGCTTTTACCACGGGCTTTGCTCTGCCAAATTCCCTTGGCTTTAGGAGACACCGGTGCCTCGCTCTGCAGCACTGTGCCTTTCTTGGCTGACAATGGTCCCTGGCTGCAAAACCTCATTAGATTAATTGGCCTTGCCAGCTCCTGAACAAGCAAGGCCTTTAGTCGTGCTGGGGCACAGAGGGCAGGGGAAGGAGGGAGCTCTGGGGCTTCCTCACTCCCTCGAGCTGCTGTCCCAGCTCTTGGCTCCAGCTGGAGCCTGGGAGGAGCAACTGGATCTCCTGGCTGCCTTTGGATGGGTGCGGCTGTGGCCAGGTGGTGCCTCTGCTTTTCTGGGGTGCAGGACAACACGTAGCCGTGTGCTTTTGGAGTGACAGCCCTTGGAAGTCATCATCAGAGTTTGGGGGCTGTTGGTGAGTTTTGTGCTGGTTTAATCCCCTGAACAACAGGGAAATCTTAGTCCCAGATCTGCCTTCCTGGGTAACCCCCATGTTTCTGCCCTCCACAGAGCCGGGAAGCTCCTGGGGGCTGAGGTTTAGCTCGGTGCAGGGAGGAGAAGCCCAGCAGGGATTGTCTCTGTGATGACTGTGTGAGCCCCAGCCCCGTCCGTGAGCAGCACTTTGCTGCCGCAGCTGGGGCAGTGTCACCTCAGCTCTGCAGCCTTGGCACACCGACCTTGGCCCCGGCCTTTGATCCCTCTCCCTGCCCGTCTGTCTCCTCCACATGACTCGGCGCAGGATCACAGCTGGCCAGGCTGCGGCTTCACAGGAGCCCCCGTCTCCAAAGACCTATTTAATTCTCTCCTTCAAGGTGGTGTTAGCAACACCCAGAAGATGCTGCCGGCTGCCTTGGACGAGTGGGCTGCGTGTCCTTTCCACCACTGACGTCAGCTTCTCTCCCTTAATTCCCCCTCTGGGACCGAAGCAAGTGCAGGCGCTGCCAGCTCGGATCAGCGTTAACAGCCGGCTCTCCCAGTGTGTGGCAGCGCTCCGCCGTGCCAATGTCACCCCCGACGCCGCTGCTGTCCCTGGCCAAGCAGCCATGGGTGGTGGGAGAGCACTACCCTCTTCCAGCATCCTGGGAAGGGCCCGGTGCCAGCAGAAAGTCCCCATTCCTCGCACGTAGGTGTGCTGAGATGGCAGCTCAGCCCCTCAGAAATGGCTGACTCCTCTCTCTCGCTCCCTTGCTGCCTGGTGGGTTTTTTCTCTCCTCCTCCCTGCCTTTGCCGTTGCCTACGCGGTTGTGTGGGGAAGGCAATCGGCTCCCGTGCTGCGGATGGCTTTATCTGTAACTCTTCCATCTGCTCACAGCAGCTCACAAATAACCACGGGGTGCCAGAGGAATTATGTTATTTGGAGCTCAAGTTTCTGCAGTCTGGCAGGGCAGCAGCTCTGCGCCGGGCTCAGCCGCTCTGCAAAGGCCAGCGCCGGCAGGGCCAGGGCTTAAGGCAGGAGCTGGGGATGTGGCCAGGGCTGAATTACTTGCCCCATCCAGTCAGACAAAGCCCCAGCCCTGAGCCAGCATGGAAGCCTGGTCCTCGGGGAGCTTCCTGTGGAGAGCAGAGGGTCCTGCTGGCCCCAGGTCCCTGCACAGCCGTGGGCTTATGGCACAAAGCTGCCTTCTGCCTCACACAGGGCAACAGGGATAAAACGGGAGGCTGCTGACCCCCTCTCCTTGAACTTTGCTGTTTCCCACCCTTTAAGACAGACTTTCCTCCCTGGGAAGCACCATCCCATGTCTCCAGAGCCATGGCTGAGGTGGTGGCCATGAGATGATGCTCGAGGCCGAGCTGTGCCGGGAAATGCCTCCCGCTGCCTCCGGCATTTGGTAAAACAATTACAGCAGGGCCGTGTTTTCTTCATTTCCTGCCTGCTCCCGCTTCCAAGGAAACAAAATCCCCCAAGCCAGGGCTGAGGTTTCTCATTTAAATGTAACCCAGGCCCATAATGAGAGCTGCCAGCCCTCCCCATGGCCTGGTGGTCCCCGGGTGGTGCAGGAGGAGGTACATGCCCGTCGTGGGCACTCCAGTAAGGCATTGAGAGCAGAGAAACATCCCTGGGATGGGGTGTGGGGAATGTGAGCTCTCAGCTGTGCCCCCAGGCAGGGCACTTGGGGTTCAGGGTGCCAGGGGGAGGTTTTGAGGCTACAGCAACCTCCTTCCCTCCTCCCATCTGGCAAAACCCCAGTGGTTTTGGCACCAGGGCTGGAGCAGGGGCTCCAGAGCGGGTGGTTTGGGACCAGCCCCGGTTCTGCTATGGCTGCTGCCAGCTCTCTCACCTGCACAGTGGCCAAGGGCAAGTGCTTGGAGCCAGATCTGGGCCCCTCTGCTGGTCCCCCCAGTAGGACCAGGGCTGCTCACAGCAGAAAAGGGAGTAAACCCCAACCCGCCCTCCCTGCCTGCACTGCAGCACGGGCAGGCCTTGGAGGAGAGAGCTGCCTGTGCTTGCGGCATCTGCTGGGAGCCTGGGAAGGGCTGGCCCTGCCAGATGTGCAAGCACAGCTGGAGTGAGGCCGTGCCCACCTCTCTTAGCTCATATTTTAACCCCAAAGTTGGGCTGTTGGTCCCCCACGAGCCTCTCCTGCACCTCCCTGGCGTGGGGGTGGCTGCTCAGCACTCTGGCACTTCTTGGATGGATTTGACTCTTTTTTACAGCTTCACTTTCTGCATTTTTCTCCACCAAAAAAGGGAGCAGGCTGGGTCCTGCTGTATCTCCCCGCCCGGTGCTGCCTGCTCCATCATCCCCCAAAGGCCTGGAGCAGCTGGGAATGTCTCTGGACTCGCTGGAGAGCAACCAACACTGGCAGAGCTGGGGTGGTGGCTTCCTCCAGCCCATGCTGAGCTCCCCCATCCATCCTAACAGCAGGGAACTGGACACAGGTAGGAGCCAAGGGTGAATTCCGACCTGGGAAGGGCACACAGAGCTCGGCAATGGGAGCAGGGGACAGGGCTGTTAGGGTAACATTCTCAGGGTGGTGGTGACAAGGATTCAGTGAGGGCTCAGCTCCCACAGCTCCCGAATTTCTGGTTCTGGGGAAATGCCTTGGCCTGGGTTGTGATGGTTTCTGGTGCCACGTTGTCACTTTGGGTCACCACAGCCCCTGAGCCCTCTGCATGCCCCCAATCAATCTGGGAGCTCATCAGCAAGGGCACAGCCCTGCCAGGAGCTGGGAAGGGGGGGCTGCAGCCCTGTGCCCACCCCCACTGCCGGCCGTGGTGGATGGGAGCATGAGGAGGGGTTCCAGCAGACCTGAATGGTGCTGCCTTTGTGCCGTGCACACTCTGGTGTGTCACCCTGTCCCCAGGGGAAGTGACAGGGACCCCAGGGAGTGGGAGGAACTGGATGGGCTTGCACAACGTGAAGAAGCTCCCTCTGAAGACATCAGCAGGGGAGGCACGAGGGAGAGAAAAGCTGTTTCAGCTGCCATGTGATGTTGACATAAGAATCACCAGGTAAAAACTGCCCCTGCATACAGCAGAGCTGGGAATTACGGGATTTTTCACTGCTGGGGGAGAAAGGCTCAGGAATTATCTCCTGAGGGCGCTCAGCTGAGCCCTGGGGTAAAATGAACACCTCCAGCCTCTGGTTTAACCTCGGTAGGTACAAGGGGAGCCCAAAATTCCTCATTCCCAGGGCTGAGCCCAGCCCTGGGAGAGCTAGAGACAATCCGTGGGTCCTTCAGACCTCCCAGCCCGATCTCCCCTCATCACTTGCTAAGCGCTCAGCCCAGGGAAATCCTCATTTCCTTTGCAATAAACAGCCCCAGCCCTCGGGGCTGCCACCAGGTCCCCGAGCCCAAGGTGGAGCCCCGGGGGCCGCCCACATCCCTCGGCCCCGAGCGGACCCCGGCTGTCCCCACCCCGGGCTCTGCCCCGTCCCACCGCAGCTGCGGATGCACGAACGCCTGTGAGAAACCTGCTGCCCCCTGAGCGGGGTGGGCAGGGGCACGGGGGGCTCTGGGGGCGCACAGGCTGCTACCGGAGGGGCTGAGCTGCCCTAATTAGCTCTGCCATCATTAACCCCGCCTTCCCTGCCACCAGCCGGCAGCCGGGGCAGCGGGGATGGGTGTTCCAGATCCTGTGTGAGCGATGACTTTCAAAGCATGGGAATCCCAGTGGGGGGGGGGGCCTGGGCACGGTCCCCCTGTGTCCCCTTCAACAGGAGAGGGCCTGGGGGGCAGAGATGGAGGCACAGATACCGTTCCCGCTGGATGGAGGGAATGAGTCCTCGCCATCCCTGGGTGGGGGGACATGTCAGATGTCACCAGCAGAGCTGGATGCAGCCCCGGAGCCTGCTGGGGCTGTGAGGATGAGGATGGTCAGGGGCCTCAGTGCTGCTCCCCCCGGGCCAGCTCCTGCTAACAGGATGTGATGGGTGGGGGAAGCGCTGTCACTCGGCATCTCTTATCCGGGAGCAGGGAAACGGAGCAGGGGGGTGGCCCTGGTGGGACTCGGGAGCCTCAGCCTTCTCTGCCCCCTCGGGAAACACCATCCCACCCCCTCCCCAGCATCAAACAGCCGCACCTCGTACCACAAATTAATTTATTCCCCTACCAGGGTTGTAAACAAGAAGCAGCCCCCCACCCTGACCCACCGAGAGGGCCCATCCAGAGGGGGCCCTGTCCTGAGGGATCCCCATCCCAGGGGATCCCCATCCCCGGGGGTCCCCTTCACGGGGGGTCTTTCACATGCATCTCCCCAGCCCAGAAATGTGCAAATCCAATCCCAGTGCAAAGAAAGGCTTTGGCAGGGGGAGCCCCGGGTGCCGTGATGGGGGTGGCAGCACACAGGGAACCCCAGAGTTTGTGGGTTTGGGGGCGCAGAGCCTCCGGCAGCCCCCCCCTCCTGAAGGCAGCGAGCACTAGAGGGCAGCAGGGCCCAGCGCTGGGCGGCGGGAGGGAGACACGGAAATCAAATTAAATAATAATTCACATATCAATAAATAAATAAATGGGTGGACGGCTGGGAGAAGGGGGGGGGGGGGGAGCGGGAGGGGGTTGAGTCCCTCCTCCTCTGGCAACGAGTCTCTCCTCCCCTTCCCCAGATGTATAAAACATATTTTGACTACCTGAGGTAAATGACAAGGTTGTAAAAAAAAACAAGAGGGGGATGAACGTTCCTGGTGTTTCCCCACCCTTAAAAAAATAAAGCATCATAAATAGTTTTAAAGAAAATATGAGGATCACCCCCCTCTCTCTCAGGCATAAATATAGATTATATTATGAATAAAAAATACGTTTTTCTCTCTATCCAAAAAGTGGAAAAATAGAGGAAAGGAAGGGGTTGTACCCAAAAAGGAAGAGGCTGGGAAGAGCTACTCGATTCCAAGAGCTCCTGCAATGTGCCTTTGGGAAGGAAGAGGGGGAATCAAAGCAAATCCCCGACTGCAATCGGTGAGTGAGAGGTGCGGGGGGGCACGTCAGACGTCACTGGGGGAGCGGGAGCGGAAAGGCGGCGCGGAGGAGAAGCACCCGCAGCACACGGCCCACAGCACTTTCTGGATCTCCTGGTTCCTGAAGGCGTAGATGACGGGGTTGAGCATGGAGTTGTAGGTGGCGGGCAGCAGGGTGGCGTAGGTGTAGAGGGCCGGGTAGCTGTAATCCCCCAGCAGCCCGTAGACGGCGAAGGGCAGCCAGCAGGACGCGAAGGTGCCCAGGATGACGGCCAGGGTGGCGATGCCCTTGCGGGTGGTGACGTAGTGGGAGCTGGCCAGCAAGTGCCTCTGCACGGCGATCTGCTGGGCGTGCCGGCACACGATCCTACAGATCTGCACGTAGAGCTGGAGCATCGCCGCGAACACCGCCAGGAAGGAGACGGACAGGATGATGAGGTGGTTCTTGGTCAGCGGCTTGACGATGCTGCAGGCGGAAGGCTCCTTCAGGCAGTTCCAGCCCATGACGGGCAGCAGCCCGTAGCAGATGGAGGCTCCCCAGGTGAGGATCAGCATGATGTAAGTCCTGGTGACCGTCCTCTCCGAGTAGTAGGTCAGGGCGTTGTAGAGGGACAGGTAGCGGTCGATGGTGATGGTCAGCAGGCTGCAGACGCTGGCCGTGAAGGAGGTGACCAGCAGCCCCACGGTGAGCAGGCTCACCGCCTCCGAGGGGATGAAGTACACGAAGGCAAAGTGCAGGATCAGCCCCATGCCCGCCAGGAGGTCGGCTGTGGCCAAGCTGCCGATCAGGAGGAACATGGGGGCGCGGAAGGCCGGGGTGTAGAAGATGACCACCACCACGATGGCGTTCTCACAGGAGATGATGGTCCCCGAGATGCAGAGGACAACGTCCCACGGGTTCAAGGCAAGGGGTTGCACCACAGACTCCAGATCCAAGGAGCTGCCGCTGCCATTCCTGGCTGAGAACCAGCCTTGCTGGCCTTCGCTGGAGTTGGGCGGCCCTTTCTCCATCATGATGGCAGAGGGTGACCTGCAAGAGCAGCCCCTCAGCAGCTGCTGTCCACGAGCTGCCCCTGTGCCACCCAGACGGGACAGAACTGCCTCCCCCAAAAGTTGTCTTCAGGAGGGTGGGCAGAGCAGTGTCAGTTGAGGGTAGGCTCGCTGTTTGCTCCGAGGGGATTCTTCTGGATGAGATGGTTTAGTTTAAAATAAATAGGTGAATAAAGGGGAAGGAACACACAGACACACACACCACCCCTGCTCCTGCCTGCCTTGGCTGCTGGGGGTTGGGCACTGCATGATTTTGATGGATAAATCCAGGGGAGGGGGACTGGCAGTGGGAAACACCCTCCCCCGTGAGAAGTTCGGGGCACAGCGAGGGGATCCCGAGCAGCAGGTAAAGGGGGTGACCCTGCCCCCCCGATCACCACCCCAGCCGGATCGTACACCCTCCTATCCCCACCGTGGCATCCCTTCTTACCCTGGGGGTCTGCCTCTCTCCGGGCGGGCAGCACAGCCCCTGGACGGGCTTTGGGGGGCACGGCCGCCCCTCGCCACCCTCCCCATAGCGCGGGGCTCTGCCCGAGCGGGCTCCCCCCACCCCGCCGGTGCCCTCCCGGTACCGGGCACTCACCTGCCGGGATGCCGGGCCCGGGCTGCGCTCGCTGCCCGGCTGGGCCCGCGCTGCCATGAGCGCCGCCGAGTTATAGAGCCCGAGCGGGGCCGGGGGGGTCCGGGGGTTCGGGGGTGACTCACGGCCCCCCCCGGCCCCCTCGCCCCGCGGTGACGTCAATGGCGCGCCGGAGCCAATCAGCGCGCGGGAGGCAGCGCGGGAGCGCGCGCGCCGCATAGTAATCGCGGCTCATTCATAAAAACCGCCCCCCCCCTCCTCGGCCCGCGCCCCCCGAGCGCCCCCGCCACCCACGGGACACCCCCGGGCCGGGGTCACCGTGCTGCGGGGGAGCGGGAGGGGTGCTGGCCCGGCCCCTCTCCCCGCAATGCGGAGATCTGGGGGCTCCGCTCTGGAGGGGGTGGCAGGAGTTTGGGGGGATGCGGGGTGGTCGAGGATGGGCCTCCTCCTGCCCCCGCACAGCCGGGGCCGCGCAGCCCCCTCCCCTCTCCCGGCGGGTCCCCGCGGGCCGGATTTCCCACACCGGGATGAATAATTCATGGCCAGGAGGAGCGGGAATGCCCGGCCGGGGGTGCTGCGGGAAGGGCTGGCGGGGAGCCCTCCCCTCGGGAGGAGGAGGAGGGGAGGAAGGAGAAGGCTGCGCTCCTCGAGACTCTCCCCCCGCGCCGCTTCCTCGAAGTCCCCGC
Source organism: Argya squamiceps (assembly GCA_037834095.1). Classification (NCBI taxonomy): domain Eukaryota; kingdom Metazoa; phylum Chordata; class Aves; order Passeriformes; family Leiothrichidae; genus Argya; species Argya squamiceps. The sequence continues at coordinate 6,615,332 of JBBMKD010000079.1, read as the reverse complement.
CGAGAGAGAGGGGGGCCCGGAGAGCCCGGGC
>JBBMKD010000079.1:6593161-6607181 GCA_037834095.1 Argya squamiceps | reverse complement strand
ATACAGCCCCCACCAATTCCATACAGCCCCCCCAGTTCTATACAGCCCCCCATCCCACCTGCCCAGCATTGTGGCTGCCCTGTGCCGAGTCTGGCTCCTCCTCATCCTCCTCTGTGCTGGATGAGCCAAAGGGGTTCCCACCTCCCGTGTCACCTGCAAGGACAAGGGAGGGTAGAAGAGGGGATCCCTTTTTTGGCCAGAGCAGTCAGATGAACGGCCACAGTGGGGGGGCAGGAGGAGGGTGCTGAGCAGTGCTGGGGGGCTCCAGCCCCCCAAACCCCCCCTGGGGGATGGGTACACACCCCCCATTCCAGGTACCTGGCTGGGCCGGGCTGTCCTGCTCCCTCGCAGGGGTGTCACCCTCCAGCAGGGGCTGTGACACCGGGGTTCCCTCCACGGCCAGGGTGGGGGGGCTGGGCTGTGAGGGAAAGGGTGAGAACTGAGAACGGGACCCCAGGGACCCCCTCTTCCCCCACCCGCTCCCCCCAGTCCAGCCCTCTGTTCTCCTGGGGACAGGATGAGGGATGAGCCATGGGACACCCCATGGGACATTTTGTGGGACATTTCCCACCACTCCCCAGGCCTCAGGATCTCTCCAAGTGCAGCACAATCTTGGGATGGCACTGGGGGTGCTGCAGGGTGACCCCCACCCATCTCTGGGGTGTCAGGTACTGCTCAACCCCCCACCAGGGACTCACCTGGGGCTCAGTGGCCTCCTGCACCTCCTCTGTGGGGGAACTGTGGGAAGAGACCAGCATTAGTTTGGTCTAGATGGTGGACAGACAGACAGGGGGACAGTGGGAGATACTGGGATAATGGACAGATGGACACTGGGACGGTGGACAGACAGATGCTGGGATGGTGGACAGACAGTGGTGGACAGATGGTGGAAAACCAGACCCTGGAATGATGGGCAGACACCAGCCCTGAGTGCACCAGGGATTCTGCTCCCCCTGCAGCCCCTTGTGCCACCCCCAGTGTGCACCAGTGCGATGCCACCAGCCCTGGGGCACCTGTGGGGTGACACTTTCCTTCCCTCACCTCTCGTCCACCTCCGGGGCACCATCCTCATCCTCCTTCTCCTCCACCAGCGGCTCATCGATGGCCTCCAGCTCGCCCAGGCTGGGGCCACGTTCCAGGTCCCCCGTTCCTGGGGACATCGGGGAGCTCAGCGGGCCGAGCCCCGGCCCCCCACGCCCCCTGTCCCCCCGGCCCATCCCTGGCCTACCCCGGGGGCGCCTCCTGCGGCGGATGGAGGCTCGGACGAGGTCGGAGCCCAGCTGGTGCTGGTGGCGCTGGGCCCGCGCGTCGCAGAACCAGTCCCCGGTGAGGCTCCGCAGCCGCGCCGGGTCCGACACCGACTTGCGGAGTTTGCTGGTGGGCGGGAGGGGGACACTGGGACCCCACCCTGGCACTGCCATCGGCCCCTGTGCCCCTGTACCCCAGAACCTTCCCAACCCATGGAGCCGCCCCCACAGGGTCTGGGGGACCGCAGCCACTGCCTCCCAGGGCCTTTGGGACCTCGGCGCTGCTGTGACAAACCTGGGGCTCCATCCTGGCTGAGCGGGGGGTGACCCCATCACCGGGGAAAAGGGGACCCTGAGCCCGGCTGCTCTGTCCCCAGGGACAGGTTGGCTGCTCCTGGGGCGTCCACGCTGTCCCTAAGGGTCACCCCAGCAAGGACCCCCAGCCCACCCACCTGATGCGCCCCTCCTCCCGCCGGCGGAGCTGCCAGTCCCGCTGCAGCACCCGGGCGATGCAGCTCCGCTCCTCCTCCGTCAGGAAACTCAGGTCCAGCAGCGCCCCGGGCTCCAGCGCCATGGCGGGGCGTGGGGACACGGCGGGGACACCCCGAGGGGCTGGCCCGGGCGGGGGCACGGGGGGCTCAGCGTGCCGGGCGTGCACCAGCGATGCCAACATCCGCACGGGCACCTCGGGGCCGCTCTGCGGGATCCCCCCCGGTCATCCTGCTGAAAGGACAAGGGCGGGAGAGCTCAGCCCACCCCCAAAACACTCCCGCGACCCCATCGGTGACACACGGGGAGCGGGACGATGCCCAGGGTGCCAAGAGAAGGGCCCGGGCAGCCCGAGGGCCGCTCCTCCCGCCGCCGGCTCCGTGCCAGGCCAGACCTGCCCACGGCCTGTGTTTGCCCAGCGTGTTTGCTCAGGGCTGGCTCTGCCCCTGCCAGCTTTCCCAGGGATTCACGGGCACAGGGACAGGTGGCAGAAGGGGCTGGGCTGCCCCCACGATGGGCTGAGACCCAACCGGGATGAGACCGTGCTCAGCTCATCACATCTCCCAGAGGGGTCTTGCCCCACGCCTGGCGTTGCCTCACGGCCTTTCCTGTCCCCGGCGTCGGGAAAGCGCTGCCTGGTGCCACCGAGGGCAGGAAATTGCAGCCGCCGTGGGGCAGGATCAGCCGGGACCCCCGGGCACCGTCCGGGCACCCACAGAGCCGAGCCCCGGCACGGCTGGGGTATCCCACCTCCACCAGTGGCCCTGTCCCCAGCCCCAAAGGTGACTCTGACCCCACCCCACGGGTGGCCCTGTCCCAGCCTGTNNNCCAGCCCCTCGGAGGGTCCTGTCCCTGCCCCACAGGTGCCCCTGGCCCAGCCCCGGGGGGTGTCAGACATCCCCCAGGCTTGGGGACCCCAGCCCAGCACCTGAGCACAGCCACAGCAAACCAGCACCAGGGACCCCCATCACACACAGGGGACCCCAACACCACCCGGCCCCCTCGGGGGGACCCCAACACCCACCAGACCCCGACATCGGCCTGGGAGGGGTCTCGGGGGGCACGAACCGGCTCTCCCCGGGGCCGCGGTGATGCTGCCGCTGTCTCCCCGCCGCAGCCGCTCGTATCCTGTTTACTGCCGGCGCACGGGGGGGTCCCCCCACCCCGGAACAGAGCCACCACCTAAAAATGTCACCTAAGTCTGAGCCCGGCGCTGCTGTGGTGCCCAGTTCCCTGTGGGGTCCCCAAAACCCGGCCGGGAGGAAGCCCCAGAGCCCCGGCAGTGCGCAGGGGGGTGTCGGGCTCCCGGCCCCCCACCCTGCACGGGGGACCAGTCAAACCAGTCAAACTTCCCCAGCCAGACACGACTGGGGCTTGCACGCCCCCCTCTTTTCATTGCAGGCAGCCCGACAAGATGGGGCGGGGGGGGGGTCCGGACGGCGTGAAAACCCCTCCACATCCCTCCCCAAAATGCACCCACACCCAGCCCCTCCTGGGTGACCCCCGCAGCCCCGCAGGAACCCGCAGATCCCAGTCGCCCCTAGCACAGCCCAGGTGGCCCGACAGCCGGGACACCCTTGCCTCCTCCCAGCCCCAGGGACCCCCATCAGGGGCCTCAGCCCCGGCCAGGGCCAGGCCTCTGTCACAGCGTGGGGACAGGAAAAGTCACCCCCGAAATGCGTGACCCGGAGCCCCCAGCCGCCCCTCTCACGGGGAGCAGAGCGGGGTTTGTGCAGCCCCCCAGGTGGGGCGGGAGGAGCCGGGCCGCCCCCCGCACCCCCCCCAGGGGCCGGTGCAGCCCCACAGCAGCGGGCTCCGCCCCACGCCCCCCTTACCTGCCCGGGTGGTGGGCTCTCGGTGCCCCCCGGCACCCCACCGGGACCCTGGCGGGTGCGCTGTGCCCCCGGTCCCCACCCCCGGCTGGGTGCTGCGCCCGGGGTGACTCAACCGCAGCCCTGCGAGCGCCTCCGCGCCCGGCGGCACGAAAGCAGGGACTGGAGCCGGCAGCACCCGCCGGACGGGACTGAACTGGGCTGAACTGGGCTGAACTGGGAGGCGTCAGGCGCCCTGGAAGGGGAGGTGCAGTGGGGATGCGCCCCGGGACAGGGGGACCCCAAGCCTGGTGGAGACTCGAGGGTGTGGAAAAGGGGATGGGGTGGGAGATGTCCCACCCTGGTGTCACACAGGGGGTTGGGGGCAGGATGTGGCTCTGGGGTTCCTGGGAGAGCACCTGGGCTGCACTGGGGGAACTGGGGGGACTGGTCTGTGCTGGGCATGGGGGGAGAAGAACATCTGCCCCCCTGCAGCACCCTGAAGCCCCCCACCCCAAAAACCCAGTGTGGAGCAACATCAGGTCCCTGGGGCTTTGCAGGACCCCCATCCCACAGGGTGTCCTCGGCTCCATGGCCCCCATCCCAAAATGCATTCCCAGCCCACGGGATGGCCTCAGCCCCTCCTCAAATCATGGATCCCCCCGTCCCCCCAGCCCCACATTCTCTATCCCACGGGTATAGCCCCTCCTGCTCTCAATGCCGGGGGTCCTGAACACCCGGGACCACCCTGGTGCTCACAGGATGGGGCCAGCAGTGCCAAGCAGGGATAAACCCCAGGCAGGAGCACCACAGCGGGACCTGTGCCTCAGTTTCCCTCCATGCCAGAGGAAGAGCAGCTGGCTGAGGGTGGGGTTCAGGCTCCCCCCCAGCTTTAATGTGAGATGGCAGCACTTACCGAGCACAGGAGGGCGAGAAAAGGGGATTATTTTTAGCCTGGGGTTTCTCAGGAAATGAGACTTCAGCAGTGGCTTCGTGTGTCTGTCCGTGGGTCGCTCTGCTCTTCCTCCCCTTGCAGGGTGCTCGCTGCTCAGCTCTGGTGGGGGGTCCCAGGGGAATGGGATCTTGCCTGGGTGTCCTGGGAATGCAGCCAGGTCTCTGCAGGGGAACAATGATGAGGAGTTCCCACAGGGCTTCTCGTGGGCTGGGGCTCAGCTCTGGGTCACCCCAGGTGGGCTCCAAACCCTTTCTGGGCATCCTGGACCCTTCATTCCTGCAACACCCAGAGTGAGGAACGTTTATGGGATGGAGAAGGGCATGAGGAGCAGTGGGACACATCCTGCAGTGACCCAGAGGTGCAGCAAGTTTGCTGGGCCTCAGCCACAGCCTCGGGGGCAGAGGCTGCACCAGCCAGTGACACCCAGGGACACCCAGGGACACCCTGGCCAGCAGCACACCTGAGCCAGGTGCCAGGCCAGCCCTCGGGGATGGTTTTCCTTTCAGCCAGCTCCTGGAGCAGCCGGCAGGGTTCGGGGCAGGTTCTGCCTCATTTCGGCCCCGCCTGGGCAGCCCCGAGCCCACGAGGGAACAAGTCCCAACCTGCCCCCAGCTCTCTCCCCTCCAGGACTTGCTCCTCGGGTCCGGGAGGCATACAGGCAGGTCTGGTTCTCCTGCAGGGAAACTGAGGCAGGAGCACGAGCTGGAGCATGGGCAGAGACCCAGCAGTGGATTTTTGGGTGGTAGGGAAGCCCTTGCAGCACAGCACCCCAGCTTTGACACTGCTACATGTACCCCCAAAGGCCTGGGGCCACCTGGCCCCATTCTTCCCCTGGGATCTCGGCTTTCCGTGCCCTCTGCCCTCCCAGAGCCTTTGATGTGGGACTCAAGCACTCCTGGGACACACAGGAGTGGTGCCACATCCCCCAGGACAGACCCCACATCCCCCTGGGACAGAGCCCAGCTCCCACAGGGACAGACCCCACCCTCGGGCTGGGGGCCCTTTGCTTGCACTCACTTTTAATTTTTTATTTCAAATCCCCACAGCAGAGCCGGGACCTCGAGGCGTTTCCATCTGTGGCTCTGGCTGGGGATGACATTCCAGGCCTGGCTGGGAGGGCAGCGCTGGGTCTTACCCCCCTCCCCTCCCCGCCCCTGCCTGGGAAACAACGGCGTGAGGATAAGGAGGGATCCACAGCCTGGGAGGCACCACAGCCCCCGGCAGCTCCCAGAGCTCGCAGTGCGCCCCAGTGTGACGGGAAATTGCTCCTGGGGGAGCCTTTGATGCCCCTCCTAAAGAGGGTGACCCCTGGGACCCCTCCCCTCCGGCCAGCTGCAGAAAAGTGACCCCACTCCAAAGGCGGCTGCCTGGCGGTGACATTCCCGGCTCCCCGCGGGGACAGAGGTCGGGGACCCCCGGCCCTGCTCCCAGCCCGGTGCCGGGCCGGGGTCGGTCACACTCGGCCACCCCAGGCCAGGACGGGGTGTGGGGGAAGCGGCGGGGTCACCCCGGGATGAGGGCTCAGGCCATGTGGCAGCTGGGATGGATCCTGACATTCCATTCTGCAGCATTCCTGGCTCCCGGGAGCCTGGAGAGGAAGAGGAGGGGAGCGGGGCTGGCGCAGCAGCCTCAGCCCCGGGCAGGGCGCTGGGGCCGTCCGGGGACACCCGGGCCCGGCCGCTCCCCCTGTCCCCGCACTCCGTGTCCCGCACGCCCCGTTCACAGCCCCGGCAGCTCCCGGCAGCAGGAGATTGTGGGGAAAATCCTGCCAGGCTTGGGAGGAGGGCAGGGACCCCTGCGGGCCCCGGGGGCTTTGGCATCCTCACCTCACCTTCCAGCGACAAATGTGTGTGGGATAAACCCCCGGAGCCGCCTGGCATCCTGCAGGAGCCGAGGCTGCTCGCCTGGAGGGGCTGAGCGGGAGGATCCAGGTGGTTTTCCATAAAATGGCTGCACCACGAAATCCCCTGGCCTTGGACACAACCTAATTTTAAGGCTGATGTACTCCCCCCCCACAGCTCCAGCCTCTGGATATCAGATGGAACAGAAAATCAGTGGCTGCATCTGCAGTCAGCAGGCACAGCTTCCCCTGCTCCCAGCTCAGGCAGCAGATCCTGCTGGGAGAGGGGAAAATGAGTCTGGCTCTTTGCTTGCGGCAGCCCCAGGGCCAGGCCAGGCGTCCCCTCCCCTGGGAAGAGGGAGGACTCCGGGCTGGGGAGGGAAAGGAGATGGGAAAGCAGAGCCTCCCGGAAAAAAGGACACAGGAGAGACAAAAGGGAAGCTGCTCACAGCTGAAGGGAACCAAGCCTGGAAAAAAGCAACTCCCACCCCGCAACACTTGGCTGCCCCTGCCCAGGTGTCCAGACCCGGCATTAAATCCCACAGACTCTTCCTGCCCTGCAGGGGTGGGGAATTCTCCTGCCCCCCAAACCTCTCCCAGCAGCAGGGCTGTGAGTTTTCCCTGGAGCAGGGAAAAGGGCGAGTCCATAAAGCCAAAGGTGTGGGAGCCTCAGGATCAGCCTCAGGAGAGGGGCCAGGCCTCAGCGGGGCAGGGGAGATCCCGACCCCAACCCCGCGTTTGGCTGAGGGCTGAGACACAGCACTTGGAGATATCCACAGAAATCAGTTTATTTCCCTGCCGCCGGGATTATGAAACCACAGAAGCAGAGTTTAAATATTTACAAAGAAATCCAGTGCCCCGCAGAGATGAAGGGAACAAAGGATGAGGGATGGGGGCTCGCCCTCGCCATTCCAAACTCTGCTCTGGTAAAAAGCATCAGGAGCAAACGAGAGGGAATTCTACAGTCGGGTTTTGGAAGCCCAGGGCCCCCCTGACACCCCCACGTCTCAGCTTTGGCAATTCCTCTAGAGCTCGTGGATAAACCGTGGACGGGATGGGCCGAGGGGCTCGGGGTTATTGCTGAGGGCGGATCCAGCCCCGGGCCGGGCACTCCAAGGGAAAACCAACACACGGGGAAAGGGCTCCCCTCTCCCCCCGGCCCCGGGGCAGGCTGGGCAGCGCCTCCTGGGCGGAGAACAGAGCTCAGAACACTCTGTCCTTTCATCCAGGCTCTCTTTGATGAGGATCCCGGCGTGGAAGCAGCCCCAGGCCCAGCACCCTCCACCCCACGCTCCCCTGACAGGAAGAGAACCCCTGCACAGAGCAGCCCCTGCAGTGTCAGCTCCAGGCTGATGGGGAAGGCCACGGTGGGGTGACAGAGGGACAACAATGAGCAGGAGGCACAGGGGGTGATTTAAAAGTGACTGAGGAAAAGGGGGAAACAGAAACGAGCTCACGAGGAGGGTCCAACCCTCCCACCTGGCTGGAGGAGTGGGGAAGTGTGAGAGGCACACGGGGAGGGCTCTGGAGTCAGCAGGCTGACAGTGAGTGGGCTGCAGTCAGAGGAAGCTGCAGACATGGCACAGACCCCAGAAAAGCTTTCCTGCTGGCCACAAGCACTTGTGAAATGGATTCCTTGGAATCTGTCAGGTACTGGAGTAAGGAGCTGGTTTTTCAGGTGTGAGTGGAAAAGCTCTTCCCCCCTCTGCAGTCAGCAGGGACCTGCTCAGCTGCACATCACCCTTCAGCCAGGCCTGGTTCTAAAATTCCCCCTGGCTCAGAGCCCCCTGAAATCAGCACCTGCAGAGCAGACCCAGCTGTAGAAGGGGTTCCAGGTCACATCCAAACTCCCCCCTGCCTGGCACTCAGGGACAACCCCCTCCCACAGCCCATCCTGCCCGAGCTGAGCTCCTCACACCAACCCCAGCACAGCACCTGTGCCCAGGTGAGCTCTCCAAACCATTCCTCCATCACCACCCAGGACCAGCCAGGAGAAGGCCCCTGCCCCAGTTTGCTGCTGTAAAGCCCAGCCAGACGGGCAACTTCCAGTCCCTTCACCTCCTCCTCTCAGCTCTAGGCTCAGGTGCTGCTCCCACAGAGGTTTTCCAGCCCCAGGCTGAGCCTCTCTGTCCCAGCTGCTGCCTGTGACACACAGAGCAGGGGGATCAAAGGGAAACAAGTGCCTTGTGAGAATTGCAGAGCCAGATTTAGCCACTGAGAGCCCAAGAAGAAGCAGGGAAGTGATATTTTCTCTGGCACAAGCTAAAAAGGATAAAGAGCTGCCTCCCAATGCTGCAGCAGGCTCCTGAAGGGGCGCACCCTGCCATGAGCCCTTCCCAAGCCAGCCCTGGGCTTTCCTGCCTTTCCAGGCTCACAGCAGGACCAGGGGAGCTGGCCCTGCCTCAGAGCGTCCCTCAGTGTCCCACCTCAGCTCCCTCCTGCCACTGCTGGGGGCTGGGGCACCCCAAACTCCCAGGGAGAACCCCACACTTGCCCTTTGGAATGTGTGCTGCTGGAGAGATGTGCCACAGGGAAAAGAGCAGCTCCTAACTGGAGACCCAGGGAATCTGAGGAAGCATCTGATCAAGAGGAGGAAAGCAGGTGACCAGAGAGACCCTCCCAAGGTGTATCTGCTTGTGCCACTGCAGGAGGCAGAGTTTGCCCTGAGGCTTTTCTTGGCACTGAAAACAAAGGTGCCCACCCTTCTCCTTCCCTGATCCCATTCCCACCTCCCCAGCTGCAGAAAGGGAGAGAGCAGAAGGTTCCAGACCCCTGACACTGGGAGACACCATCGACAGAACAGAAACATGAGGAAAAGAAGCCAACTCCAGGAGAGGAAGATGAGCTGTCACGATGGAGTAGGGCTGCCACCTTCCCTGGAAAAGGCTCCCAGAGTCCCGGGCCTCCATCCTGCTGGATCAGTCACAGTTTCTTCCCTTGTGTGCTCAGGCACGGGGGGGTCAGGGCTGCCATCACCGCAGGTGGAGGGTGAGAACCACGGTCACAATCACCCCCAGCAGGAGGACAAAGGGCAGCCAGGTCTTCACAAACCCCCCTATGCTGCAGGAGGGAAAGGGGGGAAGGATTAAATGTGAGAAATCAGCAGAGACAAAAGGATGGGAGAATAACTGGAGGAATCAGAGGGAGGCAGATGCCTGTTACCTGTTGCTGGCACTGCCACACACCCCATCCTGGAAATTCAGTGTTAAAAACTGAGACTCAACCAGGACCACAATAAATATATCACAAACAAAAGGGCTGGAGTCTCCTCTGAGCTTAAATGAAGTCAAAGACAAGCCCATTTCATACCTCCACAGACAGGAATGGTGACAGGAGGCCACAAAAAATGAAACCCCATTACCACAGAGCTTGTTACTCCAACTGCTGGTGGATTTAACCAAGGCAGCTGGAGCTACCCCTGCCCAAAAACAGGTAAAGAAGCTCTTCCAGAACAGGGGAGACTCCACAGAAGTGGAGCTTCATGCAGGGCAGTCCTCACAGAATCTCCTCTTCAGGCACAAGGAGCAGAAATGGAGATTCAAAACCTTTTCCTTAAGGAAGTCTCAGGGTTTCCCTCCCCACTCCAGTTGGAAGCTCCACAGCAGCTGGAAATCAGACCAGTTTTTATGTAAACAAGATTCAGGAGAGGAGAGGGAAACCAGTAATCCTTGGAGAGAAGCCATCCTGTGACCTTATGTTCTGACCTAACCCAGCCAGAAGACAACACAGAGTGAGATTTGCTTTAGCCAGCATTTCCCAAATTCCAGGCACTCCAGATTAGCAGCCAGAAACAGCATTTTGGGAGCAGCATCTAGTGCAACCCAGCAAGAACTCCTGCTTCTCTTACTGAGCACAGGCAGTGACAGAACCACCCACCAGCAACACACCCTCGGCTTAGGGGGATGTTTCTCCCTTCTCCACGGGCCAGGTGATGCCTCAGAGGGCTCAGGAGAAGGAAAGGGCCCCTTCTGCTGCCAAATCCAGGCTGTCCCTCAGCTCACCTGACGTATTTCCCATAGAGGAGTGTGAAGAAGCAGAGTTTCACCATGTTCCAGGACGTGCTGTTATCGTATCTCATCAAGTTTAAGGCCAGAGCCACGTGGGAATGGCAGTTGTCACAGCAAAGGTTGTGCTGGAACACAAAAAGGAATCAGAAATCCTGTCCCTGAGGTTTCCCAGCCCTGGTGGAGAGCCACAGGTCTGAGTCCTGTGGCAAGGAGCCAAACCCTGGGGAGGGATCAAAGCCCTGCAGAGACACAGAACTGGGGAATGGTTTGGGTTGGATGGACCTTAAAGCCCCTTGCTCCAACCTGGCCTTGAACGTTTCCAGGGATGGAGTGTCCAGAATGTCTCTGGGAATTCCCTGGAGCCCTGGGGGGTCCCTGGGGGGTCCTCCCTCCCTGCCAGCCCCCTGCCAGCCCCCTGCCAGGGGACAGCAGCTGTACCATACGGTGCTTGTACTCCTCGGACGCGTCGTGCACGGCCGTGTCCCAGGCGTTGGGACCAGTGGCATAAACTTTGCTGGGATCCAGTTTCCAGTACCTGGAAGGATGAGAAGAGTTTCCTTTGCTTTGTTCTACTGCTGCACCTCCCCCAGTGCTTGCTCCTCCCAGCAGCAGGATGTGGAATCAGAGTCTCCTGAGCTGGAAAGGACACATGAGGACCAGAGTCCAACTCCCTGCCCTGCCTGTGCTTAAAGGACTTGGACAAATCCAGAGCCTCTGAAATGCACTCCAGCTCTTGGAGACAAGCAGAGGCTGCAGAAAGGCTGCTCAGCACCCTCAGCACCCCAGAGAGAGAAACCACAGAGCTCAGGGGACAGCCCTGACCTGCTCCCACATCCCAAAGGAACCTGCAGGCCATTCCCAACACAAATCTGACCTGAGACACAACCCCAGCCCATTCCCTCCCCAAATCTCTGACAGGCTGTGAGGGACATCAGCCCAGCAGCACAGCCAGGGCTTTTTCTGTTTACTCAGAGCACCTGTTAACATCATCTTTGAATGCTTTAGCCTTTTCCTTTTCTCTAACAAAGGCTCCACACAGCTCTGCTCATTAACACCACCACGCTGTTGTCATGCTGCTAACAAGATTTAATTTAATGTGGTTTCCTGGAAAGCAGAGCCACAGTGGCCACCAAGGTGAATGAGGGCAGCTGAGCACCAGGAATGGCCATGTCACAGCACGTCTGTCCCCAGGAATGGCAGGGCAGTTGTCAGTTTAATACCAACAGGCAACACTTACTTCACAGGTTTCCCAAATGCCATGTTGTCTTCCTACAAAAAAAAAAAAAGAAGGAAAACTCTCAGGAGGATGAAGCCAATATTCAGGGCATGGATGCTGCTGGGGGTCTCACAGGCTGTGATCCAGCTGCCCCAGACACCAATCCTGGGTCTGGATTCCCTGGGTGTGGATTCCCTTTGTTTCCATCCTCTGGTCGGGGCATGGGCACATTCACACTCCACACACAGTGACATCACTCACCTACAACTGCCTTGTTCCCCTCCTTTTTTTCTTTTCACAGTGTTAATATTTTGTTAGCTTTTGGTTGCAAATGTCTCAGTCTATTAGAAGCATTAATTATCTCAAATTAAACCCCCCCTTACTTTCAGAGTCCCCCAGACCCTCAGCAGCCTAAGAGGCCTGGCACACACCCCATCCTGAGCAGCACCACAAAAACAACCATGCTGAGGCAGCTGAAGGCCCCCCTGCTACTCAGAATTAAGAGAAATTAAGCCCTAAACTCCTAATTTTGAGCCTGGAATACAAGATTTTTTTTCCCCTTCTTCTCACCAAATCCACCACTATTTATCACATCCCCAACTGAGCTCCAGTGGAGCAACAGCAACAGATCCTCCAAAACACCTGAAGCTGCTCTTTGAGCTGGAGAGGGCAGGGTGGGCTCAGAACCCCCCAGGGCAGGGTCAGAAGCCCCCAGGCTGGCTCAGAACCCCCCAGGGTGGGCTCAGAACCCCCCAGGGCAGGGAGCAGAGGGGAAGCAGGCATTCCTGCTGCCCTGGAGCAGGAGGCACTCACAGACACGAAGTAGGGCCCCGCAAAGTCGCGGATGACGCCGGCCGAGGTGCAGATGCCCATGTGGCCAATGATGGGGAACAGCCACCTGCAAAGGCAACAACACAGGGTTTGTCCCTGCCCTCCCCTCAGGGAACCCGGGACACCCCTCAGGGACACACGGCTGGGATGGGGAACTGTGGGAGACACAGCCAGGGAAGGGCTGGAAAGGACACAGGGATCAGCCAGGGAGCAGCCCCAGCTGCACTGGCAGGAGGGCTGGGGGAGAACCCTGCACCCCACAGTGCCCTGCACACAGCCCAGGCAGGGAGGGAACAGCCCCAGCCACCCAGACAAACCCCTTTGTGCAGCCAAGCACAGAGATCAGATCCTGGAGGAGCTGCCTCAGGATAAAACTGGACTTTCCACTCCAGCGACCAAAAACCAGGTCACCCTGCCCACCTTCCCACAGCAACCTAGATTCCAGCTCTGCAGACAGAAAACAGAGTTCCTGGCTCTGGGAAGAGCATTCCCTCCCCTGAACGATCCCATTGTTTCACAGACCTTCTCCCTGATGGATATTTGCAGCCCCAGGGAGCAGCAGACCTGTATCCCAACCCCCTTCCATCATCAGACCTCCATCCCAAAGCCTTTCCCTGGTCAGACCCATATGCCACCACTAGCACACAGGAGAGAATTCTCCAGGTCATGTTCCAGCACCCTCGGGTTTGCTGATCTCCCTGGCTCCCCTCCCCTCTCTCCCCGAGGGACTGAGTGGCTCTGGCAGCTCCCTTCAGCACTCCCAGCCGGGGTTAGGAATGTTAAAAAGCTCTGGAAAATCCTCCAGGAAAAGGGTGAGGTGGAAATTTTAGGCAATCAAAAAAGAAAAGAGATGAAAGAGATAAAAGAGACAAAGGAGATAAAAGGGGAAGTGGGGCCTCTCCCGGGCGAGGAGAGCTCCGGGCCGTTCCCGATCCCGGCACGCCCCACACCACGTCTTCTACCTGACTCGGAGCTCGGTAAACATCACCTGACGGGAACCCGAGGGGAAGAGGAAGGTGGAAAAACAAGCCAACCCGCACCGCCACAGCTTCGCACGTTCCCACGAGCAGAGCAAAGCTCCCCAGTTCTCCCTGGAGCCTGCCCACACTTGGCTGGCGAGCCTGGGAAGGCAAACCCAGTCCCGACCCATGAAAAGCAGCGCGGCGAGACTCCCCCCGGGGCACGGGCTGGTCCCGCATCCCAGCGGCCAAACCTCTGCTCCCGAAAAGGCTTCCCACGTTCCCCCGGACCCCTCCGCTCCCGCAGGGACAAGCCCGGTCGGCACGGAGCCTTCCCCAGAGAGCAGGAACGAGCCCCTCCCTGGGACGGGCCCCGCGGCAGCCGAGCACCCCGGGCAGGGCAGGGGGGCCCGGAGGGGCAGCGGGAATCGGGACGGGCGAGAGGAGAACCCGGGAAGGGCAAAGGGGGAAGCCGGGAGAAGATCCCGACAGAGGCGAGGGGAGACCGGGAGGGGCGAGGGGGGCCCGGGAGGGGCGAGGGGGGCCCGGGAGAAGCGCGGGCGCTTCGGGACAGGCGAGAGGAGACCCCGGGGGAGGCGAGGGGGTCCCGTCCCGGGCCCGGCCCCCGCCGGCCCGCCCGTCCCCGGTGCGCTCCCGCCGCCCCG
>JBBMKD010000079.1:6541068-6593061 GCA_037834095.1 Argya squamiceps | reverse complement strand
GGCCCGGCGGCTCCGCGGGGTCACCCCGGGCTCAGCCCACCGCAGTCCGGTGCGCTTCCGGGGCGGCGGAGGGGCTTCCTGCGGTGGGTCTGCGGCCGCGGTGCTGCTGCCAGTGCTGCTCCCGGCCCTGCCCGGCCCGGCCCGGCCCGACCGCCGGGATGATCAACGCCATCCTCGTGTTCAACAACCACGGGAAGCCGCGGCTCGTCCGCTTCTACCAACACCTGGTGCGCTACCGGGACCGGGCCACGGCCGCCGGTGGGGCTGCGGCAGCGGCCGCCTGAGCCCGGTCCGGCACCGGGACCGGGACCAGTGCAGGGCCGAGGGGGCAGTGGGGCTCGATGGGCTGGGGGTGTCCCAGGAGTGGGGGCGGTGGCTGCGGCATGGGCGAGCCCTGGTCGCGTCCTTCAGGGATGTCCCGGGTCACCCACGGGGGCACCGGGACTGGCATGTCACCCGGAGCCGCGGGCTCACGGCGCCCCTGGGGCAGGAGGGGACAGCGGGGGCTGTGGGTGCCATGGGCCTCTTACCCACCGTGGGTGGGATGTACATCCATGGGTGCCCACCCACCCATCTCCTCCTGGCAGGCAGAAGAGGTGCAGCAGCAGATCATCCGTGACACCTTCCACCTGGTGCTGAAGCGGGATGACCACATCTGCAACTTCCTGGAGTGCGGCAGGTACCGGCCGGTGAGGGGCCGTGCCGGGCTGGCCCCTCGTGATGTGGAGCTCCCGGGTGTCCCCCACAGCCCCTCAGCTGTGCCCGTGTCCCCACAGCCTGTTCGGCGGCTCGGATTACAAGCTGATCTACCGTCACTACGCCACGCTGTACTTCGTGTTCTGTGTGGACTCTTCTGAGAGCGAGCTGGGCATCCTGGACCTCATCCAGGTGCGTCCCTGCAGGGCCCGGCTGCCTGGGCACAGCCCTGCCCTGGCACCACTCAGGGGTGTCTCATGCCCGTGGTGTCCCTGTGCCAGCCCTTCTGAAAGGCCTGAGAAGCCCTCGGGGCCGTGGTGGGGAGGGGGGGGTCACATGTATTCCCTGAGCTTCTACATGGCTTCTTCACCTGGGAGCAGCAGGTCGTTCTGAAGGAATGTCTTTTTAAATGTCTTTTAAAAATAGAAGCATAGGATCATTGAGGGTGGAAAAGACCCTTGGGAGCTTCAAGTCCAACCATTAATCCTTAGATCCTGGAATCTCAGGTTGGAAGGGAGCTCAGGGATTGTCTGGTCCAACCTTTCTTGGCAAAGCACAGCCTAGACAATGTCCAACCCCCTGGCATGTGAAAAATATAAAGGAACATGTAATCTCCATGTTCCTCGTGGAGATTATTCAACGGCTGTTTCTTTGGAAAAAATGTTCCACTTGTGCCTTATTGGAGTCTCCCCAAGAGGAACTTGTACCCATCACTCAGTGACTTCTTGTATGAAGGGAGTTTTCAGCTTTGTAGCCACCCTTTAAATACCAGGACATGGGAAGAAGCTTTCCCCTGAGCCTCCTTTTCTCCAGGCTGAGCCCCCTCAGCTCTCTCAGCCACTCGTGGTGCTCCATTCCCTTCCCCAGCTCTGTTCCTTTCCCTGGACACACTCCAGCCCCTCCAGGTCTCTCCTGTCAGGGGGGGCCCAGAGCTGCCTCCAGCACTGGAGGTGGCCCAGCAGTGCCAGCACAGGGGACAGCACTGCCCTGGGCCTGTGCCCACACTGGGGCTGACACAAGCCAGGTGCCCTTGGCCTCTTGCCTGTCTGGACACACCAGGACTCATGTTCAGCCATAATCACCAGCATCCCTAGGTCCCTTTCCAGCTTTGCAGTCACTCTGTCCCATGCCTGGAGTGTTCCGCGGGGTTGGTGTGACCACCTTGCCTGGTCTCTTTCTGCTGCCCCAGGTGTTTGTGGAGACGCTGGACAAGTGCTTTGAGAATGTCTGTGAACTGGACCTCATCTTCCACATGGACAAGGTGGGTGGTGGGCTCGGGGCTGCCCCAGAGCCTGCATTTCTTGGGCTGGGGCTGGCAGGGGTCACTTTGGGAGGGACTGGGATCCTCTATGGGAAGCTTTCAGCCCGTGTTCTTTGAAAGCCACTCACAGGGTGACCTCCTAACAAGAGTGCTGAGCTGCTCAGAGCCCGGGGGAGCTGTGCCCAACCCTGGGGCTGCCCCGGGGGGGCAGCTGACAGATCTGTTCTCCACAGCCAGCACTGGTGCAGCTGGGCAGAACTCTGGCCTGGGGCTGGGGCGTTCTGCCTCTGACACCTCGTGGGAGT
The DNA here is from genome assembly GCA_037834095.1 of Argya squamiceps. Classification (NCBI taxonomy): domain Eukaryota; kingdom Metazoa; phylum Chordata; class Aves; order Passeriformes; family Leiothrichidae; genus Argya; species Argya squamiceps. Next base: position 6,590,799 of record JBBMKD010000079.1, on the reverse strand, counting down.
TAACGTTTTACTACAGCTGCTGGGAAACAAAAAGGAAGGAACAATGGGAGTGTTTGGAATTCAAAGTGCTGGGTAAACTTTGGTTTAAGCCACAGCCTGTAATGCTTCCTCTTGAGCTGGACAGAGATCCTGGATGGAAACCCCCCCCTTTGATCATGTCGTGGGTCACAAGGCTGAAGATAGCTGGGAATAGATAGCCAGGAATAGTCTTGGAGCAGGGAGAGGCTTGGCTGAGAGTGCTGGGCTTGTGTTGCTGCTGATCAAGATTTTCTTGCTTTGCTGAAGACAAAAACATGTCAACAAAAAAGAACACTGGTGAAAAAATATGTGTAAAATGCTCCCTTTCTGTCGGTGATTCCAGCTGGGGAACTGGCAGGGAAGGGGAGTGAGCAGGTCTGGGGCGTCTCTGTGTTACCAGCTGCCAAGGTCAGGCTTTGGTTTCACTGTTTGCCCTGCTTGTAAACTTTCCAAAATGCCACAACATGATTATCTTGTCAGCAAAAGTGTTTATCAAAGGAGGAAGGAGGGACGAGCAGCTGAGGGAGAAGTGTTGGCAGCTGCCCAGGTCACCTCTGCCCACAGCTGGGGGAGGATGTGCTCGTGGGTAGTGCCTCTGTGGCATGACCAGCAGCCAACAGCTTTTCACTCAGCTTTACATGAGCTCTGCATGTACAACACTCACAGCCAGCCCTGGGGCAGGGACACATCACACCTTTGCCAGCAGCAGTGGGGTCACCCTCCTCTGACCTCTCCTGCCTGGAAGAACATTCTCAGGAGACAGGAATTGGGGGTTTCTGATAGTGGAGACCCCAGCTCAGTCACTGCAGGGTCTCCCAACCCTGTTTATTTCCCATCTAATGCTCCCAGTGCTTCCCAGCTTTGACTCAAGTCTTGGCCATTATCAGTTGATCCTCCGGTCTTTCTATATTTGGCACATGTTTATTTCTCAGATGTGCTCAGGTTCCTGTTCTTCCACGAGTTTACTTGCAGAGGGACGGTGTTTGAGGTGCTGGGAATGTGCTGTGCCCTCCTTGCCCCCCTTGGATGCCCAGGCAGGGCCATGAGTGTCTCCCCAGACAGAGCTGTGAATGTCTGCCTGGGAAGGGGGTTGCAGGGGTTCAGGTCCAACTTTGGCTGCATTCTGGAATTTTTCTTTTTGCCTTAAGTTGCACCTTGCACTACCTGCAGCACAAGGGCCATGGGATCAGAGCTGTGGCGGGTCTGGGGTCCTATTCCTGCCATGGGCCAGTGGAGGAGGACATTGCTCAGGCACCAGCGACACCAGTGCTTGTACTGTCAGCTTTGGGAGCCCCAAGCTCAGAGCTGCAGGGATCCCTGTCATAGGGGAGGCTCAGAGTGGGCTGTGCCCAGCTCTCAGTCATGCTTTCCACCTTGGAGGGGAGTGTGAGCTGCACTCAGCAGCTGCGGGGTCCCAGAGGGGACATGGATTTCTCAGGAAGTGCTGTGCTCTGGCTTGGAAAACAAAACTTGTTCAGGATTTCTGCCCTGTTGGTTTGGAGCCAGTTTGGGCCGAAGCCAGATCTCGAAGGAACGTTTCCTGATGCTCCCATATCCTTTTTGGCTGTGGGAGCCACTTGCTCCAGCTGCTCAGGACTGAGCTGTGGGATGAGGGTTCCAGGGTTGTGGGGGGCCCCAGGAGCTGCCTGGGGCAGTGCTGGTCCCACACACCTGCTGCTCCAGGCACTGTGGGATGGGACAGGACCTGTGGGGAGCCCTGGGCTGGATCACCTCACAGTTATCTAGGATCACCTCACAGAGCTGGGACTCCCCCTCAGAGCAGGTTTTCTCATTGTCTTTATTCTCCCCAGGATTGTCCTGGAGGTGTTTGTCACAAGGTGTTTAAAAGTGCAAGCCTGGCTCTGTGAAACCATAAAACAATCTCATAACCCAATGATGCTCCTACAAAGCCTCTTTCAAGGAAATAACTGGGACCCATAAATCCATTACCTGTGCTGGGAGCTCACTGGGAGCTGCTGAGTGTGCAGGGAATGCTGAGCTGAGCCACGTGCAGGAGCTCAGGGTGGTTGTTGCACCCACCAGCACAGCCTGGCTGCCGCCTCGGGGCTGGTTGCAATTTCTGGGGTTGCAACTCAGCAGTGTTCCTCTCCCTGCTCTGGCTGTGTGATTGCACTGGCCCTGCCTGGCTGTTCATCCGTGGACTTGAGGGATCCCGGGAAAGGAGCAGACTCCCTTGGCAGTTCTGTGCTTTTTCTGTGCCTGTGTCACAGTCCTGACCTTCCTCAGGGACAGCAGAGAGGCCAGGCTCGCTCTGGCTTTCTGAGGAGGAGCTTCTGGGGAGAGGTGTCCTGCCCAGGGAGGACCCTGCTGCCTGCTGGGGTCATCTCTAGGGCACATTCCTGCTGTGACCTGGCTCCTGGCCCGGGCAGGGAGCAGCCATGTGTCAGGGGTGGCACAGCCAGGCTGTGCCAGTGCAGTGAGTTGCATCAGGGGCTGTCCTGTGCATAGTGGGTGGGTGGGTGTCATCTGGAGTGGGGATACAGGTGCTAAGTGGAGCTGTGGGGCTCCCCATGACAAGGACCTTGGCCACTCTTTCAATCTCCAGGCAGCTGAGAAGGGAACAGGGACAGGGGACAGGATTTGTGACCCTTGGGGAGATGCTGGCCCCTGACATGCTTCCACACCAGCGCTGCAGCCACTGCCCAGCCAGGACCAGCCCCTCAGCCTTGTGTTCCCTCTGTCCCTCCCTGGCAGGTGCACCACATCCTGCAGGAGATGGTGATCGGTGGGATGGTGCTGGAGACCAACATGAACGAGATTGTGGCACAGGTGGAGGCCCAGGGCAAGCTGGAGAAGGCAGAGGTGAGCAGGGACACTGCTGCTCTGCCCCGCCAGAGCTGACAGACCCTGGGCTGCCAGGGGGGTGGCCCGTGGGGACAGGGGTGGGCGTGGGGGGTACCCAGGGTATTCCCAGTGTCTGCCTGCCTGAGCCCTTGGGATGGGGCTGGGGACATCCCTCCCCAATGGTGCTGGTCAGGAGTGCAGGGACCTGCCAGAGTGTGGAATGGTTCTTCTGTCAAGGTTAGTGGCCCCAGGCCCACAAAATATTTATCAGGGAGATGGGGCTGTGGGCTGGGGGGGTGGTCACAGTCCCTGTGTCCCCAGGGAGGCCTCTCAGCTGCTCCTTCCCGTGCCGTGTCTGCCGTGAAGAACATCAACCTGCCCGAGATCCCCCGCAACATCAACATCGGGGACATCAACATCAAAGTGCCCAATCTGTCACAGTTCATGTGAGCAGCCCGTGCTGGGGGGCTGCCTGCTAAGCAGAGGTGGGGTCCCCAGCTCCTCCTGAGGCTCTGCCCATGTGGCACAAGGGGGCCAGTGGTGGCCCAGGGCAGGGGGCAGTGACAAGGCTCAGAGAACGGGGTGGGGATGTCCCTCCTGCTGGGCCTGGGCTCAGCTCTGCTCCCTGGTCCCCCCCGACAAGCAGGGTGCCCTTCCTTCCCCTCCCTCCCTGTGGATGTGCAGCCTCTCCTCGCTGTGGGGAAGAGTTGACTCCTGTCTCTCCTGGGATTCTTGGGATTCCAGTGGTGAAAGTGTGCCTGTTGTGCCGGCTCTGCCAGGTTGTCTCCTCTGTCCTCCCAGCCGTGGCTGTCCCCTGCCCTGGTCCTGCTCTCTGTGATGGGCCCCAGCTGGGTGGGGATCACTCGTGGGAGCTGCTGTGTGCCCTGGGGACAGTGTGAGGGGGACATGCTGGAGAATGTGGCAGCAAGAGGGACAGGAGCTGAGTGACCTGGGGGACAGGCAGGTGGCAGCTGGCAGGGTCAGGCCAGGCTGGGGCTGCTGGAGTGTGTCCCTGTGTCCCAATAAACTCCCTTGAAGTGTATCTGTGTCTGCTGTGGTTGCTGCTGTGTGGAGAGGGGGCCGGGGGCTCTGTGCAGCTCTCCTGGGGTGGCTGCAGCCCTGGGGGGCTTTTTGCTGCTGGGGGCCCAGGGAGTGGGAAAGGGGGCCCTAGCTGCCCCAGGGGAGGGCAGGGGGCTTAGGGCAGGGTCCCCCTAGCTGCAGGGACCCTGGATGATGCAGGGTGATGGCCCTGCTCAGGCTGTGAGGCCACGTTCCAGCTTTGGTGAACTGGCAGGTCACCCCTTGCCAGTTCCTGCCCTCTCCCTGCTGCAGAGCATCCTCTGCAGGCACCCGTGAGCTCTGGCAGCTCTGTGGCTGTGTGGGAGCTGTGGGGCTGGGGTCTTCTGAGGCCGGGGAGAAGCAGGGCTCGTCCTGGGGGGCCACAGTGACCCTGATGGGCTCTGTCAGCCATGTGCCCCACGCGCCTGGCTCCGCCGCGGCTCCATCTGGCCACCAGCCCCTGGGGCTGGCCAGGGGCCCTTCCTCTGCTCCCCAGCTGTGCTCCGGGTTCTGCCTCCACTTCCCCTGGCAGGGAAACCGTGACTCTGCCTGGAAGGAATTTTCCCCACCCTGCAGCTTAACCCTTCCCCAGCTGGCCACTAGCCACATCGGCGCTCCTGGAGGTCAAGGAGCCGGGCAACCTGTTGTGTCCTCTTCTCCGCTGGCTCGCCTCCTCCTCCGCCTCCTCCTATTCCTCCTTCTTCTCCTCCTCCTCCTGTAGGGGCCGGCGAAGGGTGCAGGTGAGCCACCGTGCCCGGGCCATGTCCTGGGGCTGGGACGCGGAATCTGGCAGGGCTGAGGCAGAGGGGAAGGCTCCGGCTCGCCTCATGGCGAGGGAGCTGGGGAGGTGCTGGCCAGCTGCTCTGCGCCAGGCCGGGGGTCAGGGGGCTCGGCTGCCCGTGTCCAGCCCCACGCCGCAGCATCCCGCTGTGTCCGGCCTCGGGTGCTCCCTGCGCACCTCCCGCAGCGGCTCTGCTGACAGCTCCGGCCCCGCTGCCCCGCTCCAGTGTGGCCGGAGCCTCAGCCCTGCAGCCCTGCGGGACGGGCGAGGCTGAGCACCGGGACCGTGCCTGGGCCGGGGCAGTCCCGCTGCCGCCCCCGGCCGCTCTCTCCTGCCAAGCCCTGGCTCAGGATGGGATGTGCCGGGGCGAGCCCTCTGCGGAGCCCTTCGCAACCCCTCCTGGACCCGGTCTTCTTATCCCTGACTTGCGTTCTGAGTGTTGCTGTGCTTTCGTTATCCAGGGTGGCTTGGTGATTCCTTTTGGGTTTCTTTCCAAAGTGGCTTGAATATTTGTATTTAGTTTTGGCAGCCGTGTTGGTAAAGTCCCTGTTTTTAGCTCACCTGGTTAGAAACATAGTATCATTAAGGTTGAAAACGTTCTCCAAGATCACGGAGTCCAGCCTTTGAACAGCACCATGCCCGATAAACCATAGCACCAAGAGCCATCCCTGTCTGCTTGTATTTGGGACTTCCACACTTTCCCGGGCAGCTTGTGCCAAAGCTTAACTACTCTTGCAGTGAAGAAATTTTTTGTAATATCCAACCTAAATCTTCCCTGGAGCCGCTTGAGGTCATTTCCCCTTGCCGTGTCGTTGGTTGCCTGAGAGAAGAGCCTGATCCCCACCCCACTACAGCCTCCTTTCAGGACGTTGTAGGGAGTGATAAGGTCTCCCCCGAGCCTCCTCCTCTCCAGGCTAAAGACGCCTGGCTCCCTCAGCCGCTCCTCACATGACTTTAGCTCCAGATTTTTCACCAGCTTCATTGTCCTTCTCTGGACTTGCTCCAGCACCTCAATGTCCTTCGTGCAATCTGAATGCAGGGTTAAATGTCTCAAAAGCAGTTTCTGAGGAAAATGGATTGGAACTTGCTTGAAATTTTTGGTGTCCTTTAAGTTCTTTGGAAGAAAACTAGGGCTTATTGTGGAGTTTTGCTGGGGGTGTAGGTGCTGCAGATACGAGCTGACAGGCAGGGCCTTTGCTGTTAGACTCCATGCAGACTTTTGTTCATTTCTCAAGAAATACCTTCTCTTGCCCTTCTTTATCCACAGCCATAGGTATTTGCAAACTTACAGCCTTGAGTCTGAGAGACTATGTGTGTGCTTTCTATTACATTCATCAGTAAATAACCTGGCTAAGGGTAATGAAATTACTTTCAGGAACTTCTATGTAGATCCATGAAGTTATTTCTGTAATGGGTAAAATTCTATCCAGTCACTGTGAGTGCGGAAGATCCAGGAGGCATCATGAGAAGTCAGATTTTAGACAAGCATGCCAGTAGATTTGACTCATTGTACAAAAAGTGCAAGGCCACAGAATGAAAAGCAACTGGTTTAAAGTGATTTTGAGCGTAGAGCTACTCTCATTTTGCCTTTTCAGATCAGCAAAACCTGCACTGTAGCAAGGATTTTATGAAGTGAGGAAAGAAGAAATGTGAAAGAGAATCTCTGTTTCAGATGAGCTGAAAGGTGTATTTCCAGTCTCTTCTGTTCACAGGTGGCCTTAGGAATATGAACTGATGCAAACAAAATCACCAGGATTAGAAACTGTTCACAGACTCCTCCTAAATCGGAACTGCTATTTACATTTCTCTTGCAAACACTTAGAGGAGGCTTTGGGGTATCACAAAACATTGCTACATGTCCCCTGTGTGTTGGGGGAAGACCCCAGAGTGAACTCTAAGGAATATGAGCATTAATGTCCAACACACTTATGATTTTATTGGAAAATTGTACAGGAAACTTTCCTCCATCTCATTGCCTGGTGCATCATTAATGTTTTATGACGGGAGATTGACTGAGCAGAAACTGGCATTACTTAGCAAGGGGGGGGATGGTTATAGGGGAATGTGAAAAAAGGCACACACAGGAAGACTGGAGGTGAAAACACCTAAGCTGTATTTGGGGAAGAGTGGAAGTGATCTTTTGAGAAATTGTGCTGGCATGCTGTCTGCTTTCAAAGGCACTGCTGAACTGTGGTGTTTCAGTCTTGCCTCACAGGAACAGAGTCCAGGGGCAGCAGTGGAAACAACATGCTTTAGGCATTAGTAGATTCTGGGATACAAACAGGGGCGGCTGTGTGCACACTCATACGTGTATGTACACACACACACACAGAGCATTGTTAGGACAGACTTCAGGCACAGATTGCTTCTTTGGCAGAAGAGAGGAGGCTGTTTTAAATCTTAAGGCAAGCCCTGTGCAGAGTTCTGGTTTTGCAGTGGACATTGTGTTCCTTTGCAGCTCAGCTGGATAAAAGAGATGAAGGAATAAGGGTCATAGACATCACACTGGCCTGTCCAGTAAAGTCAGCCAGGTCGTGTATGTATTCTTAAGAAAATACTAACAAAAAAAAAAAAATCCTGATTTGGATGATTGGGGAAAAACAGCTTGGAAGTCTTTTGTCATGATGCTTCAAAGCCTATCAGAAGATGTGACTTTTACTGAACAGAGTGAACTTGATGTATTCACTCACTGTTTCTGCACCTTTAATTTGCTTGACCAGCCTCATGAGCCTCATTTGTACTAATAAATCTTTGTCATAAATTTAACGGAGACCTACGGCCATGTATTGGTAAGCTAAAACCAAGCAGATTAGTAGGAAAATAAGAAACAAACCTGTTTGCTGTGCAAGTGTGGTGACTGGTGGACAAAAATGCTACAACCAGTCCTGCCCTTCCAGGTTTCTAAAGAGAGCATGTGCCAAAGGAAATGCAGCAGAATGCTTTTGTGCCTAACATGAGGGAGTATGCAAGGATCCCCTTACAAAACTTCAAGAGTTAATGGTTGCATAATCCTCTGTAATACTAAAATTCAGTAAAGATGGAGTATTCATCCAGGAGGAATCTGCAAGCACGTCACCAGAAACTGAATGTCTTCTTTCTCGCTGTGAGCAAGACCCTGCATGGCTGGAAAACACCTCCTCCTTTATCCAGCCATCATTGTGGTGCTTTGATTATGCTGCCACAATACCTAGCACACATCATTTGCAAAGCTCTGCACACTGCTGAAGGACTGTTCTGTAGAAGGTGAATAGGAGGATTGTAGCCATCAGAAAAAGGGAAATGCAGACACAGAGGGGTTAAATGATTTGTCCAAGGCCATGCAGGAAGCTGGGGGAAGAGGATGTGGCAGAAGGGATGAGGCGGGGGAAACAGGATGGCACCACATACACACAACACAACAGACCTCTGATTTCAAGCACCTTTGGCATTTAGCCCAAACCTCAGGTCATTAAATGCTGCTGCTTCTCTCTTTAGGAGAGATATTATCTGGAAGGAAACAATGGCGAGGATAAGGAAAGCCTGAATTCTGTTAGAATTATTTTGCCATAGATAATTTGTTGGTATTGTATTTTTCAAAGTACTGATTATTTTCAGTCCATTCCAGAAAAAATAATAATGAATAATAATGGATTAATTATGTTCTTATGGAATAAAGTGCTTTTCTTATCCACTTAGCAAGGTGCTTGGGCATTGCACAGACAATTACAAATAAAGTGCAGCAGTAGTAATTAAAATAAGCATGCATTATAAAGCCACAACAAAATAAAAATGTGTCAAGCCGCAGGATTTAATGGAAAGGTCTAATACTATATGATTTAATTTTGTATTTCTTTAGCTATTTAACTCAGAGTAAAATTAATCCAGAAAATAAAGTTATACTAATAACCAGACATGATAGGGAAGGTAGTAACACCTTTAAGTGTTTCAACTGTAGAAAAACTTACACTGCAGAATGTTCTCGTAACATTTTTTGAGAGGTCCTAATCTCACTTTAATTTTCAACACCTCACTGAAACTTGATGCAAACAAATCACTCCATCCTTTTTGACAGGTAGAGACTTCCCGTGTTTTTCCATTTGAAATTCTGTTTGAGGCATTCCCTTCTCAGTTACACTCTATCTCCTCTTGGACAGGAGGTCATCACAGCAAACCCAGGCAGTCTTTTCCTCATTTCTTGAATTTGATCCCAATTTCCTCCACCTTCCATTCCTCAACCTTGCAAGGTAACAACTTACCCCTGGTAATTCAGTGTCCAAAGTGCTTCCAGTTGGAGAAGTGGGGTATATAGCTTGGGTTCCCAGCTATGATTCTGTGGACTTATTATCATAAGCTTATGATAAGGTTTTTTATAGTTGTATAAGACCTGCGTTTCTATTGTCTTTGTTTGAGGAGAAAGAGAATTTAGAAAGGTCTGTACATGGAATACAACAGAGATTATTGATGGTTATGACCAAGTTCTTGGTACTTAAGGAAAGACACAGTTAATGTTGCATTTAATGTTAAACTCACCTTAACTAACCCAACATTTTCTTCCCTTCTTCTGTCGGAAAGGCAAGTGAAATCCCCACAGCTGATATTTCCCATCAGATCTAAGTTCTTAAGGAGAGCACGCAAGGAAGCATAGCACAAACCATATAAAACCCCACAGAACTAGAGTCAAAGATGGGAGGAAGGGATGCAGAAATCGTGGTTCTGTATTTCCAGCTCTCATTCTGATTTCTGGGGGAAGAGGGGCATTTTCAGTCTCACCTGGAAGTTAGCAGCTGCTCAAGTAGAGATTCTCAGGACTGCTTGCAAACAGCCTGCCGCCCCAAAAAAATTCTGCAGGAGTTAGATGAGTAATTTCAAAATAGAATCAAGACAATCATAATGTTCTCATGCCTAATTTATGGACAGAGGGGGAAAAAAAAAGTGCATCTCCTGAATGCTTCTTTTGTTCAGGCTTCTTTCACTTGATGCTGCATCCAAAACTATTCAGATCAATGAGATGTTTCACCATCTTGAGTCCAAGCCAAGTCACTATCTGCTGATACCTGTTAAAGAGATGGATAAAATGAAGCTAACGTGAGATTGCCCAGAGTCACACAGGACACTGTGCAGTGCCTGTAATTAGAAAACACTGGAATCAACAGCAGTGTTTCCTCTGCTTCAGGTGAACACTGAGTAAAGGTGCGAGTAGTCCTCTGGCACCCTCTAGTCCAGCACCTAAAAGGCAGGTGTTGTGATCTGCAGTCCTGACATCTGCAACAAGGTGAAATCTCTCTGTCTCTCATGTGTTGAGGGTGTTGAATTGTTAATTCTTATTGGTACCATAGAACCAGAACCAATAGGAAACATCTCAATTTATAAATCAAACATAAAGAGCTGAGATGTGGTAAGGACAAATATTTCGGTTTCTTTCCATTTTGTTTGGTTTTTTTTTTCCTCTTCACTTGAGTACAGCTAAACTGCCATATAAATATTTAAAACAGCTGCTCATCTGGAGAAGGTACAAATTCTGGATTGTAGCCTTAGTTGAGATGTGTGGTTTTGACACATTTTAAAATCCTGACTGTATTTGAACTGTGCTACTGCAGCCTTCTGTTATTTACTGCAAATTAAAAGGAATCAAGGTCTCTCTTCAGACTGCACTTCCCCTTTTCATGTTGCTTAAATGTTACGTTATCTCCTGCCTTTTTCATGAAATTAAGCTTTGACCACTTAATTGATTAATTCTAGAGAGCAAAAGCTACACAGAGACATTTTCTTCAGAGTCAGTCAGGTTTTTGTTTGAGCTGACAGTTGTTCAGTCTTTTGTAAACACTGCAGTAAAATGGAAAGAAAAAACCTGAATATGGACTCGATTCTCCCAGTGTTATCTGACTGGCTTCTCCAAATTACATGAAGATTTTCAGAGGGGACACATTCGTGTGATCTGACCTTGCATAAGATACACGGGAAAAAAGAAATAAAAAGAAATGGAATAATTTTAAGTGTAAACTCATACTCCAACTAGTTTTTTCTGCAATGGCAGAAATCAAATACTGTCAAGAAAACAAAACAGGATGAACAGGATGCATTTCAGCTCAGGCTACAATACAGCATTTTTCTGGTGAGCAGCTGTTAAAAATATTCATGTCAGCTTAGCTATGTTCCACTGAAGAGAAAAAAAATTGACAGAAGAAGCAGCATTTGTCCTCACCATATTTCAACTCCTTATGTTTGGTATATAGACAACATTTCCCCTTTGCTTCTAATTTTGTGCTATCCGTATGAATTAACAATTCAACAGCTTCAACACAAGAAAGTTCACCTTGTTGCAGAATTCAGCTTAAAGAAGGTAAGACTGCAGACCATAACACCTGGCTTTTAGCTGCAGGACTAGAGATGAAGATACCAGAGCCTTTACTTCCTGCCTTTACTCAATCCTCATCTGAAGCAGACAGAGCCTTTTCTGACTACAGACCCTCGGTGCAGTCCTGCTTCACCTTGACAGGGTGGCTTGTTTGGTCTGTGCTCAGGTTTCATAACAGAGGTAAGCAGTCCTGACTTCTCAGGAAAATTAAGGCCAGGACAAGTCAATAAAGCATCTGGCCTGATGTGCTACATACTGTATAATGTCATGCAGTTTGGAACATGAGTTTAAGAAAAATGTATCTCCAGGAATGTTTCTGGAACCATTGGGAAGATAGTAAAAGGCACAGAATTTGTCTCATTCCGTGATATTTTGTTACTGTGGGTTATCTCTGTCATGGTTTACAAGTTGGAATATTTTTCTTATATGAAGTTATCCTTTTTATTTTCCAGACATGAGTAATTATGCCCTTCTCTTCCAGGGTAAAGAGCTCCTTAGTCCTAAAGTTTTTTCTCTCCTTGAAGGTGACTGATCAAATCACCTGATGATATTGTATTTAGCAAGATAAATGGATTGATCTCTTTAAATGATGTAATTTTCTAAAAACTTGAGTCTTTGGGGTTCTTTGGCTTTTGAGGTAATCTTTCAGACTTCCTTATATGTAGCATGGTCTAACTAGAGACAGCCCAAATGTTTGCTGAAGAGGTCGCTGCTGAGATGTGCTCCTATCTCTTGTTGCTCAGTATTTATGGAGTCAGGCTTTTGCTCAGGTCAGCTTTTGCCCTCAAATCTACTTGTAGACAGGATCCCTTCTGCTCAGACATGCTGGCTTGTGACAAATATTTCTGTGTTCTATTTTGGTGCCTGAAAGAATTTCAAAGAGACGAAACTCAAAACTGAAAGAACTTGCTCCAGACTTTTCTTTGAGGAACACAATGGAATTGTTTCAGGCATCCAGCACCATCCACACAGCTGCAAGTGACTCCACAGGGTAGAACCTCTGCCTCATGCAAAGGACACAAAAGAACCCTCTGTTTTGGGAGACCCCTAAAGGGCAGGAGATAGGTCAAATGGGGGCAGGTCTAGCTTTCATTAATTACCTTAACATAAGGTTAAGCTCTGGGTGCAAACGATTCAGTCTTGTGAATTTCTTCACAACTGATGGGATTTTGGCAATGATTGAAGCCAATCTGGTGGCAAGGCAAGCAGCTGAAAACTTGCAATATTGGCCAGAGAGAAATTGCCCACTGATTTTCTGGCTACCTTATTCATACACCTCACAAGTAAGAGCAGCCTGGCAGATCTTTTCAGATAGTGAGCAGAAGTACCTTCTGAAACAACACTACACTCATTATTATAAGAGAAAAAAAGGAAAAAATCCCTACAGCTCACAGCAGCTCCCTTGCAGAGATAACAGTTCAGTTACTCATTCCCTCTGCAGCACTCTCTGCAGTGCTCACCTTGGGAAGCAAAGAAATGGCAAAGGACAAAGGGTCTTGTCCCTGGAAGGAGGGAGAGCTAAGGAGCCACAAGCAGTAACAGTGGCTGGAGGGTGGGGAACAAAAACTGATGTGTGTTGGGCAGGGAGACAGGTGGAAGTGACAGAAGGCAGGGATGCACAGTCACTGTGCTGGGCAGAACTGAGGCAAGGGGAAGGCTGATGTTTTGTCTGCAGGCAAGACTGGTGTGGAAGTTGTGGAAGAAAAGTGAATGTGCAAAAAGAGGCAGAAAGGTACTAAACTGCTCTCAGTAAACTGAAGAGAAGCTGAATATATGTAATAAAGACATGCCGAGTACAGTCAAAAGGAAGACTCAAAACTTGAAAGTTGGGTTGAAGTCCACTTTGTAAGACTTGAAGAGCTTATAGGTCTGGATCCTAAAAGAGCCAGAAGTATTTGCTGATGACTTAAGTTACGATTTGTTTAAAAGCTTCCCATCTGCTCAGGTTTGTACTCTGTTCCACATTGAAATTACTGCTGGATGGATGTCATAGAGTGGTGATTTTGGACACATTCTCTTTGGGTTTTAATTTTTTATGTGATATTTTGGGCTTTTTTTTACAGAGATCAGCACAAAAAGGCAAAACACAACCAACTGTGACAGAACATATAAAACAGAATGAGCTGCCTACAGATAAATGAAAACAGTCCAAAATAATAGAGACCAATGTGAATCATGACCAAGAAGCTTATTTGTAATAATAAACATGTCATCTGTGTCAGATAAACAAATCACAAATATTTATTAAGATAACAAATGGATTATAAATAGAAAAACATCCCAAATTCAGATCATGTCTCTCAGTGATAGTAGATATGAATTAGCAGCCATATCTGCCAAAATAACTCTGGCTTTCTCACAGTCATCATTTAAAAAAATAATAATAACAATAAAAAATAAATAAAAAGAAGGAGAGTACAGAGAAGGAGAGGGCAGACAAGCATTGTTCTTTTCTTGCACTGGTATGACATCGTTTAGAGAGATCAGGCTGCATTAGTGCTGCTAAACATGATATACGCATGACAGTGGTAAGAAAAAACTGGAGGCAGGGTTGAGGGAGAGGCTTTCCTGGTAGCTGCAGTTCAGTTCTGACCCCAATCCTATAAGCTGCTCCAGGCAAGCAGGTGCATGAGGCCTCATTTTGAAATCAGTGAGTTCAAGCCAAGCACAAAAGTCTGTCTAGCCAAAGCATCAGCTGCTGACTTCCACTTACCTCCTTCTGCCAGTCTTTCAGAGGCAGATAACACTTTATTGATATGGCTTGAGTTTTGATATCATGAAAAAAAATGTGATAGAGTATTTATTCTTTTAACTCTGGTGGTTGTGAAATGAAGCCAGTCAATTTAAAAAGACCAAAATTAATTTTCAGGAGGGCCTAAATAAAACCAGTGGTTCTTAATGCAAACCTGGCACTAGTTTGTTATGTTGTCCTGAGCTCCTGGAAATGGAGAGGCTGAGATTCTGCAGCAGGGGGGGTTCTTCCATAACATACATTCCTACGTTTCAGACCATAGATTCCAGGACATAAACAGTACTATACCAAACTGAACAAAACAGGCCTATAAAATACCAAATGTGACTGAAACAATATTGGGCTTGGCATTAATTTTTGTATTCCCTTCTGTGAAGGTAATGGTGCATACTCAAGGCCAAGCTCCTGTTGCCTACATTCAAAGAAGGAATGGAGGAACTCTTAATGTGATAGTCTGCCTGTCCTGGTTAGATTTCCAAAGAGGAAAAGGAGCAAAACGACCTCATCAGTGCTAGAGCTGGTCTGGATAGACTACTCTGCAATGATAAAGACTAGGTAGAATGCTGTGCCACCATTTGCATGACTATCAGGAATACAGTCAAGAGGTTGGGGCCAGACTCTCCTCAGAGGTGCACAGCAACAGGATAAGAGGCAGAGGACCCAAACAGAAACACAGGAAAGTTCTATCTGAATATGGAGAAAAACTTATTCACTTTGAGAGTGACAGAGCACTGGAACAGGATGTCCCAGAGAGGCTGTGGAGTCTCCTCTGGAGATACTCAAAACCCAGCTTGATGTGATCCTGTGCAACCTGCTATAGCAGGGAAGTTGGGCTAGATGATCTCCAGAGGTCCTATCAGCCCAGGCCATTCTGTGATTCTGTGAATTAAGCCCAAAATAAAGTCAGGAGCTCTCAAATGTAAATGCCAGTCAGCATAATAAGAGGTAGATGCCGCCCCAACTGTCCTCTGGATACAGTGCCACGACTACTAGACCAATCTGAATTTTAAGGGATATTCTTCTAGCTGGTTGATATTTCTGTTTTCCTTCTGATAATTCCTACATGCTCATTTTGAGGTACATTCAAAAATCCATCTCTTCCTTATGTTTATATGATTGGATCCTTTCAGATATTCTGTTTCTCCCGTGCAGCAGTTGTTCTGTGAAGGTCCTGATCCTTTTGACTCTTCCTTACAAGGCAGATTCTTGCTCCTAATGCTGTTGGACTGGCCCGTCGTGGCCCTGTCTGTGCTCACCTATTTCGGTGAAATAGAAAGGTCAAGTCCCCGCTGCACACTCGGACACGCCCACAACTGCCCCGAGGCTTTGCGGGCAGAGGACACGGTGCCGTCTCACTGCTCAGGGCAGGATGCAGCCTGTCTTCAGCAATCCAGCTCAGCACCTCTGCCTGGCAGCAAAATACTTGGATAAAAATAGACAAAGAGGCCTCCTCAAACAAACCTACAAGATTGCTGGGCTCAACCCTGATGCTCAGGACTCGGTGGGAAATTCAAGGTCACATTCACGTTCTGTGTAGTTCTGAGAACACGTCTTTTGGTGTGGATTGAAGCCCAGCCTGAGCTGGGAGGTTAGGGGCCTGGCTGTGGCCCTGTCTTCCTGATGAAGATCCTTGGTTTCTGGCTTATTTTAGTGGACGTGCTCACCTACAACTGAAGGCCGTGACAAAATGGATGTCGTAATAAATTGTTTATTTATCAAAATAAACAATGAAAATTTATTTGTGAATTTGGGATGCACTTACTGAATATTTTTGAGATTTAATACAATGAGGACAATATTTTGTTGGGTTTTTTCTTAAGCCCTTTGTCTTCTCCTAGGAACAGCAAAAAATTAAAGCCTGGAGTAATCTACAGATGCTTAGCTCTACGATTTTTTTTAATTAGCTGTGCAGTTTTACTAGCATATAGAAATACTAACAGAAATATTTACTAAACAAATGCACTGGTTTTATTGTGAAACAATGGCAAAATGATGTTAAAATCTATGTTGTGTTGCACACTATTATTTTGGCATCTTTAGATCACTCTAAAATGGAAGTGGAATGAAACGCTGAAGTGGGAGATACATATCCTACTGCTTTGTAAATGAAAGGAAATATTGCATCTGTCGTTCTTAGAATTAAGTAGGGACCTGATGTTATAACACAAATGCAAAAAAAAATTCATGTTTCTAGAGAAAAATCCTGTGGAATTAACATGGCACCTTGGCATACAGCTATTACAAGGCAGTTAATATGGCATAACTTTAAGGACCACCAGGAAATTTTGCTTGCAGCACAGAGGAATTATAATAGCCTCACAGAGGCTTTGATGAGAGATATTATAATAGCCTCATATTGTAAGCTTCATGTGAATACTGAAGAGCAGTACAAAGCATCTGAAAGATAGAAATGCAAAACTAATAGTTTCATTGGAAATGTTTAACATAGATTTCACTGTTCATTCAGAAAGAAAATATTTCAGGTTGGAATTTTGAGTTTTCACTAAATTTCCATTTGAGTAGAAACTGGGGAAAAAAAACTCTGAGTGTAATGCCTCAGCTCTTCTATGAATCTAGTCCTTTGCTTTTATTGCACATATCTGGAAAAAATGGTTACAGAACTAATGTTGGTTCCAACCAAAACATAGCAAATATCTTACCCTGGAACTATGGAGGTTTTATTATTTACCAAATAAGCTGAAAGCAATGTTTTGGGCATGTCTTTGGGGAAAAAAAAAAAAAAGGAAAAAAAAAAAAAGCAGGGTTTAATTTTTTTGTTCAAAAGCTAAATCAAATAATGAATTATTTGCACAAACCAACCAATTTGAACATCCCCTTAAATCCTAAAACAGGAGCTTGCTATTGACAGCAAGGAATTTGAATGAACTTCTCACAGGTGTGAGTCTTTTTCCTAGGGAATATTGATTTCTGTTATTTAGCTTTTATGTTTGAAAATATAAAAAATTATTTCCAGCTTGAAACTAAGTCTGCAGGAACAAGCTTTTATTGAAGTGAAAATTTCATTAAAGTGCAAATTTTTCTTAATCACATATTATTTAATTTTCTGAAATATGTTTTTAGGAGGCAATGTCAAAAGTACAATTAAGTGGTTCAGAACTATGATGGTGACAATAATGAAAATGAGTTATTTACCGAAAGCTTTTTTTTTCTTTTTTTACCCCTTGCTTTTATCTCTCATTATTCTGCTTGGAAACAGACTGTCCTATAATGATTTGAGTGTCCTGCTGTCAGTATTCAGACAAGGATTTGTCAGAATGTCTTAATACACTCTAATATTTTCAGTAGGCATTTAATAGAACATATTTCTCTCCATTTCCTTTCAGTCCTAATATTTAATGTAGGGTCTTGCATCTCTTTTCATGTTTCTCTTTTTATTAACTTTCCAAATATATTCATAAATCCCCTCATTTGTATCTAGCAATGACTTATGTATTGAAGCATTAAAATGTACAATTAAAAACATTGAAGCTAAGGTTGGAAACTGATAGAATACTATTAAAGTTCCTAGTTTAGGTATATGTGATTTGAAAAATATGATTTTTTAAACCAGCTGTTTTTATAAAAAGGAAGAAATGTTCTTGAGAATTCCATCTTTTTTCTTCTCCTTTTAGGAACTGAAAGTCCAGAAGAATTAAAAAAAAAAAAAAGTAACATCCAAAGCTGGGGAGGGAGTGCAGTGAATTTTCATCAGAATGCTGGTTTTTATTTGAGACTTTCAGGACGGGGAAAAAAAAATCAATCTTCAATTTTTTTGGAAGCAACATCTAATATTTAGCACCCACACTGTTCTAAATAAACTTAATGGATGTCAGAATCAAAAGCAGAACGATCTCCATAATGACTCACTAACATGGTAGCTGGGAGTTGTAGCTGGCTCCTTCCTCCTTGGGTTCATGCCCTCTTCACATGGCAGAGGGCAATTAGGGAATTTGTGACAACTCCTGATTTTGTTGTGGCAACAGAAGGACAGCCAGCAGTGGAGCTCATGGCTGCAGGAAAGGGGAGAAGCTTTGGATAGCTGGCTTCTGGCTTGACTAAGAAATGGTAACTGGGACTGCATGGCAAATAGCTGGGTGCTGCAGAATGTGGGTATAGGATTGTGTGCATGGTTGCTATAGAATGTGAGGGTATAATAGAACATTGCAGATTCTGTGAGTCTTGTATGTGTGACTTTTAACATTGAACAAGTTATTTGGGCCTGTTGGGAGCACGGCTAAATGGGTGACCTTAGAATACCTGTTGCTTTTCTCTTAGCCATGGCTGTTCTTATTATTTCTCTTTCATTTATTTTTTTATAAAGGTCTGGTATGGGAGGTTTGGTCTCTTGCCAGGTAGCCCAGCGGGAATGCTCTGTTCAGTTATGCAAGAAGCATGGATTTGATCCCTACCTCCTGTTAGCATGCTCTTAGGAATGCACGTTACAGAAATGAAAGCATAGCCTGCAGCCACACTGCTCTGCTGTGCTCCCACAGATCTCACGTGGGCAGCAAGGTCAGTCCCACTCAGGATTCTCAAGGCTGGGGGTGTTCTGGCAGTGTGGAAAGGAGCCACAGAACAAAAGAATGTGCCTAGAACACTGTCCTCATCTGTGCTCCTCTCCAGGGACTTTCCACTCTTTATGGTCTATTTTTTGTTACCGTTGTTTTGCTGATATACCTTTATTTCAGAAACATGCTTTTTTTTTTTAAGTCAACAAAGGTTATTACTGTGAGAATGTAAAATTGTGTAGATGCAATGTGAGGAGTGACACTTTAAAGTTCACAGCTAAGAGTCTTCCCAGCGACACTTAAGGCAGAGAACTTTGCAATCCAACTTTTCCTTGCCAACCAGTTCAAGGTGCGTCAGACACTAGTTCAGTGCAGTCATACAAAGAGGTACCATTTTAACCTGTGCCAGTAATACAGGAGTCATTTTATACTCATGTGTGCACGGAAAAATTGCATTTTTATGGTTTATTGTGGGGGAGGCGGGGGCTAGTCCCAGCATTGCCTGAGTGCTTCAGCCTGGGCTCTGTGTGAAATACTGCGGCACATTGTGCCCTGGAGAACTTACAGTCTGATGGGCAGGCAGGGACAGGGCATCAGAAGGGCTCTGGCACTCATGAGGAATAAGTAATGTGATGCTGGTGAGTGATGTTTGAAGCTGTGACTCCAGGGCTGAGCATTAGGCTTGGACAATAGGGGAGAGAGTGTGGAAGCAGAAGGAGTTGAGGAGGAGGAGAAACAAGAGTGGTTAAGAAGGGGTACAGGTTTGGTACTTCTGTCAACTTCAGGCTCTAGTTTGTTCCACTCCACTGCATTTTACCCAAAGCCCCACTGCTAGGGGAAGAGGAAAGCCACATGTTTGTGAGGAAGTGTGTGGAAAAAGTGTCTCCAGATACCTGAGTCAGAAGAAAGCTTGTGCAAAAGGAAAGGGGGCTGCACTTGGCCCTTACTTTATCCCCCCGCAGTAAGAATACCTCAGAGGTAATATAGGTATTCATGTTATAGTTAGAGCATCTGTATGTGATGGGGAAATAAAGGTGCTTCACCTTTTACTTTTCACTCCCAAATGCCAGAACCCTGTTTAGTGTTGTGTCGTTTTAACATCTTGTGAGCATATACTGATCATTGGTGTGCACTCAGACAAAGTGCTAATTGTCATCAGACACAGAACAAGGGTCAGAGTTCCTTCCTGCCTGTTCTTCTAAGGCAATGCTGCAAGCAAAGCATTAGAGTCAGACCTGAAGCAAAATCTGAGCTCCAAACAATTGTAAAGGTTAGGTGAGCTCAACCTTACATCCAACTGGAATAGCAAAACATCCCTCAGATCTGAAAACCCCCAAAGCAAGAGGGATGTCTGGAGTAAGAGCTGATCTGTGTTCTGACCTTGTGCAAAAGCAACTCAGTCAGTTCTGCCTGAATGTTTGACAAATGCTGTTCAACAGACTACAAGAATTTCCAACACCTTCAAAACACAACCACAGCAGCACTCTGTATTCTCCTCACCTTTGCTTTTTACATTTTTCCTTCAGGTTCTGAATTTTATTTTATTAAATTTTGGTATAAAACATTATAATAAATATTAAGCAGCAACATTTTCCATCCTAAAAATATCAAAGGTGGAAAAATAATATTGTTTCCCTTGTTCTAGTGAGAAAAGTGAGACACTAACTACCTGCCCAAGGTGACTTTGCTCAATAAAAGATAACAAAAGAAAGAGCAAGTTAATTTAATGTTTTGAAGGTTGAATGTTTTGGTTTGCTTTTTGGGGTTTTTTTTTGGTGTTTTGTTTTTTTTTTTTTTTGCTTCAGAAAAAGCAGTCTGGTGGGAAAATGCAGGGTTCAGAAATGTGAAAATGAGTTCAAATACAATGTGAATCTAAAAGGGTTGGCTGCTGCACACGAATTTGTGTCTGTGACACAACAATAGATGAGTGATTGGTTTGTGTATATATAATTGCAATGGCTCTAGCCTACAGGATAAAAAAGTTTTATGCAAGAGTTCTGGACAGGGTGGAAGCCCTTGAATATTGTAGTGATGGAAAAGCTAACAGACAGAATAAGACTCTAGACAGTAGTGCTCCTTTTGTTGGAGGAGAAAGATACTGTGTGTGACTTTTTGCTGGCTGAAACTTGCCAGTGCAAGGCAGTGCAGGGTGAGCTTGGTGGTCAGAGGTGCCAGTTGGCTCCCTGAGAGTAGCCCTTGCTGAACTAAAAGGGTCCTGTCCTCCAGACCATCAAAAATAGCCTGTGAGTTATGAAATGTATCCAGCAAGCATTTTTCTGGAGAGAGAAGAAACTGTGTCCAGTATTCCACTGGCTGGGAATGGTGTTGCTCCGTCTCCACCAGCCAGTTCCAAGAGCCAAGCCATGCAGCTGGATGGAGACCCGTGCCTTTGCAGTTGAATTAAACACTGTGTCAAGCGGCTGCTCTCCTGATTTGCCTCCAGACTCTTTCTGTGGCATTGTCCACACCTGCTTGTGCCTGCTTAAACAGATCTTGTCTGCAAGGCAGGAAGTTTCATATATGACAGCATTACTCAGGAGTTCACAACCATTTACAGCCTCTCACTCACTACCAGGGTCTTCCTAGTGCTTTATCCAGTCCAGTGGTACCCTGCTATTGCTTCTCACCTAGCACTTGCTGTATCACTGCTGCTCTGCCCACCCAGCCTAAGATCCAGGCTTCTTTTTCTCTCTCTCTGTTAGCTCTCTCTTTGTCCTTTAGTGATGGATTTTGCAAACCTGCTGGCTCCTCTTCCTCGGGTTGGGAGGGGGACATGGGAAGGGCCTGTACCAGCCTGCCATCACCTCTTGCTTTCTCTTGAATTTTGTAAATGGTTTGAACTGGATTTCACACAGCAGCAAAAAGCATTTGGAGGGCTTTCTGTCAGCAGTATATAACTAAAAATGGATAAGAATAGATTGGATTGTTGCTTCTTACATCCACTTCCCCGTTTTATTTTTGACAGGTCCTGACACCCACACACACACTCCTTGTTCAGGTTCGGATAGATCTGATTTTTTACCTGCTTTGAGTTTCTGGCAGGATTTTCCATTCCTCACAGAGAGTTTCAGTAGCTCCTACCCTGGTCCTTAGTGCTTGGGCCTTGTGCCTTTATGCTTTCCATACTTATAAGTCTTACCAGGCCCATCATTAAAACATCACAAGGGCAAGAACTGCACCTCCTGCAGGCTCTGAAACAGGGAAGCTGCTACTGCTGCTGGCTACTGATCTCCTCTGCAACTCCACTGGGTCCAGCATCACTCCCCCACTTCAGTCTGCAAAGGTGTGGAACCGAGCAAACAATCTGCAACAGATAATTTATCCTTATACATTTTTCCCCTGAGCTGAATATGCATGAGTGGGTGCTGATGTCTCCAAGTGCATTCCCTGTTTGAAGAGGCTTGTCTTCTTTTGTTTCCCCTGTGCACCACTTTTAATGCTACATATCAATCACAAGTGTTCCCTGGTGCATCCAAAAGCTGGTATTTGCTATTCAAATGGTGTGAAGTTGTAACAGTTTACATAACTTTTGAGAAATTGTTTCTGATCCTGAAGTGGAAAAGCATTCAAATACTTCTGTCATGTGCAGCACAAATCCCTTTAAAGTGTGGGTTTAATGTTTACAGATGTGCTCTTGCAATTCACTTTTCATGAGCATTTGTGCTGGGAGACCTTGGTTGCTGGAATGGAAAAGGGATGCGTGAAAGCAATACAATAACAAAGTAGTGCAACATTCTTAAAAATTCCGTATTTAAGTCAGCTTTTAAACTGCCAGCTCTAAACGTGAGCAGTGGAGAGTAGTGTGAGACAGAGATTCCCTCTTTTGCTTGCCATATTCTGTGCCAGATAACACAGAAGCAAAGAAGCAGCCAGGTGCAGAAGTCGGGCTGGAACTGTTAGACAGTATCCAAAGGAAGGCCACGAGGATGGTGAAGAGTCTGGAGTGGAAGCCTGTGAGGAGCAGCTGAGGGCACTTGGTCTGTTCAGCCTGGAGGAGGCTGAGGGCAGAGCTCACAGTGACATTGAACTTCCCTGAGAGGGGAGGAGGGGCAGGCACGGATCTGCTCCCAGCAGGACCCGAGGGAACGGCCTGAGGCTGTGCCAGGGCAGGTTTAGGTCGGGTATCGGGGAAAGGTTTTTCCCAGAGGGTGGCTGGGCACTGGAACAGCTCCCCAGGGCAGCGGGCACGGCGCCAGCCTGCCGGAGCTCCAGGAGCGTTTGGACAAGGCTCTGGGGCACACGGGGCGGCTCTGGGGGTGTCCTGGGCTCGCTGATCCCTGGGGGGGCCTTCCAACTCAGAACATTCTGGGATTCTCTGATTCTTCTTCAAATCAATTTTCTCATGACACAGAGAAAAGAGCAGGGCAGACAGTATCTCTTGGCAAAGTCCAGAAGAAAGGCTGCTGTTGGCCCTGATGGCCCTTGTTGGCTGGTCCCTTCCAGCTCAGGATATTTATGATTCCCTGGGTTTGGACTGGGTGCTTTCCCTGCTGCTCATAAAGCAGCTGCACACACTGTACGAGGGGCTGAAGTCTTCTCTCAGGGAAACGAGAAATACCCCCAGATAACCAAGAAGAATAAAAACTGACATGGAGTACACATGGACAGGTGTTTTAAAGGCCAACAGCCCCAAAACCAGAGCAAGTAATAGAGAAAAGCTCAAAATTCTCTTTCAAAAAGGATCTCTTGCCAAACTGATGAGAAAAATGCCCCCTCAGGTTATCTGGGATATTTAGGGTTTTGCTGTTAAGAAAACCTGCAACGTTCCCAGCATTTCCTTCCAGAGACCTCCACTAGCCCAAACACATTAATGTAAAACCAAAACAACCTTGAGGAGTCTGCAGGGAAACCAGGAAAAGACTGGATCTCAAAACAATGCTCTTGAGCTTTTCCCTTCTGGTATTTCTGGCTAAATCATTACTTATCTTAGAAATTGGGTACATGGTGATTCTGTTGTTGGGAATATAAGACACCTGTATTTACTCAAAAGAATCTGGAACAGCTCATCAGAAGAGAGACACAACCAAGTAATAAAACAAGTGGAAGGAGCTTGTAGAAATCTATAATTTCTACATACTAGTAAGGAAACATCTGTATTCCACATGCTTATATAGTCTTACATAAAATCATTAAGCATCCATGTCAGAAACCTCCTATGAAGTGCAAGAATAGTCAGCAACAGAAAAATAACCTCAATTTGCTCAATGTGTTAAAAGCTCAGTTTGATCTTACCTGTAACTTCTGTGAAAATGAGCCATTTGCATTGGAGGTGTGTTTCCTACATCTAAAATGCGGGTGACACCTCTTTAATCTGGCAAGGAAGTGACGCAGATAATGTTTTGATCTGCGTGCAGCAGATCTTGTAAAGCCTCCTGGCAACGGGAGGAGGAAATTAACTTTTTCTGAGGCTGAAATAGAACGCCAGCACGGAGGTTTGAACAATCAGTAAGAATAAAGTGACGGGTGGCGTTTGGTAAACACTGAAGGCACAGTTCTGGTTAGAAACAAAACGACATGCAATTTACTTTGGAGGACTGTGTTGCAATGGATACAGCTCTCTCTGCGGTGACAGCAGCAGGACCCGAGGGAACGGCCCGAAGCTGTGCCAGGGCAGGTTTAGGTCGGGTATCAGGGAAAGGTTTTTCCCAGAGGGTGGCTGGGCACTGGAACAGCTCCCCAGGGCAGCGGGCACGGCGCCAGCCTGCCGGAGCTCCAGGAGCGTTTGGACAAGGCTCTGGGGCACACGGGGCGGCTCCGGGGGATGGTGCCGTGCGGGGCCTGTGTCGGACGGGCGGACACGGGCGGTCCCGGCCCGTCCCCACACCGCCATCGGTACCGACCAGCGGCGCCTCAGGGCGGGGGCGGGGCCTGTGGAGGGCGGGGGCTCATGGGGGCGTGGCCTCAGCGGCGCTCCTGACGTCAGGCACAGACAATGGGCGACGCGTCCCCGCGGAACCGGAAGTGAATGGCTTGGCTTTCGTCGCACATTCCTCCGCGGCGGAAGTGGTGGCAGACCCGCCCTCCCCGGTCCCCGGTCCCTTTTGCCCCGCGCGGTGCCCTGTGGGGTGGCGGGCCGGGCGGACTTGCGCTGGAATCTGTCGCGGGGGTATTTCCGAGGGCGGCGGACGCGGAAATCATCTCTCCAGAAGAAGCGTGGCGGCGGGACTACTTTTTGGATCGGAAGGCAACGTGCGAAAACTTCCGGGGAGGGCTTAGAAAGACGCGTCACTTCCGGCGGGCCGCGCGCGCTTCCGGCAACCGGGAACGGGAACCGAGAACCGGGAATGGGAACGGACCGGGGAACGGGAAGGGGACAGGACCGGGAACGGGCCGGGAAACGGGACAGGACCGGGAACGGGGAACCGGGAATGGGGAACGGGGAACGGGAACGGGCCGGGAAACGGGACAGGGCCGGGGAACCGGGAACGGGACAGGACCGGGAACGGGGAACCGGGAACGGGAGCAGACCGGGACAGAGAACGGGAACGGAACAGGACCGGGACTGGGAATGAGCCGGGACGGGAACGGGGAACCGGGAATGGGAACGGGACCGGGACGGGAATGGGACAGGACCGAGAACGGGACTGGGAATGGGAACGGGAACGAGACAGGATCGGGACTGGGAACGGGAAAGGAACCAGGACCTTGAACGGACCCGGAACGGGAACGGAACAGGACCTTGAGCGGACCCGGAACGGCAACGGACCGGGCCGCCAAGCCCAGGACCAGACCCCAGTCCCGGAGTCCAAAGCCCGGACCCGGCACCCCAGACCCCCCGGTTTCACCCCGGCCCCCCGGGACGGCCCCTCCCGGTCCCCTTTGCGGGGCCACCACAGCCCCGTGGCTGTCCCCAGGGCCCGGAGCTGGAGCAGCACCCCCGGAAAGCAGAAATGATCATCCCACGGAGCCCCCCGGGACCGGGGAGGGACTCCCAGAGCAGCAACAGCATTTGCGGAGGGAAAACAAAGGGTTAAAAAAATAACAATCGCTTTATTGAGGAGTTAAATTCGAACTACACGAGGAAGCTGGAGAAATGTGTTTATTCCAGGTTTCCACCCTCCCCGGCACACTGGGAGCACAGAGTGGGAGCCACGGGGCTGGAGGGGGGCACAGGGAGGTCAGGGCTGCCCCAGCCCAGGATGGGGCTGTGCTGCCCCGGGGGTGCAGGAGAGCTGCCAGGGTCCCCATTCCACCTCTGCATCCTTCCACGTTTTCCTTGGAAGTGCTCATTTCCTCCTCACACAGGGGCCGTGGCCGTGCTTCCCGTCAGGACACAGAGCAGCCAAGGCTCTGCAGGAGAGCTGTGGGGTCACACTGCTGTGCCAGGGCACTGGGAATAAAACCAAACACTCTTGGCCCCTTCCTGCATGTGGCACAGAGGAAACACAGAGGTGGCCTTGGATTTGGGAATGGGCAAACCCCATTCACAACACTTGTCTCAAACTTAGAGCTCCTATTTACCAACATCCCTCTCCTTCACCAAAGGCTTCTCCCTGCTTTGTGTCCTGCTTCCCCCTCCCTGCCTGGTCCCACTTGTTAGGCTCAGTCTAGCCATGAATTCTCTCTGCTCCAGGACAGAACAGCCCTTACACACTGAGCTTTGGTCTCCTGAGGTCTCCAGGGAAAGCCCAGGAGGTGGGAGACCTCTGCCACCATTTGGGGTCCTCCCGTTTGGAGGGGCCACTGGGGCAGCAGAAAATGTCACTGAAGTTTCCTGTCAAGGTGGCCTCTCCCCCCTCAGGCCACAGCACCTCCCCTTGAGCACTCAGCTGTCTGATGGAAAAGGAATCCACAAAATAGTTTCCAAGAAGAGAAAAAGATGAGGAAATCAAACACTTGAGAGCAAAGCCATGGCCGGTGCTTTGACTTCTGCTTTCCTCTTTAGGACAAAGTAACGGGTACAAACTGAAAGAGGGAAATTAGATTGGAAAAGAGGAAGGAATCCTTCCCTGTGAGGGTGGGCAGGCCCTGGCACAGGGTGCCCAGAGCAGTGGTGGCTGCCCCTGGATCCCTGGCAGTGTCCCAGGCCAGGCTGGACGTTGGGGTTGGAGCAGCCTGGGACAGTGGGAAGTGTCCCTGCCATGGCTGGGGTGGGAGGAGATGCTCTTTAAGGTCCCTTCCAGCCCTCAACATTCCATGATTCCATTTTGGCACGTGGGGTGGAAGATGCACACAAAGGTTGTGTTTCAGTGAACACCTTTTGTTCGACAAAGAAAAAAACCCCTGGCACTGATTTGCTCCAGGCCAACATAAATATCAGAGATTGTGAAAAAGCCACGAACGAGGGCCAATGTTCACATCAGCTAATGTGGCCCTGGCACGTTTGCCGGATTAGGCAATGGATTTGCTCTTCCTGCTGATGGCTGGGAGGCTGCTAAGCAGGATATCACCGGGGACCAGCGCCTTGGCAAAGCCACACAGCGGGGACAGCTCCGACAGCCTCAGCAGGACGTGTCCCCGCAGTGCCACCTCCCGCCCGGGCAGGGGGCGGTTCAGGCACTTCGCTCCCTCCTAAACCCAGTGCAGGAAGGCAAACCCAGCTGCCGGAGCTCGGGAAGAACACAGCTTTCCCCAGGCTGGATTAAAAAAAAAAAATAATTAAACCCGAAATCAATAGAGCCCTGGTTTGCTGTGCAGCTCTTTGTGTCTGTCAGGGAAACACAAGGGCTCTCCAGCCCCGGCAGAGCACGGCCGAGCTGGAGCTGACAGCAGGGTCTTCCTAGTGACAACTGGAAAGCTGCTGCTGTTGTGCTGCTATTGATCTAAGCAGAATACAAAACACCTGAAGTCAGCAGGGAAAAATAGCTGCAGTTGGAAAAGGAACTGTGGGGGGGAGGACAGGGAGGGGAGAGCAGGTAAGAAGTTCTCCATGCATAAAATTAAAGGCCAGGGTTTTATTGCAGCTCTCTTGCCTGACTACAGCACGGGATCGATGTGCAGAGCAGGAATGGTGCCATCATTGTTTGTGCAGGCTCTCATTTGAGGAGAAACAAAAGGGTTTGCCAGGGACTTTGCCACCGATGGCTCCTCTGCCTCCCCTCAGGCAGACACCCTCAGCACAGGGGCCGTGTCCCTGTTCCCGGAGGTGCCAGCCTGCTCCTGGGAACCCTGGTGACCCAGGGCCAGCCTGGGGGCGGATGGAGCGCCGTGGGTTTGTCCCAGCACAGGCTGGAGTCCAGCCCGGGCAGGATTCGGGCACCTCCCGTTCCCAGGCTGGCTGAGGGCAGAGCCTGGCAGCAGCCGGCGCCCAGCCAGCTCCTGTTCGGCAGCGCTTCCTTGGGAACCTTCCCTGTTGTGACAGCTCGAACATTAGAGGGACTGCCAGAACCAAAGCACTCCAGGAGGAGATCCCCTCCCCCTCCTGACATTGACAGCCGAGGCGGCAGCAGGAGCTGACTGGAAATGTCACCGAGGCTCGGGCTGATGGAGGACACCAGCCCCGTGTCCTTCCCCGGCCCCGCAGGGGAGGCTGGGCTGGGGTTTTGTTGTTCCCCTGCTCTGGTCTCTGCAGCCTGAGAGCCTCTCCCGGCTCGGTGTGAGCCAAAAACGTCCCTCGGGGCTCTGCTGGTGCCACTCACACCCCCAGGGGACATGCCAGGCTCAGCCACCCTCCCCAAAAGTGGTCCTGAGCCCCCTCAGCTCCAGCCTTCGGGGCTGTTCTCTCTCACTGTCCCTGGGAAGCTGCATTTCCTCCTCTCCCTCTCCAGCCCATCCACAGGGCAGCTTCCCTGGCTAAAGGAAAAGCCACCAGTTGCCCAGGGACAAGGGGCACACGTGGAAATTCTCCCAGAGCCAAGTGCTGGTGATGGGGATTTCTCAGCCATGAAATCCAGGACAAAACCCAGCTCCTCTCCAGGCCAGCCCCAAAGGGGGTCCCCAGCAGTCTCCTCTCCTGCAGCAGCGAGGCCTGAAGCAGCTACAAGGGCTGAACTCCTCCCAGCACCCCTCCAGAGCAGGCAGATTCCCAACACCCTGCTCCCATTTTGCTCACACACAGGACCCATCTTGAGCCCTTTGCAGTTTTGTTGCTGGCACTGCCAACGGTTCCATCAGAGAAAAGTGAATTTGTCAGTCAGGCTGCAACTGTTCCGCCCCCCACATCCCAGAGCATATCCCTCCTCTGCCTCCTCAACCCAATCCTCTCATCCAAATGACAAATAAAACTAATTTTCTGGGTCCTTCTACCCATTTCCACCCACAATTCAAACACTCAGCTTCCAACCACTCACTCCAAGAGCTGACCCAATTAGCTGATTGCCAATTCCAGCTATGGATGCTCATTGCTTTGTTACAGCAGAGCTGCCTTTTAAAGCAATAATTTATATCAGACAGGATTTGAAATGAAGAGGCCTCAAAAGACCTTCGGCTGAAAGGTGTCCAACAGGAATTTTTAAGAGTTCAAATGGATCCTGAAAATAACAGCCTGGTTTTCCAACTCTCCCTTAAGGCCTGCAGCTTGGAGAGCAAGGAAATATTTGGGAGGTTTTGTAGCAGGAACCCGGAGGAAAAAGTGAATTTGTGAAATCCTTTAGCAAAGGAGCATCTCTGGGTGCAAAGGTTGGTGTTGGACACACCATGTAAGGCAGGGAATGTGCTGCTGCTGACACAGGAACCTCTCGGGGGGGTGACTCAGGCAGGTGACCCCGGCTCTGCCCCAGGGCTCTGCAGCTCAGGCCAAGGGACTCCTGCAGCTCTGTGCCTCCTCCTGCCCCTCTGGCCCTGGGTTCAGCAGGGCCCCCACCAGGATTTTACCGTTTTGCTGTCTGAGAAAGCCCCCTCAGACACAGGGAGTGCTGCAGCAGCTCTGCAGGACGTGCTTCCCTCCCCTCCTCCCCGGCAGCTGTTCCCATCCCCACCCCAACGCTGGCAGCTCCAAACTCCTGCTCCACCGACAGCTCTGAGCTCCCAAACCTGGATAAATTAACTCAGCACTGACTCCGTGGCCACCACAGCTTATGGGCCACATTTTGGGCTCCTCAGCCCCTTTCCCACACAAGTTTTTGGAGCCCTTGAAGAACAGACAGCACCTGGCCCAACCGGGCCACCCTCCACCCACCCTCACAGAGGAGAAAGGTAGAACAAAGCCACAACGATCCCCCAAACAAAACGACACCAGGAAAGAACTAGAACAAAGAACTGTTTAATCGCTTAACCCTTTCTCTTCCAGGGACCAGAGAAACAAGTTTTCTGCTCCTTCTAACGAGGGCAGTAAGGCTCGTGTGTTACCTCTACAACTGCAGGGGCAAAGTTTACGAGATGATCGTCTTTAGTACTCAAAAAAGCGAGAAGCAATGGTCACTGCAACACTAAGAGAATCCTAGAGTCTCCTAACGGAGAGCCCATTGCTAGAATACAAAAATAAAGGAGGCATCCCTGCATATCCCAGGCTAGAAAGAGTTAACCAGAAAGAGCAGGAAGAAGCTTTCCCAAAGAGGGGGTTGAAGTAAACAGCAGAGGTCAATAAAGCAACATCTTCTCCTGACTTCCCCAGCATCTTTTTTTTCCTTCACCAATAAATACAAATTCCTTGTTAACAAGCAACAAGCAGGTAATCTGCCCACAGCAAGGGGAAAAGGGGCTAGAGGCAGAAAGATTTTTCTCTCCCCTTCTCTCCTATTATTATTAATGTTTTTTTTTTTTTTTTTAACCAAAGCAGCCATTAAAAACAGCAACCCACTGCAGAGGCAGGGAATCTGGTTGCTTTCACACTGCAACTGGCAGGTAAAAGAGCTGCACTGTCTCACAAAGGTAAAAAAACCCAAAAAATAGCTGCCACAGCAAAAGGTGAATGGGGAGGGAGAGGCCTGTTCTCTTCAGAGCTTTCCATCTCAGTCTCTCAGTTTCAAAATCAAAGTCTGCAGACGTTGTCTACCCAAAGCTGAAAAAAAGTTTGAGTGGGAGGAGGGGGAAAAAAAAAAAAAAGAGGATGCGTCTAGTAGGAAGCCTTAAGCAAAAAAAGAAAAGGGCAGATCATGTCAGAAAGCCACCCAAGTGAGGAGAATTTTCTGCTGCCTCTGGGTTTGGAAGAGCAGCAAACGCCGGGGGTGCACCTGGCTATGCCCCCAGCCAGGTGAACTCAACAGTCACAGGTACTGCCTGGAAACAAACCAACCTGCCCCAGGAGCTGAGGGACACCTGGCCCAGGTGAGCTGTGCCCCAGCAGGATCAGGAGGCTGATCCTGCCACCACAGCTGGGCAGAGCACACGGGGAGCTGGTCCCTTTGAGGGGCTCCCACAGCACCGGGGCGAGCTGGGGCTTCCCCCTGGGACAGAGCAGAGTCTGTCTGAGGGGCACCCTCAGCTCCCAGCCCTCCCTCTCTGCAGGGAATAGTGTCCTTGGAGAGATGCTGCCAGCTGACCTCTCTCCCTGCTCACGTGCAGGACTGTTCTGGAAGGCAGAGGCAGCCCTGGCTCAGGCAGCCCCGTGCAGCTGCGCTCAGCAGTGCCTGGCAGCCAGAGGCAGCCAGAGGCAGCCAGGGGAGGAAAGGGAGGCCTCTCGTCTTTCCACGGCAGCAACAGGAAGACCAGGGATTGCACCACATGGAAGAACAGCACACACACATGCGCACACACTCTCAGACACACACCTCACACCCCTGGGACCAAGGCTAACATGTTCAGACCTTTGGCAGGAAGAGACACGAGACAGCGCAGAGCGGTTCAGATCTCCAGGGGCTCTTTGGTCTTAGTTGATAGTCCTAGAAAAAACAACCTCCAGAGGTGGTTGTAGCACAGCTGTGTAAGATCTGTGGGGTATTTAGTGTTTGGCAACTGCAAGAGGGAAAAAAAGGGCTGTGTTACAGGAGGGGGGAGGAATGGAAGTACAGTGCTGTTTCCAGGTGTGCTCCTGGCTTTGCAGCCAGTCAGGGCGTGGGGAGTGGGAAGAGGAAGGAGGGTTCCTGAGAGGACCACGAATCCATCTGATGTTACACCAACAGAGGCAGGGAAGGCCCACCTTGGCCAAGACAGAGCAGCTGGCTGCACAAAAATGCTGCTTCTGACAACTCCAGACTGTAGCTGTACCATTCACACGGTGACAACGTCCCAGCTCCTGCACAGGTGACGTGGAGAGGAGAAAGCGAACACAGCTACACACCTTGGGCAATGGAGAGGACTGTCACCTGCCCCTTTCCTCACCAGCTTTAGCTACACAAGTCCTAGGCCTCTGACCCAACCTGTGCCCATCGCTGTCACCTCCCTCCACGGGCTCAGGGACCACAGGAGGGAGTGTCACAACTGGGCAAGCTCGTTCTGCCTCGTGGAGCTGCACACACCCAGTGCCTTCACTGATCCCTCAGCTAAGACAGGGGGACAAGACAGGCAACCTCCAGTCCTCAATAGAGCACAGCTACATCTGCTGACGTGTCTGAGATGGAAGCCAGAAGAAAGATGTTAGGGGACAAAACAGGTGTTTCATGGCCAACCACCGTAAACTGGGGGCCTCTAGACAGGCTGGTAGCACAGTCAAGTTTTCAGAATCACTGCAGTAAATTCATTCCATAACCCCTGCCCTAGGTTTGTATTTTATTCAGGAATTTAACATCCCCCCTGCAATGCAGGCAACAGCCCCTGTACCAGATCATACAGCAGCTCTGGAAAAATAATCACCAGTTACACTGCTCACAGACACTCAAAGACCCCTGTTGGGACTAAATTCCACTAAAGGCAAACCCCGGACTGCACTGCCACGGAGGGGGGGGAGGAGGAGGAGGAGGTGATGGTTTAGAGACGGCCGCTCCTGCCCCTGCCAGCTTGTCCTACCCTGTGCATAGTGCGAAACAGTGCAGTCATTCACCAGAGAAAGTTCAGGACCAAGGAAACTCGGTTCCCTTTCAGCCAAACATCTAGAGGAAGGAGAGGCAGTTCTGTTTTAGCTGGGCCGGCACTGGACTTGCCCCTCTGAGCTGTCTTCATCATCCGAGCCTGCGGCCCCTCCGCTGGTCAGCCCTGTGATCCGGTAGCCCATGTTGAGCAGCATCACCTCCAGCGGGTCCGCGTTCATCCGCCGCTGGTTGGCCTGGGAAGCACCTTCCATGTCCACCACCACGCGGCCATTGAGGGTCTCACTCTGCAAGGCACCAAGGGACAGCCCTCAGGACCACGGAGGGGCCGTTCCTGCTGCTGCAGTGGGAGATCCCAGAGGGAAAAGACAGCAGGGAAGACAACAAGGGGGGGTTTGACTGCAGCTCTTACCTCCGGCCTGGGGTTCCAGAGTCGCACCACGGGGTCGATGCCGCTGGTGGCCAGGAAGCAGTAGCTGGGGTGAGGCTGGAGACAGTTCACAATAGACTCATCTCCCTGCAGTACACGCACCAGGTTGGTGGTTTCCTTCTCCCAGATGAAGAAGGAGCCGTCGTCCGAGCCACTGACGATGTACTGGGCATTGCTAGGGCAGAGGAGCAGAGCCTGGGGGTCACTCAAGAGCCAGGCTCCAGCAGGCTGAGAACTTCACATGGCTTCCATCATCAGCAGGCTGACACCCCTCACACATACACATCCAGATAAAGCTCCCCATGCTGGTTCCCTGCATCCCCAGGAGCCTTGTTCCCAATCCCAAATGGATTTCTGAAATGCTAGCCCAACCAGGTCCTCTGTGGATCTGCTCCTCATCAGCTGCTCATGCAGCAACACAAGAGGAGGGTTCCTGTCAGCTTGCCCCAACCCTCCAAACCAGTGTCCCTGTCATTTTATGAACAGCAGTGTGGGGCTACACCTGAGGCTTCCACAGAACAGATCACCCTGCTGCTGCTTACTCCTGTCCTGTGCAACCCTGCTATAAGTGCCAGCATACCTGCCAAAGAAATTGGCCTCTTTGATGTCGGTGGTGGTGTTGCAGTGGCCGCAGTATCGGAATTTGTAGTCGTAGCTGCGCTCCCTCAGCACCATCTCGTCCTCAGAGATGGAGTCCTTGCGGCCCGTGGCCCGCAGCCGGATGGGGCCACCCCCCTTCTTGTCCTCAGCTGCAAGGACAACACATTTCCCTCAGCACCACTGGGGCAGTTCTGAGCAAAACACACCCCTGGAGACCCCAGCAGCCTTAGAGAAGAGTTAAGAACGATTCCAGCAGGGAGCAGGGCTCAGAGCACGAGCTTCCTTCCTTCCAGATTATCTCCTGGCTACATCAGACTCCTTTTATCACACTCTCACTCAAGAGCAAACCAGGACCAGGCACAAGGAGAGAACAGGCTCAGGCCAGTTTTTGTGCACAGCAACAATCAATCTCTCTCAGAAGTTGGAGCTTTACTTTAGAGGGGCAGTTTAAGGAGGAAAAGTCCTTGTGTGCTCATTAGGTTTCAGTGTAACCTTGGAGAAGCCCAGGAGCAGCAGCACTCACCGTTATCACTCTTGGAGAAGAGGGCAGCATTGATGTCCCTGTCTAGTGCATCGCAGGCACTGCTGTGTGCTTGTTCTGGAAACTTCCCTTTAAAGTCATCCAGACACTCCAGTGCTTCTGCCACATACTTGAGCTCAAAGAGACAGCGGGCGAGGCGGAAATGGGCCTTCAGGTGGCAAGGATTTAGGGATATTGCCTTCAAGCAGTCCCTCAGAGCATCGTAATGGTCCCCATCCCTGAGGAAAACAAAGCGCTGGATTAGCCAGCTCAAGCAGCAACAGCAAACATTTTCCACTGCTGTTTCCCAGCCCTCATTTCACTCCACAGCTTGTTGTTTCCAGCTCTCCACACAATCCCACAGCCCAGGAGCTTACTAACAGCATTTGCTGTGACTCGGGGGCACCACCTGACCCAGCCCAGCCTCCCCAAGGCCTCTGCAGACGCCCACAGGCAGCTCTGGGATGTGACCACAGCAGGCTGCCCCGCCAGCCCTGACCTGCCATTTTAAATCCAAGAGAGCAGAGCTCCCTGCTGCAGCACATTTCGGGAAGTCCTTTGAAGATGGAGGATGCAGCAGCCCTCTGGCCAGGCAGCACAGCCCTCCCGTGCCAGGCGGGCTCCCTGTCACAGCTCAATCGTGCCCCTGTGTGGACACACGGCACAGCTCCGGCCCGCGGAGCCCCCGGACAGCAGCGGCACCACCTCCCACCACAAAGAGACAAATCTCTCAACCGGGAGCCTTTTCTCACCCTCACAGGAAAAAAACCTTGGAGTTTTAGAAGTGAGCCTTACAGCAGATGGACTGCCCTGGGTATTTGTACCCTGCCTGCAGCCTGATTTCCCCGAGCTCGGGGCTGTGGGAATGAGGCTGTCCCTGGCTGTGCTCTGGGAGCAGGAGGGACTTGTTGAGCCTTGTGTGGGGCTCAGCTCAGGCTGGCAGGGCAGAGACTCCTGGGGTACCTGAACTGAGCCTGCACTGCTCAGACACCACAGGCTGCCTAAACAGAGTGCCAAGGCTCCATTTAATGGTTAATAATAGCAATAATAATAATGATAATGTTTCATACTTGTAACCTGAATGCCCCACTGTGACTGCCCCATCCCTGCAGGGGATGGCCAGGCTGGACAGGGCTTGGAGCAGCCTGGGATAGTGGAAGGTGTCCCTGCCCATGGCAGGGAATGGAGTGAGATGGGCTTTAAGGCCCCTTCCAACCCAAACCATTCCAGGATTCTGTGCACTGCACCTACCAAGGTCCAAAACACTCCCAAG
Source organism: Argya squamiceps (assembly GCA_037834095.1). Taxonomy (NCBI): domain Eukaryota; kingdom Metazoa; phylum Chordata; class Aves; order Passeriformes; family Leiothrichidae; genus Argya; species Argya squamiceps. Next base: position 6,555,938 of record JBBMKD010000079.1, on the reverse strand, counting down.
GAGATGAATTCACAGAACAACAATTTTATGTGAAACCTTTGTCAGGGAACCACAGGAAGGCTCAGGTTGGAAGGGACCTCTGGAGGTCATGCAGGACACCTTCCCTGTACAAACAGGGCTCCCTACAGCACATTCCTCAGGATTGTTTTTGAGTATCTCCAGCACAGGAGACTCCACACCCTGTGTGGGCAGCCTGTCCCAGTGCTTTGTCACCCTCACAGCAAAGAAGCTCCTTCTCATGTGCAGGTGGAACAGGGAAGAAGTGTCTCAGTGTCTGGACTTATTAAGGGGAGCTCCAAATGGTGCAGGAGCATGTTTGGCACACCATTCACCCTGCAGCTCCCTCCTGTCCAGGTGAGTTCTGGCCACTCCCCAGCACAGCCCTGCCCATGAGCTCTGCAGCAGGAAACAGCTCTCCAGGGCTCTTTGCAGCACTGCCAGGGTTAATTCAGGACACACAGCAACAGGCCACTTTTAGTCAGAGAAAGAGGGAATGCAAGTTACCTGTTACGATGACAGACAGATGTCTCACATTTGCACACCTGACTGGGCTTTTAAACTGCTTTGCCACCCTCAAACATCCTTCAAGCTCAACTACCACTGTTGGCAGCCCAACAGGCAGGTGTGAAAATGGACATGGTGGGATGGAAAGCAGGCTCTGGCTTCTCCCTTTGTTATAGGATTGACTCAGCTTGTGCAAAACTAGAAATCAGCTCAGTACTGCCAACATGGACTGCTGAAAGCAAGCCAGAGGGGGATGCAGCTGGCTTTTAGGAGCAAAATTTCAAAGGACAGCCTTGGAAGTGCTGGAAAATATGAGCAGCATCTTAAGGGAGATGAACAAGGGAAGGTTAGGAAATTACAGACCTTCCTTTTTTCTTTCTGTCTGTGTTATTCAGAGAATGAGGCCAAAGCAGGACCTGCAGGGTTCTGAGGGTGGCCTGTACCTGTTCCTGCTCCAGACATCAAGAACATCTCACAGACACGTGGTGGTTCAGCCTGGGTCACTGTTGGCCTCTCCTCCTGCTCAGTGACATCCCAGCCACCTTCTCTGCACTCCACAAACTGTTCTGAGCAGAAAAGTGCCCCTTTTCTGCACCTGGAAATCATCACCTCAGTGCTATTTAAATCCTACCCCTGCATGCCACAGAAACCCACTGTGTGTGTTTTTCACATCTTCCTGCTACCCAAAACTGTGGCAAAGCAGTAGCTGACACACTGAAAGGTTCAGATGTGCCAACACCCTTCGGGAAAAACGATTCCTATAAGAAAAATGTCATGCATGAGATCAGCACTCAGCTTCTGTGTTCCATCCCTTAATCCCAACCTATTGTTCTTCTCCTTTGGAACACTGAGGTCTTTTTGAGGCAGCTCCCAAATCTCTGCTATTGCAAAACAGCCAGTAGGCCAGTTACCAACAGTCACAACAACTGCTGGCTGCTCTTTATCTTGGCAAGAAGAGAGGAGAATTCATAGTGGGGATTTCAGCAGGGAGAGGAGAAGGATATCCTCACAAAGCAAATGGAGATGAAGGACCACAGCTATTTTAAATATGTTAATGGCAAGTCATGGTACTCAGTCTTACTCCGCTCAAGGGGACAGGCACCAAAATAACTCAGCTGTATCTTGCAGATGCAGCTCTGGCCACTGGTCAGAGCAGACATTACCTACTGCAGAGGCTGACAGGGTGTTTTGCAACCAGCAGGGCAGAATCCCCTCCAGACTGCAAGGATGTGCCACCTCCCCAGATCCCTCCCAGAGGTTTGTTTGCAGTCAGAGGAGTATGGGTTAACTGGGGTAACACAGGAACCACCAGCTCTGAGTGTCTGCAGTGTGAGGAACTTGAATAAAGCAGCAACCAAAGGCACCCCAGCAGCCCCAAAACAACCTTCTGTCATGAGATGTTATAAGGCACAGTCACCATTACGTCATGTGTTGACAGCAGATTTGAGAGCCCTTCTTTAATGCAAATCAGAACCACCCAAATAAACACAGACACCCTTGGAGGCACCCAGAATGCTGTGAATCAGATGTGGACTTTGGTTTTCTCTTTAAACAGGGAAGGATCAGGATTTCACACAGCACATCAGCAGGTGTAACAATGGGCTGCCTACCAGCTGTGCCTCCCCAGAATTTGTCCAGCACAGACTGCAGCCCCATCCCTTTGTGCTAGAGGTGCCCAATTATGTTTCAATCTGATAACCCCAACCCCACCTGACACAGGGACACCAGGCCCTGCCCCAGGGTGGCCTGGGGAGTCCCCTGCAGTGACACTGCCCCTTACCACTTGCGCTTCATGTAGGCAGCAGCTCTGTTCCCATAGAGCATGGCATTGTTGGGGGCCTTCTGCACAGCTTTGCTGTACAGCTGGATGGCCTGGGTCCATAGCTGGCAGGCAAAGGCCTCGTTGGCTTGTTGCTTGATCCTCTCCAGGTACGGGGGCAACTCCACCTGGGGGCTGCAGGGGAAGAAGGGAGCAGCACAGGTCAGTTGTACGTCCTTCACTCCAGGTCAGAGTCTGCACTGCTCAGTTCCAGCTTAGCTAATGCTTGCTAGACTCCCTAATAAAAGATTCAGGAGAAGCCGGAAGGGACTCTGGACCTGAAGAACTGGAGTTTAAGAGGAAAGTTAGGTTTTGACCACAGAATCCCAGAACAGTCTGGGTGGGAAGAGACTTTAAAGCCCATGTGATCCCACCCCCTGCCATGGCCAGGGACACCTTCCACTATCCCAGGTTGCTCCCAGCCCCATCCAGCCATGCCTTGGACACTTCCAGGGCAGTCACAGCTTCTCTGGGCAACCTGTGCCAGGGCCTCACCACCCTCTGGCAGTCTCACTACATCAGTGTCACCATCATTTGACTGTTTCCATTTTTTCTTCATCTATAGAGACACACTCCAGTTTGAGCAGTGGGTATTTTAAGCATCAGACTTCACCAATAGGTCTTTGTTTCAACTGCATAAACAACGTTTCCAATCCTCTTTTAGCAATGCACAACAATGCACAGCCAGAAGCATCTGAGCTCACCAGGCCCATGCTCTGCAACCCAAAATTCCAGCCCCATTCCTGCTGCTGCGGTGGAGGGGCCATCTAGAGGAGAGGAGCTGAAACAGTCCACAAAGTGACTTTGGAGGAACCCAGACTACCCATATATGGTATTAAGTAAGTGCCTTGACTTTGAACCAAGTCTCATCAGCTGGAAGAAAAACAGCCACCAAGATGTGTTGCTGCTCCTTCACCCCAAATGCATTTTGGTCTTAAAGGAAGAAATCAGCAGGAGCAGTACAAGAGGCTCCCTCCAGTCCTAGCTCCCATGCTAGGAATGGCAGCAGTGTTCCAGTGTTCCAGCCAGAACAATTCTGGCTGTTTCAGTTCAGTTTGAGGCAGCAAGTGCCCAAAAAATGGCAAAGGAAGCAAGGTTCCTTCACCTGCCAGCCTCTGCCACCATCAACACACAGTTCCTGCAGGCCAGGAAGCAGCCACCACTCAGGACACTCTGCTTCCAGCCCTGGAAATTAATTTCTTAGTTTTGTCCACCTTAATTCATCACAAGAGGAAAAAGCCCCATGGACAATTTCTCCCAGGATGCTCTTGCCTGGTCTGACTCCTGTTCACAGCCCAGGCACCAGAGCCCAACACAGCCCCAAGGACAGAGGCCACCTGGCAATCCAGAAACAGGCCAAGGGATTTGCACTTCACACCTTTTTGGCAGCACCTCACCCTGTGGAGCTGCAAAGGACAACGACAAAGGCAGAGAAGCCCCTGGAGGTGAGCTGTGCCCTCACCTCACGTGTGCCCTTCCCTCGGCCAGGCGGAAGCCGTTGCTGTGGAGATGGATCCCATTGGACACTCCATTGGTAGAGGTTTTTCCATTCTGCACTTCTGAAGGTTAGAAAAAGATATACACAACCATGCTAAGTATCAAAGCAGATTATACAAACCCGGGGTTTATTTTACAGCAGGGTCAACCCACCACGACAGCCTCATTCAGAGCAGAAACAAAACTTCCATGATTTCACCTGCTCCAGCCACCTGGATTTGATTGTCCTCTTACACTTACAAATCTCTGCAGTGTCCTTTACAATACAATTCTAGATCAGAAAACCAGACACAGAACTAAGTGCTCACACAAAGTGAGGGCAGCTTGAAGGGAATTACCTTTGACTGATTTCAGGCCATAGTTGGAGTCTAGTCCTGGAATGGTCTGGGAGGATACCAGGACCTCAACCAGTGAAAACTCTGCTTAATCCTTGAGCACAGCTCTAGGTACTCCCAGCTCACACACACACCCCTCTCCACTTCTGCCCTTGTGTTTTGTCCCACTGCAGAAGGATTTTGGAGCTCAGGGTATGAACTGCATTGCAGAAACAGCCCAGCAACACCCACACCCTGCTTCATTCTCCTGCTGCACCCTGAAAATGAGTCGTGCAGTACAGAACTCCACTCTGCTGCTCACTCCCTTTGTGACAGCATCACACTTACCCCCTGAAGTGTGGCACTTCTTTGGGAGGAGAAAAGTGTATGGTCGCTGTTTGTATGTCAGATCAAACAAATAGACCTGAGGAGAGGAAAAAAGAGCATGAGACAAGTCTGCAAAACAGAGATGCTCAAGTCAGAAATAAAAGAAGGCTCTGTAGGTACACAGTTCCATGTTTGTGTCTGCTATTTCCACTTTTCTCACTGGGAATCTTTTTTATAGATGGATACACAAGAGAAGGCAGCAGTAATTGGGGTGTGTCCCAGTCCAGCCCAGTTCAGAGAGAATAACACTGAGAAACAGGAACCTGCTCTTACTCCACACCTGCAGAACTTAAAAGATGACCTGACCACTGACCCACCTGCTCAGAAAGCTTCATATTTCAATTGAGCAACTAAGATATTTCAGTTAACACAATGATAATGGAGAAACCAAACACCTATTGACAGAAAAGAGGTGGGACACTGAGGAAAAGTCTCTCTAAGATGAAACCAATATTTCCCAAGAAACTCCCAGGGCAGCTCTGTGAAATCCTAATTTACAGCTGTACTGGGAGAGGAATGGACACCCCAGGCCAGACTCATGGTTCACCTTCTCCTAAAGGGCGAGAAAGAGCTGTAGAGGACAAGCACAGTGCAACCTGCCCACAAAGGTCCTGTTTAATCCATGCTGATTAATGCTGTCAGGAGGATTTTCTCATTCCATTGATATGCTTTACAAAAGATGCATGAATATCACCTAGAGATTAAAATTAAAGCAATCAATATGCCAGGTGAAGGCCTTTGCTTCTCCAAGTTCCTCATTCACTACATTCTATTACAGAAGTCTGATGTTTCAAGAATGAGTTACAAAATCCTTTCTAGGTCAAAGGCCAGTTCCAGAACTGGTTTTGTTTATTTTGTTTCTCCTCTTCCAGAGAGTGAAATGTGAATTGGAAAACCACAACAGAACGTGGTTTAACTTTGATCACTGACAGCATAACAAATATATCCCTAATCCCAAGTCTTTAGCCTGAATTAATCAGAAAGCAGTTTAAAATCAATCACATTACCCACAGAGAAGTTGCTGTACCTGTTTTCAGTAGCACACAACAATGCCCAGTGACCCAGTGCGAAGATTTCCTGCCTCCTTACCTGCTCCCCTCCCATGTTGACCAAGAGCTCGGTGCCATCAGGGCTGAAGGTGACATAGGTAGCCACCAGGACCCTCAGCCGGTTGTTGTAGTCTGGAAGCTTCACTGGGAGGTGCCCTGTGCAGAGGACAACTCCAGAATTATTGGTTTTACTCTTAACTGTTGTCTTTGTCCTACCCCAGCTGCACCCTTTTACAAGAGCACAAGCACCTACGGGTTTTCCATTTCCCATTATTTACTGGATCCTTCCACGAGGAACCAAAACATGCACAGGTGCCTCTTCACAGGTTCTGGAAGCATCCAAGGCCTGGCTGGATGGGGCTTGGAGCAACCTGGTCTAGTGGAAGGTGGCACAGGGTGGAACAAGGTGTGTTTTAAGGTCCCTTCCAACCCAGTTGGAACCCATTCACCCATTCTGTGATTCTATGATTTCAATTTTGCACAGCCACCTCCACGTGAAGAGAAGAATTATAACTGCCTTGTTAACAATGAGCCTGCAGAACGCAGCAAATCTCAGTTTTAGGAATTCACTAGGATTTGGCTTTTGTGATTTGCAGCCATCTGCAAATACCTCCATCCTCAACCCCCTAATTAAGTTTCTTTAATAAAGCCCTCAGCACAAGGAAACCAAAGCTCCTAAATATTCAGCTCAGGTTCTGTTCTTCAGACAGCAGATGTGTTGCATGACCAATTCAGGGGACCTGAGGAATCCTCTAGTGGGACTCATCAGGAGCAGGACTGTCAGAACTGGTCTGCTGAACATGCTGGTCTGAGATATTTAAGAAAAACAAAAAACCCAAACGTTTTGGGATAAAAGATAGTAAATAATGAGCACTGGAGAAAAATGTCATCTAAATTGCTCAGACACTGCATCACTGATTCTTCATCTGCAGGATGAGGACAAGTCACTTCTGTGCCAAAAAGATTTTTAACAGCAGCTTTGCTGGGACCAGTTCCAGGAAAGCCTATAGAGCCCAGGTTATACCCAATCCTTCACTTTCCAGCAGGAGTGACAAAAACACATTTATGCTGGACAAAATGCAGCCAGGCTAGCTCACCACCCCAGTGAAATAACCTGCAGTTCCATGGAACATCCCATGGCAGAGATCCTCTGAGCAGGGGGTTTGTGTGTGGTGGGTAGAACTCTGTTTCTTCAGGCAGTGAAGTGCCCGTGCCCCCCAGTGCAGGGCCCTTACCTGCCACGTAGTACTGAGCTGCCCCGTCCGGGAGGGGCTTCTGCCGGTCACAGAACGTGTGCACTCCAGCTGAAGGACTCTGCTTCATGCTTTTCCTACCCAGAGAGAGCAACAGCCTTATGGTAACCACAGCATTCAGCTGCTGGAAGCCTCACCTACACTGGCTTTTCTTGTGCACCCATGAGGACAAAGCCTGCTGCCCACACAGCTATGGGGTCACCAGCCCCACACCACCCCGGTGTACTTATCAAAAACACTTTGGGTGACAGAAAAAACAGAGCAAAACTTCCCAGAAACAGGCAGGATCCCTGCAAGTCCCTCTCCCCAGCAGAGCCCTGCCCAGATCCCTGTAGCAGGACCCTGCCCCAGCAGGCAGGTGCTGTTACCTGTGGTTGTGGATCATGCGGATGTCGTAGAGCCGCACAAAGGGCCCGCTGGCCCCTACGGCCAGGTAATTGTTGTCCTGGGGGTTCACTGTCAGGCACTTGGCCTCCACCAGCTGCCCACAGTACTCAGTCAGGTCAATCAGCACCTCAGAACGTTTGCTGTTCTCCCTCAGGTCGTACTGCCTGTGAAGGGATGGCAGTGAGGCACACATGGGGTAACAGGGGCAGCAGAAAGGGACTCATCCAATGTCCTGAGCTGGGAGGGACCCACAAGGATCAGCCAGTCCAGCTCCTGGCCCTGCACAGACACCCCAACAATCCCACCCTGTCCCTGAGAGCGTTATCCACATGTTCTTGGAGCTCTGGCAGCCCTGGGGCTGTGACATTCCCTGGGGAGCCTGTTCAGCCCCACCACCCTCTGGGGGAAGAACCTTCTCCCAACATCCAGCCTAAACCCCTCCTGACACAGCTGAGAGAGATGACACCAAGGACATGGACAATAGTAATTTGTACTGGAAGCACCTCAGTTCAACACACACTAGACCTCAGCACCAGGATAATCATTAAAAGCAGATCTATAATGTGCACAGATTCATTCAAGTTCCAAATTAAACTCCCAAGTCATGATCTGTTCCTTTCCTCCCTTTCCAGCAGTGAGGAAAATGGAGGAGCTGAGTAGAGTATTTATGACTCTACAAGTTAAATCTTTCCAGTTTTAGGAAAGGGAGAGATGAGCTTAAGCTGTTTAGCACAGAGACAGCCTCTCCTCAGGTCTGTGCACAGCACACATTGTGAAGGTTCCCAAAACCAAACCGACTGGAATTCTGTACCTGATTAAGCCATCTTCTGCTGCACTCCAGAAGGTGTTTGGCCACATGGGGGCCGTGGCAATCCGCTTCACTCTGTTGGTGTGGTCTCCAAACATGTGCACAGTCTCCTTGACAGTCAGGTCGTGGACGTGCACCTTGGAGTCCGCGGCGCCCGTGATGAGGATCCGATCCCCCGAGTGTGGCAGGAACTGCGGGACGGGGGTGGGCACTCACCTGGACAGGCCCTGGGGCTGCTCACATGGACACCCTGGCAGCCACAGAGCAGCAGCTCTGCTCCAGGAACGTGGGCTAACCCATGGTATTCCCTTTACACAGGTCAGTATGTACACTCAAGAGTCACCAGCTACAGCGGGGCACACCAGAGTGTCTTCATCACACATCCCAATTTGCTACAACTATTTCCTTCCAATTCACAGAGAGAATAAGCCTGGGATCTCTATAAACTAACTGCTACATTAGATTTAATCCTCTTCCCCATAATTAGAAATATTATACTTTTTGTGGGGGAAACTGCTTGCAGGAAAATGTTTCCCAGCAAGGATTTATCCTTTTACTGCTCAGGTTGCTGTTTCTGTTAGCTGTTCATTCCTTCTAAGCACATACCTTGACAGAAAAGATGTTTGCAGTGTGTCCTGTGTGCATAGAGAGGAGTTTCTTGTGGTGCAGAGGATCCCACACAATGGTATGCTGGTCATCAGAGCCAGAGGCCAACAAGCTAAAAGGAACAGGAGACAAGTATGCACCATGAATTCTTCTGTTCCACACCATGCCTGGGTCTGTGGAGCTGTCTGACCACAGACATCCATTAAGTTAATTCAGCCCTAACCAGCCCATTTTCTCTTCCCTCAGCTCTCTGCTCTTGCTGCTCAACCACCCCTTCAGCCAGGTCTAGGAGCTAAAGCAGACAAACAGCAATCCCACAGAAAACACAGCAGACTGAAGCATCTCACCCAGACTGCAATGGGAAAACAAAAGGCAGGGCCTCTGCCTTCCTTATTACCCTGGCTGTGTTAACTGCTCCACATCATCTCTGAAGCCCAGCCAAGGCACTCGTTGCCAGGCTCCAGATGTGCCCAGGCAGTCCCAGGGCTCACAGGGTGAGCCACAAACTGCTTTTAAAATCACTGCAAGGTGCTCTTGGCCTCATCCATCCATCTGCATCTGAACCAAAGGAATCTGACATCTGCAACCCTCAGCTCTTTTAAACTTAGATTTCCTTGTAGCCACTCTCTTTCAAGCACATGAAGTTTTCACTGGTAAATAATTCTGAAGAGTATCAGAGGGCAAACTTTGGATGTTGTAAGAGGCATGTGCAGAAATACCCACTCTTCCTGCAATCCACTCATTTCTCACTCTTTTGGAGTTTCCCTCTAAAATTTCAGAGGGGTGAATTCTCTACCTTCTTCCCTTGGATAAGTGTCCCCCAGCAGCAGCTTTTAACAGCATGGTGAAGGGGGTGGGGAAATGTCACCAGCAGCTGGGCAAATCCTAAAGATCCATTATAATCCATAATACCACTTAAGAAAAGAGAAGCAGCCTTCAATCTCCACTTCTTAGTTTGACCATTTCCCTTCTGAACTCACTGAAGGGGCATTTCTAATAATATCCAGATATATTTAACAAAATAAAGCTTCTTTAGAAGCGTGAGCTCTACTACAGCTCAAAATTTGAGCTTGAGCTCCACTTTACTAGAAATGGGAAGCATCTGCTTATGATAACATGACCTACATCCTGCTCTTGGGAAAATCTGGGGTTATGGCTTTGCTGATTCCCCAAATGAAGCCACATACTTACTCTCCTTTTTCATTCCATTCCAGACAGTTGACACACCCAGAGTGACCCTGTGGGAAGGAGGCAAGGGAAGATGGTATTACTCAAACTTCAGCTGTATCAAACAGAGCTGTCCTACGACAAGGACACAGTGAGCTCCTCACAAATAACAACTTCTTCCAATAAAAGCAGGGGTTTTTTTATTTCAGCCCTGCAAAAGACTCCACACACGTGGTAGATAAGCTCCTCCAGAAAAGATAGACATGCTGGGGTAGAAATGGCAAAATGAAACAAATAAAAAAAGGCAGTGTTGAATGAAATGGCAGTTTAGTCTCAGAGGCTACAGCTGAAATCCTCCTGTACACATGGAAAGGTGACTTTGCTTCCAAAGCCCTTGGCTAGGCTGACAAATTACATGTACAGGCACTCTGGGAACACAGGGAAAATGCACTTTTGATAGCTCTGTTAGAAGCACCTTGCTGCTGGGTGACTACATCATCCATCTTCATCCACATTAACCAACGACTGCACCAGCAAGTGGGGGAGTGTTGAGCAGCATTGGATGTGGGAGATGGGACTGAAAAGGGGGACAAAAGAACCCTTTTCTCTCCCAAACCAAGATAATTGATGTGTTAGAGGTTGGTAGAGCAGGGTGTTGATAATGCCAAGGTTGTGGGTTTGACCCCCAGATGGGGCTGTTCACTTCAGACTTCAGTGATCCCTGTGGGTCCCTCCCAACTCAGAATATCCTGTATAATCTTAAAATCTTTTCTAAGGTATGTCAGAGTGCACTACAACCCCTTCCTTAGAGATCCCATTAGAGCTGAGTACGTTGAACAGCTGACAATTGCCTTCTCCAGGCCTCAGTGCTGAGATTAGGTGGTGCCCACCCTGTTGAAGGTTCTCCTGTAGGTGCACCAGGTAGTGCAGAAAACTCACACAAGCTCACACTGAGCCACTCCTGCCTCCAAAGCAGTTTGGGGGACCAAGAAATCAGCATTTACCTCATGGAACAGAGAAGCTCAGACACTCCTGCAGAAAGGAGCAGAGCAAGGAGCTGTGTGCTCCCTGGGCACTCACCTGCAGCTCAGCCTCCAGCCCCAGGCGGCGGATGAAGGGGTCGGTGACGTGGTAGTGGCGCTCGAAGCCCAGCGCTCCCCTCTCCTGCAGGGGCACAAAAGCACCACGCTGACCACAGCAAGCACAGCACTCCTCCTGCCCTCCCAGAGAAGGTTCTTGAAGTTTAAAAACCACACCAGGTATTGCGGTGTCCACAGGTCCTGTACTGTAGCAGGGAGTCACAGAATCCCAGAATGGTTTGGGTGGGAAGGGACCTTAAAGCCTCTCCAGTGCCACCCCTGCCATGGGCAGGGACACCTCCCACTGTCCCAGGCTGCTCCAAGCCCTGTCCAGGATCCAGGGGCAGCCACAGCTTCTCTGGGCACCCTGTGACAGGGCTCAGCACCCCCACAGGAAAGACTTTCTTCCGAATACCCCATCTAACCCTGTCCTCTTCAGCTCAAGGAGGACATTCCCCCTTGTCCTATCACTACACATCCTTGTGACAAGTCCCTCTCCAGCCTTCCCATCCTTTGAACATCTCCTGGTGAGCAGATCCTAATCTTTGCTCCTGAACTGATTTAAAATGCTGTGTACCTCAGTGCCAGGCTCCAGCTGGGGAGCTCTGAGAGGCCCACACTGAGACAGTGAGCTGACCCTACTCTGGGCCTGAAACAGGAGATATGGAAGAACTTGGGAATGCCTGTTATTATTATCCCTTGGCAAGGATTTCAGCAGGACCTCAATCCTGGGCACAGCAGTACTAGAGCAGAGCTGCCCAGGAGAACCATTGCAGAGCCTGTCCCAAGGCAGCAGCACCATGGGGTGAAGAACTGGGGGTGAAACTGGGCAGCTCCTCCAGGGATGGGCTCCTCCTGAGGCTGGGAGCAGAGCTGCAGTGCCACAGCACAGGCTGCTCCAGAGGGATGGAACAGCTGCCACTGAACTGCGTCAGTACAAATGAAGGTGAAGGAAAGCAGGACACTTGTTTCCCCTGTGATCTCACAGGGCTCACAGATGCATCAGCAGATGGCTCTGATGAAAGAAGGCCAACTGCAGAGGCAGGAATGAAGGAGAGAGAATGCAAGTCAGATTTTAGATGGAACATCTAAATGTCCATGGAGAATCTTCTCTAGGACCTGACCCAGCTGTGGTCCCATTCCATGCCACACTCACCAACTTAATCCTTTGTCATCAGCATTTAGAGACGGGAACACCAATGTCAAAACCACCCTGGTGGTGCCCAAAAATCCACCCCGGTGGTGCCCAAAAATCCACCCCGGTGGTGCTCAGAGAACATCAGCAGTCCCAGAGCAGACACAGAAGTGCTGAATTCCCTTCCCAGCCCAATGTTCAGTAATGAACTCCACACACCAAAAGCTGTTTGAAGACAAAATGGAGACAGACATGAAAGAACTGGAGGCAAAACAAACCAGGCTTTTTGTAGGAGCTTCCATGACAAACTTCAAACCCCTTGATGTATTTTTGTGGAGAGCATTCCTAAAGCACTGCAAGGCCCATGCAAGGTGCTGCAGGTATAATTCTGTGTTATTGCAGCCCCCGTGGCTTTGTGAGGGCTGTGGGGTAGGATATTGCTTTTCCTACAAGGAACTGCCTGACTTAGCAATCTTCCCAAGGTCACACATCAAAGTCTGACAGAGCAGACAGTCTGAGACAGTCCCAGGCTAAGGCTCAAACCACAGGACCAGCCCTTCCTTGTTAGGGCAGCAAAACAAATCTTTGCACATGGATTAAATTACAAGCTTAAAACAGAGTTTGGTACCAAACTGCAAAGTGAGCACTCGAGCTCCCAGCTCCTTATTCTGGCTCCTCACAGATCCCCTTCCTGAATGCTGATTATCAGCAAAGCTGCAAATTATTTCAGGCCTCTGAGTCCCAGCAATAATTGCCCATTGTGTCTGCTGCAGCCAGTCCTTTCACGTTGATATTCCACAAATGCAGCCATCAGATGACTGATCCCACCAGCACACAAGTTTTTTTTCCCTACACAAAGGAAGCAACATAGCACTCTCTAAAGAAAAGGAGACAGAGAGGCTGTGACAGAGATCATTAGCTTTACTACAGTCAGAAATACCTCTGATGGCAAGATCACACGGGGAGAACACAGAAAGCAGAGAGGGAAGCTGGCTAAGGGCCTTTGTGGTGCCCAAACACAAGCAGCTCTATTTCTCTCTTCAACTCAGAAGGAACAGAGCTGCTGATGGCAAACCAGCCCAGGGAGAGGAACTGTGCTCCTGTCACACCAGACTTCATCCCAGCTCTCCATTAGAGACAGTGACAGGTCCTGTGTGTTTGTTCTCTTAAGCTCCTTAAAGGGCTTATCAATATGTAAGTAACAGAGCTGGCTCCCAAGGAAAGGCTCCACCAGGAGTTTTTCCCACTCCAGCACCGACTGCCCCCTCTCCCCCCAGCCCAGGGAACACGGGGCTCACACCTACCTTGATCTGCCTGTGGATGATGTCCCTGGTGATGTTGGCTTTTGCCATCTTCCTGCCGTGGGGCAGACAAAGAGAAGCTGTGGGAAGAGTTGCTGTGCATCCAAGCATTCCAGCCGGGCCAGATCCTCCCTGGAGGTGTTCAGTTACCTGCAGGACACCACAGCAGGGACAGGGCAGGGACATCACACCTTAGGGCACTCACAGGCAGGGTCAGGCTCTGCCTCCCAGAGAGACTGGGGGCTCAGAACTGAGAAGTTTGGAATAAAGGCTCCTGAAGAAACCCAAGGAAGGAACAATGGGAGAATGAATGTCTGACTCAAGGCCGTTCCCAGCTTGTGGAGAGAATTCCAGGACTGTATAAGCCTGGAAAATCCGTGTTTCTGTCCCAGCAAAGACCCTGTGAGGCCAGAGCAGTGTCCTGTCCCAGGCTTCCCTCCCATCACTCCATGACAACTCATGTCCAGTGTCATGTGTCCCAAACTCTACAACCAACAAAGGCTACACTGTGAATAAACACAGCATTGATGCTTCTGGCCACCTCTTCTCTCTCATTTGCTACACTGGATTATCAGCACAACACCCCTAAAATATCCAGAAGGGCATAAACATTCCTTGGGAATCACAACAGCCAACCACGAGGTGACAACTGAACACCTAATTACCTCAGCAAGAGAAAAGAGGGGACCAGTTAAAATTGAATTTCCAGGAGAAATTAAGAGTTTTGCACACTCTTAATGGAGTTTAATGTACTAACCTAAATAATTGAAACCCCATAGAATTGGCTACTGCTGCTAAAAAACATCCCAACTGCAGAGTGATGGTCACAACCCTGAGCTGGACAGGCTGCTCAGCAAGGGCTCAGTCAGTCCCTGAGAAATGCTGCAACTCCCCCAGTTTCCACCCCACAGCCTGGCCCAGTTAGACACTTCTACAGTTCTCCTTAAAATAACAAAAAGAATGAAAATTTAATTTCAAACACCCATTTTGTCCTATGTAACCCTCTAGTTTAAAATGCTCTTTAAAAACATTTCCAGGCAGAACAAGCCAAAATTTTCCTCTTCCAAATGAGGAAATGCTGATTCATTGAAACAAGAGCATTTCACAGAAAGGCTGCAACAAACAGGAGTCCTGGCAAACCTCATCTGACTCTCTGCTGCCACGGGAGGGTTCCACTGGCCCTCCTGTGCCACCCTGCCAGGGGCAGGGACACCTTCCACTCCCCCAGGGTGCCCCAAGCCCTGTGCAACCTGCCCCTGGCTTCCAGGGATGGGGCAGCCACAGCTTCCCTCAGGAATGGCCCCCAGGGACAGGGGGGAGGAAGGAGCAGCTTCTGGGCACAAGGGCAGGTGGATCTGCTGATTCTGCAGCTCCTGAGCAGCTTCCCCAAACCTGAGGAGAGAGACAGAGGAGCAGGAGGGTGTCCAGGGCAGGGAAAGGAGCTGGGGAAGGGGCTGGAGCCCCAGGAGGGGCTGAGGGACCTGGGAAAGGGGCTCAGCCTGGAGAAAAGGAGGCTCAGGGGGAATTTCTGGCTCTGCACAAGTCCCTGCCAGGAGGGGACAGC
>JBBMKD010000079.1:6501592-6532601 GCA_037834095.1 Argya squamiceps | reverse complement strand
TGCAGGCCAACCCCATGCTGACCTCCGAGCCCCCGCAGGGGCAGCCGGCCCAGCCGCCCCGGGCAGAGATCGGGGGGTTCACCCCCGCGCCGCCCGCCTCCGCCCAGGAGATCCACCCGCTGAACAAGCAGCCGGCCAACGGCTCGGGAGAGGGGCACGCCAAGCCCCGCAAAGCCTTCCCGGTCATCGGCATCGACTACACGCACGTCCGCATCCCCTTCGAGATCTCCCTCTGGATCCTGCTGGCCTGCCTCATGAAGCTGGGTAGGTGGGCGGCGTGGCGGGGGGAGTCCGCGGGAAGGGGCCTGGGGAGGGGCCCCGGTGGCCTGGAGAAGGAGGGACCCCCAGAGCGGCACAGAGCGGGATCCCCGGGATCTCCCGAGCAAAATGGGACAGACACCCCCAAGCATCACCACGAGTGACCCTCGCGAGTGTCCACCACGAGGGACCGGCCGAGCATCCCGGGGTGGGACCCCCGACCTGGACGGGACAGACACCCCCTGTCATCCCAAGGAGTGACTCCTGTGAACAGCCCAAGGAGGGACTCTTGTGAGCATCCTAGGGAGAGAGCCCTCTAAACATTCCAGGGTGGGACCACCCCAAGCATCCCAGGGCAAAATCTCCTGCACATCTTCTGCAAAGCTCCCAGGCCGGCTGGGCCGGGTGGGCTCTGCTCTCCCCACGACCTTGGGTCTCTGTCCTGGGCCTGGTGGACAGCGGCATCCCGGTCCCTCCCCTCCCACACACTTCTCATCCCCGTGCCTGGGAGCGGGCCCGGAGATGCTCCTGACCCCTGCTTGGACTGGTTTGCTTTCCTCCCTCTGACACTCAGGGAGGAAGCATCCAGTTTGCTCACTTCCTCTCCAAACCACAGATGCTTTTTGTAACCTTGGAGAAGTCACTCAAAAACCTCTCGGTGCTTCGGCCTCCCCTTCCTCCCCCTCCGCAGCAAACCGGGCTGGGTTTGTCTCTGCTGCAAAGCGTCCGGAGATTCCCGCATTGAAGAGAACGGCGTCAGGGCTGCAAAAGTCACCGCTCCGGGAAAGCATCACTCTGCCGGGGCGGGGGTTGTTGACAAAGTGTTTTCCAAACTTCTGCAGCTGGATCAATAACGGCCGAATTACCCCAAAGCTGTGACGTGATGTAACCGCTCCCTGCTGTGCTGTCCCCAGCCTCCGGCAGTGCAGAGGTTGAGCTGGCCCTGGTCCCACCCCTGGTGACAAAGGCAGGGGAACAGGTGAAATGTTTGCCTTGGAGTGGGTGAGGAGGGAAGGGAGCTCTGCACTCCTTCATTTTGCTCCTCAATTGCCATCAGTGGTTTAATAACCCTCACTTATGGGGTGCTCCAGCTTGCTGAGGGAAATCTTGCTTTGGGAGCTTTTTTAAGCTGGTTCCTGTTGTAAATTGTGCCCTGTCCTGGTCTGGAGGGGTCTGAGAGACCCCCAGGAGCTCAGATCCTTCCTGCCCAGCTACTCCTAAAAATATCCCATCCCCTTCCCAGGCCGCTATGAGCGTGCGTAGGCAGGTGAAGCCCCATTTCCACAACCCCTCCTGAGTGTTTTATTTACGTGCAGGCGGAGGAGTGAGAACACTTCAGAGCCGGAGGCTTGTCTGGGAGACGGGACAGGGTGGAACCAGGTGGGAACGGTGGGGTTTGTGCCTCCCTGGCGCTGCCCAAAACGACCTCGGGCACGTTTGTCTGGAAGGTGCCTCTCCCTGGGGAACGCGGCTCTCCCTTCGCCGGGCTCCGCTGTTGCACTGCGCCTTCAGCCCCGCTCGGGGAGCGAGGAGTGATGAAATCAGGAGTATCTGTGCGGAAGCTGCTGGAGAAAGGAGGGGCCAATGGCCCGCGGCCCTGCCGGGGCTCACGGGGGAAACCGCGCTGGAAAACGCCCGGGGGGCAGCGGGGAGCGGCCCCGGGGGTGCAGGGACAGGCGGGGGGACACCCACACCACGGAGCTCTCCCTCACTGCTGCTGTGGGAAGCTGCTCCTGCCTCCCTTGCCTGGAGCCAGGGCTCAGTCGTGCTGCAGGAAAAGTTGTGTCTGCCGGCTGTCAGGTCTCTGGTGCTACAAATATTATGCAAGACTGCGTGTTTTAAGGGGTGTATTTCAGGAGAGGCTGCCCTGCAAGTTTGGCGAAGGTCCTTGGAGGTGGCAGGTGCTCTGCAGAGCTTCAGAGATGCTGATTGTGCCAAAATCCACACCTTAGCTTACCTACTGCTCTGACAGGGCCTTGACAGCAGGGCGGTCCTGGGACACCCTTTTCCTTGGCCTCCTTTCCAGGGTTTTGTGTTTGTTGTTCGTGCTGCCTTGGCAGGTAGTTCCCAAGTTGCTGGTACAGCTCCCTCTGCTCGTGAGCTGCAAAAAACATCTCACTGCTCCGTGTCCGTATCCCAGCCTTGTCTGTCCTGCCCTGGGTCACGGGGTGTTGTTCAGCAGCAGCAAAACAGGCTTTTTTCCACCCTGGGATTGCACTTACACAACTGGGCATTGCTGGCAGTAAACCTGGAATGGCAGGATGAGGCTCACACAGCTCCAGGCTCCCTAAACCGGACAGGGTTTGCACCATCCCATTTCCAGGACAAGGGGAATAAATAGAACAAGAGTTTGCAGTGCTTCCTCCTTCTGCCCACCCTGCCAGTGTGCATTTATTGATGCATCAGGGTGATCCTGCAAAATTCTGAGGGCACCATCATCTTCTTTTTCCAAGAACAGGAATTTCTGGGGCGTGGGCTGTGCATGACAGCTTGGCACCTCCTGACTGCCCTTCCCAGCTCCACAGGCCTCTTTGCTGGGGTGAAGCTGGTGATTGAGCCACAGATTGCTACAAAACTGAGTCTTCAACCCTCTGAGTCACTTCACGGTGACCGTGTTGAGGAGTTCAGAAGTACTCATGGGGCTCTGCTCCAGGCCAGGAGATGCAACCTGACCTTATCCTGTTGCTCAGTTTCCCCCTGTTGCTCTTGATGCTTTTGACAGCTCTTCAGACTTAAATGCATCTTCCTGTTGTCCCATCCAGGGGACTTGTCCTTTCTCCAGCAGCTCTCACTGTGAGTTTGTTTGGGGAATCAAAGGTGTGACTTGAGCCCTTCCCCTCTGTCTGCAGGTTTTGTAAAATGCCTCAGAGAAGTTGGTTTCTGGAGCATTCCTCACCTGACAGGGCACAGAGGGATGTGTCTCCCCAGCATGTCCTGCAGGCGTGGGCTGTTCCTGCTTTGTTAATCCCAGTGAAGAAGGGGAATCTGGTGCTGGCTGCTTTGCTTAATACTCACATGGTATTTTAAGGCTGTGTAGGGGAAGAGGGAGCGAGGGGCAGCTACAACCATGTGCAGATCACGTCTGGTGGCGTCCTGACTTTGCCAGCAGAAACCTTTGCAGCTGCAAGTTACAACCAGACATTATCTCAACCTGTTGTATTGTTGCAGAAGGTCAGATCTTCACAGAACACCCCAGTCAAGAGCTCTCTGTGCCCTTCTCCAGGGTTTTGCAGGGATATGGTTGGGAGGCTGAGGAGTTTCCCAGCAGGAGAGCCTGGTTTCCTCACTGAGGGTTGACCTTTCAGCTCATGTGGCTCCCAGAGACGTTTAGGGGAATTCAAGTTTGAATGTAAATACTTCCTTGATTCAGGGGAAAGGGAAGGAGTGAGTCAGGAATGCAAACAACAGATTGTGGTCAGCAGTGCCTTTGCTGGTTGTGCTGGGGTCCAGCAGGCAGAGCTTTGTGGTGAGCACCAGCTCTTGCCCACCTTGGAGAAGAGCTGGGGCTGCCTGTGTCTCCAGAGCCTGTGCTGGCCCTTCCTTCTAAAGCAAGAAAGCAGAGAGTCACATTCCATTAGCCACCTTCCACTGAGACATGTCTTGTTGTCTGTCTGCACCAAATGGCTTCCCAGCCTCCTTGGAGCATCCTGGCCATTCCACCACAGCTCACGGAAATCACAGGGTGTGGTGGGGTCACCTTGACTGGAAAGTAACCTAAAATTTATGTCTTGAGCCCAAAGTTTGAAAGTTGTGTGGTGCCTTTCCTTCTTTCCGTCTCCCCCAGATGGAGAGAGGCTTCCTACCAGGGCCTGTAGTGACAGGACAAGGGGAAGTGGTTTTATGAAGGCAGGTCTAGATTAGATATGAGAAAGAAATTACTTCCTCAGAAGGTGGTGAGGCCCTGGCACAGGGTACCCAGAGCAGCTGTGGCTGCCCCTGCTCTGGAAGTGTCCAAGGCCAGGCTGGATGGGGCTTGGAGCAGCCTGGGACAATGGAAGGTGTCGCTGCCTGGGCTGGGGGATGTGGAACTGGATGGGCTTTAAGGTCCCTTTCAACCCAAACTGTTCCATGATCTGTGACTCCTGGTGCCCACCAAGCTGCTCTGTCACTTCCCTCCTCTGCAGGAGAAACTAGGATGGAAAAAACCTCATGGATCAAGGTAAAGGCAGTTTAATAATGCAAAAGCAAAGGTCATGTGTAGAAACAAAGGGAAACAAAAGATTTATTCTCTACTTCCCATCAGCAGATGATGTGCAGCCACTTCCTGGGAAGTACCTCCAGGAGCGCAGTGCCTGCTCCGGAAAGCAAATGTTGTAATTAGAGCTGCCCACCCTCTCTTCCTCTTTACTCTTTGCTTTTATGTGGTGTAGAATATCCCTTTGGTCAGTTTGGGACAGTGTCCCCTCCCAGCTCACCTCCCTGCCCACCCCTAGCTCCTGGTGAGGGGTGACTGCTGGGGGCAGCTTTGATGCTGCGAGCAGCGCTCAGCAGCAGTCAAAGCACAGGGTGTTATCACCCCCCTTCCAGCCACGATGGAGGCTCTGCACTCTGAGGGCTGCTGGGGGCAGGTGAGCTCCAGCTCAGCCAGACCCGGGCTGTGGGGACATCCTTCCCATGCCTGTGACAGTGCTGGAGGGTCTCCCCAAGGCAGCACTTTGGAGCTGAGCTCCTTCACTCACCATGTGCCAGACGCTGGGCTTGGAGCCTGTGGCAGGCACTGAGTCACTGCTCTGTCTTCTCTTCTCCCCTGGCAGCTCTGTTGTGTCTGGGGGGTTCCCTGCCCCTCCAGACTGAGTGACAGCTGCCAGAGCCAGCCTGGTACTCACAGAACTGTCCCCTGTGTCCCCGCTGTGTCCTCTCTATGTCCCCACTGTGTCCCCTCTGTGTCCCCACTGTGTCCCCTCTGTGTCCCCTCTGTCCTCTCTGTGTCCACATTGTGTCCCCACTGTGTCCCCTCTGTGTCCCCTCTGTGTCCTCTCTGTGTCCCCACTGTGTCCCCTCTGTGTCCCATCTGTGTCCCCTCTGTGTCCTCTCTGTGTCCCCATTGTGTCCCCTCTGTGTCCCCTCTGTGTCCCCTCTGTATCCTCTCTGTGTCCCCCCTGTGTCCCCCCCTGTGTCCCCCCTGTGTGCTTGTTGGGCTGCTGTAAAACGAGCCAGGCACAGGGTCTGTGCTCAGGGAGCAGACAGAGCCCAGGGCTGGGCTGGGGAGTTGTGTGGGGACACGCTGGTGCCTCGGGGAGGTTGGTTTGGTGTCACATCTCAGCCCGCTGTGCCCGCACGGCGCCGCTGCTCGGTGACACTCCTTTGGAGAGCAGCAATGGTCCCCAGCACGGCTGTGCCTGGGGAGGAGCAAGATTAAGGAAGCCCTGGGAGCCTGTGAGCTGGTGATAGGGGCTGGGAGAAGAGGGGCAGGACATGGTGGGTGCAGGTTGGGTTCTGGAGCCTCACAGAGGTTCAGGGCATGGGGGGTGGTCCCGCGCCTGGAGGAGAAGAGACAACTTCAAAATTGCCGGAGAAACCTTTGTAGAAGCTGGTGGCTGCTGGCTGGCAGTGAGATTTGGGTACTAAAACTCCTGGGTGCTAAAACACTTGAGTGCTTTCAAATGTTTTATCAGCTCACATCCTGGCCCTGAAATTGTGGTTTTTGGAGGGGCCACCCTGAGGTCTCACAGAGCCTGTGAGTTGAGGAGCTTGAGGATTCCTTTGATAAGCAGGGTGGGAAACTTGCTGTGGTGGTGGCACTGGATGGAAGAACTGGATCTTGAGACCAGACACAGCAGAAACACCCCAGAGCAAAGCCACTGGCATGGGGACACCTCTGCCAGTGCCACCTGCAAGGGTGGGAATGGGACAGCAAGGAAACATTCCCAGAAGTGCTTTGCCCAGTTTTGGGACTACATATGTCTGATTGGAATGAGTGTGCTGGGGTTGTCTCTGTGGCCCTTCTGCCACCCCAGGGTGGCTTCTCTCAGCACCAGGATGGCTGTGCTGTGCTGGGCTGGCCATCAGCAGAGCTGGGCTGGTGGAAGGGGCTGTTCCTGCTGGCTCCTGGGGCTGGCTGATGCAGGTTCCCTCACTGAGCTGGAGGGAAATGTTTGCCTTATTCTTGGCAGGAATGTTTGTCTTACAACCTGGCTTATCAGGTGTTGACTGCAGGGGCTGAGGTGATGGGAGGTCTGAGATCACCCCAGTGTCCCCACTTGTCTGAGGGAGCTGCTCCAGGAGAGCTGGCCTTTGGTGAATGACTGTTGAGAAAGGATTTTGAACGACCACTGCAGCTGGTGCCACAGAAGTGTAAATTGTCGTGACAATGAATTTAAACAGTCTCTTCCAATGCAGACTTGTTGCATTCCCACTTCCTTATTGGGGGATGATCCAAACACATGCTCTGGCTCCCTTTTCCCCTGCTTTGCCATCTCGGAAAAAACAGCCATGGCATTTATTTTTTCCTCCCTGATCTGCCCATTGCTGGTGTCTGAGCTAAAAAACATCCAAACTGTTCCCTCCATGGATCTGAGAAAACCATTAGTTTAATTATGGCTGGAAGAGTGAAAGGTTCCTGCTGTGAAATACGGGATGGTGATGGAATGGGAAAAGCAGAACAGGTCTGTAATCACAGCCATTCCTCCCTGGTGAGCCCTAATGTCCATTAAGGCAGGGTTACACTCCATTGCAGCCATGGCTTTGCTCCCTGCAGGGACCCTGTTGCCTGTGGCAGCTTCTGGACCTGAAGGCCCTCAGGAGCCAAAGCTTTTGTTTCATCCCATTTATCAACAAAGGCTTGGAGACCTGATGCTGGGGTCAGGGATGGGCTGGCTTCCCACACAGGCTGCGGGTGGAATTTGGGTGCTGCAAGTCCTGTGGCAGCCAGAGCCCAGATTGGTGCTGACCTGGCTTTCAGAGAGATTCCATGGAGCTGTTCTTCCCCTGAGACCTCCAGGTGGCCTGGGGTGGTTTGTGGGTTAACAGCAGGACATGTTTGGTTCACATCCTTTCTCCCAAATTCCCAATCACTCAACCACAGCTTGTCCACAATACCCAGAGGTGCTGCAGTTCCCTTGGGAATTAGTGGGGTGGAGGACGAGTCTTTTGTCTGCAATTAATGTAGCTAAATAGTCTCCTCTGGGGTTTGAGAATTACACATGGGAGAAGGGAAAACCAGGTGGTGGTGGAGGGCAGAGGATTGTTTTTGGGGTGGCAATAATCCTGTGGCACAGAGGGACTGCAGCCCCTCTTGTGCAGGAGAGACACAGATATCTCTGTGCCACTTGTACAAACCAGGTGTTTGTTAGGCTTGCAAATAAATATTTCTATAACAAAATCCTTCCCCTTTTCCCTCCTGCAAGCCCTAGTTTGGCTGTAGGTACAGAGGTGGTGGGGGCTCTGAGCCTGTTTCTCATGCAGGGCTTGGTCCCATTGCTGGAGCTGTGGGCACCAACAGAGGAAGAGCAATAATGGGGATGAATTACTGCAGCTGCCTTGTAAACATTTGGTTTCTTTTATTTTTTTTTTTTCTTCTGTTTTGGGTCCCCAAGGCCTAATTTTTTCAAATAAAACCCTAAATCCACACGGAATACTCTGTGGAAACACAGCCTTGCTGAGTGGAGCTGGAGCTGGGTTACACCTCATCCCCCCGTCTTCCCTGGGCTGCCTGAGTCAGCAGCAGCTTTTTCTCACCCATTGGGGCTCAAAACTACCAGTGTAGGTGTGATGAAAACCTCAGTGCTTCGAGATTAGGGCCAGACAGCTTCCAAGGGAGCAGCCGGGGATGACTTGAGTTAAACCAAGTGTTGGTGGCTGATCCTCCCACTCCACTGAGGTACCACCATCTATTCCCCATGGTGTTGGGTGTCTGACCACTCTGATTTTACCATGTCTCCCAGTTGTGTGTTAAATCTTGTCATGTTCTGTTCTTTGGCTCCTTCCTGGGGCTGCAGAACTCCCGTGTTTCTGCTTGGGAAGGAAGAAACCAAATTAAATGCTCAGCAGACAGGCGTGCACACACTCGTTGCTGCCTGTTTTTCAGAAAAGGCAAGATCCAAGGCTGATCCCTGCTTGGAGTGGAGCAGTGAGAATGAATCTGGTGGTGTGTCACCTCTGGTGGTGGAGAAATCTGGTATTACATCACCCCATGTCTCAGGGTTCCTTCCCAGAACCTGCCTGCATAAGAGGGCACGACCAAGGCTCATTTGAAGTTGGGGTGGTGTTTTGGGTGGAAAGTTGAAGGATGCAAAGTACTTCTTTAGTCAGAAGAGAACATGTGTTTTCTTGAGTTTCCCAGGAGTGACTCACAAACATCTCAGCATCGGAGGCCTTTGTCTCCAGAAAGTTGCAATACAATCGACCTCCAGGGACAGCACTTAAATCCTACTTAAGAGGGGGTGCTGCTAGGGAAATAATTCCCCTCTCTTGTGCAAGGCACGCATTTGCAGAGCAGACACCCCGTGGCAGCAGTTTATTTCCAGTGCCTGGAATTATTCTGCATTTTGGAGTCACGACATGCTAAATCTTAATGAGGGTTTTGGAGAGAAGGCAGCTTCCCACCCCACTGCTGGAGACTGAACAGCAAGACACGCCAGGGGCACAGACTGAAGTGCATTCAGGCCTTCAAAGAGCAGAGCCCGTGTTTCCAGCCCCGTTAGTGCCTCAGTTTCCCTTGGGAACACTTTTCCCACAGCAGCCTCGGTCCCTGGGGGTGAGTTTGCAGGGAACAGCTCCTCTCCTGCCTCAGCTGCTGCGTGTGGGGGGAGCAGCTGCTCCCGGGAGCTCGGCTGGGTGTGAGGAGCATCCCGGCTGGGGCTGGTGTCCGTGTGTGCTGGGGAGGAGGAGGTGACAGTGCCGGCTGCCTGTGCCGGCTCCGGGCGCTGCTGGCGTGTGCTGGGAGTGGTGTCACTTTGTCTGGGCTCCCAAAGCCCGGTAGTAATCAGTGCTAATTGCAATTACCTCCTCCCTGCCGTCCAAGTGGGGACCAACAGGTTATTTCCTGAAAAGCTTTTGTTTGTCTTTCCTGCCCGTGTTCCCGGTAGGAAATCTGCCCTTCCTGGGAAGGGCGATTGGCATCGTTCTGCCTGGGGAGTTTGTCTGTGGTCACCTCAAGCTGGCTCAGGTTTAACTCTCCCCAAGGATTCGAGGCTCAGCAAGCACTGGGAATTAACTGCTGTGTCCTGTGGTTCAGGGTAAGGAGCTGGGAGAGCAGCTGGAGCCTTATTTTGGGTGTCCAGGCACTGTCTCTTTGCATCACCTTGAGTCTCCTCTGCTCCAGAGCATCCGTCTGCATCCAGCAGTATGAAGGGTCCCTTTGCACCATGCAGATGTTAACTGGGAGGATTCTATTCCAGAAATCCCTTGGCTCTGACCCCTCCTAACCCAGCTATTCGTGGCATCCAGCGCCTTGTAGCAGCTGAAGGAATCTGGGAAGAGTGAGTTATGGCTGGTGAGAGTGAGTTATGTTTAGCTCCTTGTCCCTTTCCCTGGAGCTAAAGAAGTTTTTCTAGACCTTAAACCTCCCCAAAATGCGCAAGTCCAGTTGCTGTTACTGTTTTGAAGGATATAAACCTGGATGAGGATGCTGTTGCCCTGTAGAAAACTCCATTTTCCAGAACAAATGAGCTGTGCCAGGAAGATCCCAGCCTTGCAGGCCTGGCTGTGAGCTGCACCCATCCAGAGCTGGTGGGGAAAAGTCAGAATGAGTGTTGAAACAGCAACAGCAGAAATCTGGGTGGCAGTTTGTCCCCATGTGCCTCTGTGCCCGGCTCCTGCTGGGTGAATGCCATGGGCTGGTAAAGACTCACGGTCCCGCCCTAGAAAGGCTGTGTGGAGCCTGCCCCGAGGCTCTGAACAGGTTTGGTGAATGCAGGCTGTGGTTTGGGAGCGGCTCGGGAACATGCCCGTTAGAGGAATGCAGTCAGCAGGGGCCGGGGTTACCCTGGCACTCACTGCTGAGGGCAGCACCAGCCCCTCACTGCTTTCCCAAAGCTCTGCGGGGAAGGGTGGGTTTGGCATCCTGTCATGGGGCAGCTCTGGACCTGGAGAGAGGTGGAGGGGAGCTGCTCCATGCACAGCTGTGCACAGCTGGGCCTGGAAGAGGATTCTTCAAGATGTGGTGGCACCAAGCCTTGAAGCCTCCCAAGCCATCACTGCTCATGGGTTCATTCCTCCCCACTTGGAATGCTGCAGCCAAGGGGTGACAGTCCAAGGGCCCTGGGTCTCTCAGTCTCTAATGTCAATTAGGTCTTTCTTAATATGTGCTTTTGTTGCAGAGTGTCCTTGGCTTCCCTTCTGGTGTGAAGGAGAAGCGTTATCTAAACACAGGACTGGAAATTGGGAGCTGCTGGGTTCTCACACCAGCTCTCACACCATTCACTTGGGGACTTGGGCAAGTCCATTTAATGTCTTTTGTCTCTCATTTCCTTTTTACAGCTGGGAGGAAATTAATACCAGCTCTGTAAAAGACTCCCAATTGATCTGTTAATTTCTTGTGAGTGCTTCAAGATAAAACCAGGGTATGTGCTCTTACTGCTCTCAAAGAAAAATGTGTTCAAGTGTTTCTGCTGGAGACCTCTGTCCATGGATTGTTCTCAGGGCACGTTGTGGTTGTGTGTGGGCACCTTCTCCTCCTGGGAGGCTGCTGCTCCACATCTTCCCAGGGTCGGGGCAATGAGGTTTGGCTGGGAGGAATGGCTGGTGCTCTTTGGCTGCAGGCTCAGCAGGCTCTGCTCCGTGGGGAGTGATGGATCACACAAAGGCTCACCAGGATTCTCTGAGCTGTCCCCGGTGTTTGGACAGGGAGGGATGCAGCCCCTTCGGATGGCGGAGAAGCAAACTGAGGAGCAGGAGAAGCAAACCCATCCCTGTGCTGGAGGGAAGAGTGGGTGCAGAGCCTGGATGGGGCCCAGGGAGGAGATGTCCGTGTTATCATTAATTCCCTGTGTAAACAGCTCAGTTCTGAGCGTACACAGCTCAGCCCTGGCAGGGGCCGCCCATCCTGGCCGGCTGAAATCCAGGGTGCCTGTGGATGATTCAGAGCCGGGATCGCTGCGTCCTCTCCCTCCCTGCAGCACTGCAGCGCTGCCACGGGGCCCAGCACACCTGCAGCACTCACACAGCCTCTCCTGCAGCCTTCCAGGAGTGCCCTGGGGAAGGGAATGGGATTTGCCTTTCCGGGGGAGTGTGTTGCTCCTGGAGGGTGTGGGGCAGGTGGAGACTGGGCTCATCTGCATGCAGCTCCTGGCTCAGCTGCTGCAGGATGCACTGACACCCTGGTCATGCTCCCCAGGCTGCCCAGCTTTTTGGGGACCTTTTTGGGGACCTTTCTGCATCTCCAGCTCTACATGGGAAGGACAACCTCAGGGTTTCCTGGTAGTGCCATCATCATCCTTGGGAATTTCTCTGCTGGTGCCCATGGCTGGGAGGGGGCTGCATCACCAGGGTTTGCAGTTGGGCACCCCCTGCATCCCTCTGGAGTGTGGCAGTGCCTGCTGTGGGCTTAGAGGCACATTCCTGCATGATGTTGCTGCAGGCACTGAGGCAGCAGAAGAGGCTTTGTCCTTGCACTCAGTTGCCAGAAGAAGCTTTGCTCTTGCCCTGCTATTGCTGCCTGTGCCGGGGCTCAGCTCCTCTGTTCCCAGCTGTGCCATGCCAGTGGCTGCTGCTGGGTGGGAAGGAGCTGAACCCCCTCCCCTGCTCACCCTCTGTGCCCTGCCCCAAGAGCTGCTTTGACAGCACACAAGACCCCATGCCATTATCACCATTAGAGCTACACTGCACGAAATGGCTCTGAGTAGCTGCTCTCCAACAGGCTCTGTGCACAGAGCAGCCCAGGCCTGTCCCCCAGGCCATCTCTGAACTGTCCTTGGCACCTTGACCTTGCAGAGAGCCACACCAGCATTGCTCCTGCTGGAGCCCTGGCATCCATGCCCTCTGTGCTTGGAGCATGGGAATCTCTCAGCATCCTTCTGAGGAGAAAGGCTCTGGCTGCAGCTTATCCTGTGTTTATCCTGCCCTGGGGTGTGGGCTTTGCTCCCAGAGGTCCCCAGGGAATTGTGAGATTTGGGAAAGACAAGTACACTGCTGCTCCCTCCAGCTCCCTCCAGCTGCCTCAGATGAGGTGTCTGCACTTGTCTCCCCTTCCATCAGAGGGTTTATTCAGGGCCCGCCAGTGGGAATTTCCTGGGAGCTGCTGCTGCAGGAGGACAGTGGAGCTGTCAGACATCACAGCCCTGCTGCACCTGCCGGCCAGCCCCTCCTCACACGGTGATGCAGGGGAGCATCTGTTGTTTCTCAGCGAGGGAGGGCTCTTCCCTGGAGCTACACTAGCCAGGCCTCCTGCTTTGGCTGGTGTGGCTGTACCTTGAGGGCTCCACCAAGCCATTTCCCACCAGTCTTCTGTGTGGAACTGGCTCCAGTTATGGCTTGTGGCTGCTTGGCTGAGCTGCAGCAAAGCTGGTACCTGGCAGTGTCTGCTTTTTGTCCTGTGGCCTTCAGGGTTTGAGTCACCCAAGGGCTGGCCTGATACTATCAAGCCTGTTCTTATCTTCTGCAAAGCAGGCAGGGTCCAGCTGGGTCACCTTCCCACACACCTGCCTCGCCTCAGGCACTGGGGCTGGATCCAGGGGACTGGAGGAGCTGGGGCTGTACCAGGCAGCCCTCGGGCTCCTATCACAGGAACTCCTTCTGTTTGCCCTGGGTTGTTTGCACTAGGTGGGAAAGAGGGGTAAAACCAGGGGCACTTGGGTGGCTGCAGGGTGGGGCCCAGCTGGGTGAGCAAAGTCTGCAGGCACAGGATTGATAATGTCACACCAAGGGAAAATAAAACAGTCCCTTCCTCATCTGGCAAGGGGTCCTAATGGCTACTGACTGTGACAGCATGGCTCTTGGGGACGTTCTGTGCAATCCAGCCTGTCAGGGTCACAGCCAGGCTGTGCTGAGCACCTTGGGCAGGCAGACCTGGGGGCTTCAGCCCATCCCACGTGAATGAAGCTGGTCCTGACTCCTGAAAATGCCTGGAGGCTGCGGGGCAGTGCTGGATGCTGATGGTTTTTAACCCAGTCCTGAGCACCAGCCTGGCTGCAGCCCCTGCCCACCCGAGTTTGGGGTGCAGGAGTGAGATCAGGGCTGGATGTTTTGCTTTTCCCTTCTCCCTGCGCTGGCTTTGCACACTGTGCCCACGGCGAGGTTTGGAGGGCGGCTCTGTGGCCCTTGTGTGGGATCTGCATTCACTCAGTGACTCACAAAAAGCAGCGTAAATTAATTACCTTCCTGGTTCTTGGCTTTGCTTGGTAATTAGTGACAACAAAATAATGAGGCTTGAATGAAACATTTGGTTTGTTCTGGAGGAAATTGTTTTGCTTAGAAGCACTTTCTGTACCTGTGCCTTAACACAAAAAACAAGAAGTCAACTTCTCACCAGGAAATGGCATTTTGGGGTGGAAAATCAACGTTTTTCCGTTCTGGACACTGAAGCCACCGGGTGCATAAAAGGTTGCCCAAATCAACCCAAGCTGTAACCAACCCAAAAAGAGCTGCAGGGGGGCACTGGGGTGACCTGGACCTGCATTAAAATCCTGCCTGCTCCCTGGTGATACAGAAAAACCTTTTTGGCAAAGCCCAAACTGCGTCACGGCCCCACATGTGCCCTCCCAGTGGGACGGCTGTGGGAATAAGCCAGGTTGGAGCTCTGTAGGGCTGGAATTTCAGGGCAGGTGGTGACGTTGGAGCTTGTGAGAGGCAGTGAATGTAATTTAAGTACAGTCGTTTTACCCCCTCTCCTGGCAGGGTGACATGAGCCAGCCCTGGCCTCGCTCTATTTATAGGTGTAAATCACCAGCTATTTAATTCCTTTTGAGCAAGTTCAATTTTCATCCCCTTCCCTGGAGGCTTCCCCGTTACATCTGGTGCAGCTCTCTCTGTTCTCCTTGTTCCCTGTCTGTGCAGGGAGCTGCTGGATCCGGCTCCATTTTCCAAGGGAGAGGCTCAGCAGGGCTGAGACATCCCCACATCCCCCATGGCCCTGCTGGAGGCCACCAGCGACCAGCAGAGCCTGGCTGATCCTTGGGCAAACTGCTGCTCAGGCCAGGGGAGAGAGAAATCCAGTGTGGGTTTTTCTGAGGGCAAATGACAAATAGAAAGAAGCTGCAGCCAAACCCTGGAGGACTGGGATGGATTTCCCCTGGGAGCCAGTTGCAAAATGTTCTGTCAGTGCATCGCCATCCTCACAGGGCTTTAACTCTGCTGGGGTCTTACCCCCATCCTCGACCTTCCAGCTGCCCAAAACACAGCGTGGGAAAGCCAGAGCCCAGGGGCTGGGAGCTCTGCAGACCCTGGAGCCCAGCCCAGCCCTCCTTCCCTTCCCTCCCTGCTGCTGCTTCCACAGGAGAAAGAAGGGGATGGTGCTGAGTCACGGCTTTGTGGATCACTTGTCCCCGGGGCTGGTGACACATCCGTGATTTTGGGGTTCAGCCAGCAAAGTGTCAACGTGTGGGAGCTCTTGGTGGGGCTGTGTCACACGGGAATGTGGGGAGGCATCCACACCTGCCTGCATCCCTCACCCCGGGGCTGCTGCTGCCCCTCTCCAGGGCCCACCCCGCCCCTGCCAGCCTGGTGTCCTAAAGGGTTAAAGGGGCCTTTGGAGGGGCCCCGGTGCTGTCAGACACGTGTGTCTCCTCCAGCCCTGCTCTCTGCAGTGTCCTTCAGAAGGGCAGCCCTTCTGAGCATGCCTGCTCCCCCTCCTGCCTCCTTCCCAGGCCCTGTGCCTCCTCCCAGGGCTTCCCCAGCTCCACACGCACCCTGCAGGCTCCCCAGGGCTGCAGAGAGCATCCCCCGGGGGGCTCCACCACCCCCCAGCCCAGACTGACCCTTCATCTCCCACCTCCCTCCAGAACAGAATCCCCTGGGCTGGGAGAGCTCCTAACCCTGCTTAATGACTGAGTGATTGTTTGAAAGGGAGCTGCTCCCATGGAGTTTGTTTTCCAAAAGAGGAAGCCTGGGTGACTCTCTGTGCCCTGTGTTGGGGGTTTAGGGATTAGGGCTCACATTATTATTATCATTTTATTATTGTTATCATCATATTTGAAGCCATTATCAAGGCTTATTCCCCTTTCTGCTGCCCCTGGATGTTCCCATGGCTAGACATCCTCATCTCCAGCATCCTGCCACAGCCTTCCTCATCTTCCAGGAGGGAAGTTCAGGCACAGGGCTGGGATCAAAACAGTTCCCCCTTGCCTGGCCTCATCCCTACAGTGGGCATTCCTTCCCATCAGTCACCCCCATCCCAAAGTGGGGTGCTGCCTCAGCACTTGGAGCAGGATCCCACCAACAGATTGGTACCAATGGGTTCTGGAATGCTCTAAAAATACTGAGCAGAGCAAGTAGGGAGCAAAAAATGGCTGAGATTCAGTGAAATCAAAGGCATAATTAAAATGCAGCCCGTGTAAGTGTATTTTTAGGGCCCTGCAAAAAGGCTGTAAACCATTGGATTCCCATCAGCACACAAATGTTCCAGTTTAATGGAATCCTGGGGCCTGTGGGGAAGAAGTGAGAGATGCTTAATTGTCAGTGTTTGTGTTTTATTCATGATTGAACATACTTAGCAAGCAAAAACTGATCTGCTGTTGGCTTCTCACTGCTTGTGTGGCTTTAAGCCTTACTCCAGCCAGAAATTGCCCGGTGTGCTGGAAGGGTCGGTGCTTCCCACTGTTTGCATGAGCTGTGCATGGAAAAGGGATTATCACCTCCCCTCCCACAGGGAGCTCTGTGCCAGGGCTGCCCTGGGGTGCTCAGAGCTTGTGTGGGCTCCAGGGGATCCAAGAAAGAAGAAAAATCCCATGGGGGTAAATCAGGATCCTCATCCTGGCTGGGAAGTCCCTGAGTGCAGGTGCCTGGGTGCTGGGGGCACACGGGGAGGGTTTGGATGTTCCATCTCCTCCCCTCACGCCTGCAGCTGAAGCCATCGAGCTGTTTGCTCAGGATTGGTGCTGCTGGGGCACAGCCAGGGTGGGAACCAGGCTCCTTCCAGCATCACCCCAGCACCAGGCACCCTTTGGAGCAGCAGGAATGGTTCCTGCAGCCTCAGGTGTGATGAGTCGTCTGGGCTCGCCCCTGCTGGAGCCTGAGCCTGCAGCTCAGGTGGAACTTGGGGGCCAATCCTCCCCCCAGGGACCTGCTTGGGGCTGCCAGTCCTTGGGGAGGGACTGTGGAGGTGTGGCCTTTTCCCGTGGGAGAGCTGGGTTTGTGCTCTGTGCAGGTGGAGGGGGATGAGCCGTGGCACAGATGTGGCCCCTGTGGGCTCGGGGGGATCTGGCTCCTTCTGGAGGGGATTTAATCTGTTGTGGAATTGCTGCAGATGGCATGGCCGGAAGGAACGGAGGAACACGGCATGCCAAGGCAGGGTTCCTCATTTTAAGCTGCTTCCCTTGCCAGGGAACAAATATGCCTCACTTCAAAATAATAATTATGAAGCCTGGGAGAAGATCCAGGGAGCCCAAAACCCTTCTGTGGGTGTTGGTGTGCTGGCAGACGCCTGGCTGGGGGTGTTTGGTGGGAATGTCATCCCAGCAGGTCATGGCTGGCTCACAGACCTGCATTTGGAGTTGTGCTGTGATTGAAAAAGGGGGAAATGTATTCCCTGTTACCTGCCACCCCAAGGATCCATTCTGTTCCTGCTGCAACCAGCCGTATAAAACCTCCAGGAAGGAGAGTTGTGTCCTGAAATGCAGCAAGCAGCAGCTCCCCTCACTGTGCCCCGTGTCAGGGGTGCCCAGGGATGGATACTGTGCCTGGCACACTGGGACCAGTGGCACTGGGTGGGCAGGCTGCTGTGTGGCAGGAGGGAAATGGCCCCGCCCGCGTGTGCTCGGGGTCAGTGCTGCAATGGGATGAGCTGGAGCCTCTGACAGCTCCTGTGCAGAGAACTGCCTGTGCTGCAGGGCTGTCACAGGGCTGGGGGACACGGGGAGACCCTGGGGTGTCCCAGGGATGGCTGTCACCTGCTGCTGGGACTCTCAGGGTTCTGGCCTGAGACCAGCAGTACCAGGATCGGGTTAAGCTGCAGTTTCCACTTGACAGAGCGGGGCAGGAGGGGAAGCTGAGGCACACAAGGAGTGACAGATCACGAGGAGTGCAGGGAGGGCTGGGGGCTGGTCCCTGACCCTGGCAGGGGTGTCCCCCTGCAATCAGCATCCTCCATCCCTGCAGCCAACCTGTGTCTTCCTCTCTCCTTCTCTCCAGGTTTCCACGTGATCCCGTCAGTGTCCAGCATCGTTCCCGAGAGCTGCCTGCTCATCGTGGTGGGCCTCCTGGTCGGGGGGCTCATCAAAGGGGTGGGAGAAAAGCCCCCCATCCTCAAATCCGACATCTTCTTCCTCTTCCTGCTGCCCCCCATCATCCTGGACGCCGGCTACTTCCTGCCCCTGCGCCCCTTCACCGAGAACCTGGGCACCATCCTCATCTTCGCCGTGGTGGGGACGCTGTGGAACGCCTTTTTCCTGGGGGGGCTGATGTACGCCGTGTGCCAGCTGGGGGGGCCCGGCCTCAACCACATCGGCCTGCTGGCCAACCTGCTCTTCGGCAGCATCATCTCGGCCGTGGACCCCGTGGCCGTGCTGGCCGTCTTCGAGGAGATCCACATCAACGAGCTGCTGCACATCCTGGTCTTCGGGGAGTCCCTGCTCAACGACGCCGTCACCGTGGTGAGTGCCTGCGCCTGGGAACGGGGGCTGGGCTGGTGCAGGAGCGTGCCAGGGGGTGGCAGCTGGCAGGGACAATCCAGGCTGAGGTCAGGAAGGACAAACTGCTTTGAAGCAGGGCCAAAACACCGCAGAGGTGGGTTGAGGTGAAGTGTTTCACTTGGCGGGTTGTGGAGGCTGAGGGCATGTCCCTGATCAGCCTCTTGGTGCCGTGGGCTCTGGGAATGTGCTCTCCTGGCTGGAGGTGCTGCCTGTGCCTGTCCTGCCAGGGGAGGCGTGAGGGGCTGATGCTGGGTCAGGCAGTGCTGCCCTGTAGCTGCTGCTCTGCCTGTCTCCTTTCACGTGGTCACCCCTGCTGTCCTCCAGCTCCCGGGGTGGGAGGGCAGGACATCAGCCATGGCAAAGGGGAGAACTGGAGGGGCTGAAGCCAGGCTGGCATCCCACCTGGCTCACCCCTCAGCCCCACTCCAAGCAGCAGCTTTGCAGGGACCTTTGGGAGGTGGGGCCAGGCCTGCTCCCTTTCCAGAGGACATCACTGTCCAGGTGCTGGCTTGGCCATCAGCGTGGCCTTCTCCTCTCTGCAGAGCTGACCTCTAAACTGACTTCTAACCCACTGCTTTTTCCTGGCTCTTTTCCCATATCCCAGCTGTCCATTTCGGAGCTGGCTGCTCAGCCCCTGCTGACAAGGTTCCTGGTGACAAAGAACACTCTGTCCCACCACGGGGCTTTTCCCAGGCACTTCTCCATTTTTCTCCAGCAGAGGGGTGCCTGCAGGGTCTGTGTCCCCACTCTCATCCCTGGGGAAGGCTTTTGTCTGCCCCTGCCCCTGTCCCACCCAGGGCCTGGCCCCGGCAGGCAGGAGCTGGCACCTTGCCCTCTCCCTGCCTGCAAGTGCTGCTCTTCCTGCAGGATGCCCTAAATCCTGACATGTGCTTTAACATCTCTGCAGTGTCTGGGGGTGGGAGAAGGCAACACAGCCCAGAGTCTTTCCCTCAGGTTTCCCTCAGCTACAGAAGCTGCCTCATGGGTTTGGGCTCTTCTCTAGGCTGTGCAGGGCAGATGGTGGCTTTTCATCTGTCAGGGGTCCCCCAGCCTGGATCTGTCCTGACCTGCTTGTTAGGAAAACAGGAACAGCCTCTGGCTGGTGGCCAAAGGCTTTCCTGGGACAGCTGGAGAGCAGAGCAGAGCACAAAATGCTGCTGCAGGGCCAGGGCTTGGGGCTGTCCCCATGTCCCTGTGGGCACAGAGGACAGGGAGCTGGTCCCCCCAGGTCTATGTCTGGCACAGCAAAGCACCAGCAGCTGGTTTTGGTGTGAGCCTTGGTGAAGCACAGGACCCAGCTCGGGCTCACCAAGCACAGACACAGCTCAGCTGAGGTGTGCCACCCTCCCAAGGGAGGTCCCTGTGCAGGTCTCCTCTGAACCCTGCTCTCCTTTCTCCCTGCCAGGTCCTCTACCACCTCTTTGAGGAGTTTGCCAACTTCGAGCAGGTGACCATCCTGGACATCATCCTCGGCTTCCTGAGCTTCTTCGTGGTGTCCCTGGGCGGGGTCTTGGTGGGCGTCATCTACGGGGTGATCGCGGCCTTCACGTCCCGCTTCACCTCCCACATCCGCGTCATCGAGCCCCTCTTCGTCTTCCTCTACAGCTACATGGCCTACCTGTCTGCCGAGCTCTTCCACCTCTCTGGGATCATGGCGTGAGTTGGGGATGGGGGAGAGGCTGCCCTCCTGTCCCCAGGACCCCCGGGGGGATTTACTGAGGTGTGGCCACAGTCTTGGCTGGCCCAGCGTGGTCACTGCATGCCCAGTGAGCCCCAGTGGTGTGTCTGAGCTGGGATATGCAAGGAGGCACATGAGAGAAGTGGGTCCTGGGTGTTGTTCCACATATCCCAGGGTGCTGGCAGCCTGTTCCCGTTCTCCTGGGCACACAGGAGCACTCAGAATGATGTGGATTTGTGCTCCAGTGCTCACTCCTCCTCTGCCAGGGGAAGGAGAAACCTTGTGTTGCCTTCTCTGGAGGCCTTGAATATTTGCTGGTGGTGTCCTGCTCTGGAGTTTGGTGTCAGGACACAAAATGCTGCAGCAGGGCCAGGGCTTGGGGCTGTCCCCATGTCCCCATGGCTACTGAGGGCCCCGACCTCACCCCCAGGCTCATCGCTGCTGGCGTGGTCATGAGGCCCTATGTGGAGGCCAACATCTCCCACAAGTCCCACACCACCATCAAGTATTTCCTCAAAATGTGGAGCAGTGTGAGCGAGACCCTCATCTTCATCTTCCTGGGTGTCTCCACCGTGGCTGGTCACCACTACTGGAACTGGACCTTTGTCATCAGCACACTCTTCTTCTGCCTCATCGCCAGAGTGTTGGGTGAGGTGTCAGCGTGTGGCAAAGTCCTCGGGGTGGGAAAAGAATCATGCCATGGTTTGGGTTGGAGAAGCCCATCTCATTCTGGCTGCCATGGGCAGGGACACCTTCCACCATAGCAGGTTGCTCCAAGCCCTGTCCAGCCTGGCCTTGAGTGGCCATCTGGCTTATGGTGAGCTCTCAGGACTATGATAGTTTGCCTTGCTGGGGAGGGAGATGACCAGGTGTCACTGCTCCACCATGAGCATCATCCAAACTGTGTTTGTGCTTGGTGTTGTGGGGAGATGGGGCTGAGGCTGTGGTTGTGCCAGACATGGGGTGGAAGCTGCTCAGGGATGTTGAGATGAGCAGACAGGTCTCACCTGCACCCACGGCCCCGAGGGGCTGCAGGGTGAGCTCTTTGGGGCTGGAGGGGATCCTTGACCGTTCACAGAGGACTGTGCTGCTCCCCCAGGTGTCCTTGTCCTCACCTGGTTCATCAACAAGTTCCGGATCGTGAAGCTGACGCCGAAGGACCAGTTCATCATCGCCTACGGGGGCCTGCGGGGAGCCATCGCCTTCTCCCTGGGCTACCTGCTGGACTACGAGCACTTCAGCATGAGGGACATGTTCCTCACTGCCATCATCACTGTCATCTTCTTCACCGTTTTTGTGCAGGTTGGTGGCACTCAGGCTGCACTTTCAGAGGGAGAGGGGGCTCTTCATGGCCATGTGGAGAGTAGGGAGCCCATCCCCAGCCTCCAGCCCTGAGCCTGTCGCTGTCCCACATCCCCAAAACACTGCACAGTGACACTGACAGCAGTCTGGCTTTGCTGAGCCAGTCCCACTGCCACCAGTGTGCCTTGGGCAGAGATGTAACCCCCATCCCCCTCCCCAGGGCATGACCATCCGGCCCCTGGTGGATCTGCTGGCTGTGAAGAAGAAGCAGGAGACGAAGCGCTCCATCAACGAGGAGATCCACACGCAGGTAACGCGCTGCTCCGGCCACCCCGCGCGCTGCCTTAGCCCTCTGCTCTCTCTGCTTCTGCCACTCCACCACTGTCACTGGGACCTGCCCCTAAAGCAGTGCCCAAGGTAAGGGGGGCAGAGCCAGGGCTCTCCCCTGTCTGTGTCGTCCAGTGCCCGCTCTGACCCAGCCCCCAGTGCCTGTAGAGCCAAGCCCGGTTGTGTGGGTCTGTCCTGCCCTCCCAAAGCCCATCCTGGAGCCACGGCCCTGATTTTACACACCCTGAGTGCCCTCCCCATGTGTCAGTGTGGCTGTCAGGGGAGGGAGAGGGTGGGCAAGAGCCCTCCGAGGTGCTCATGCCTTGGGACCATCTCTTCCAGTTCTTGGATCACCTTCTGACAGGGATTGAAGATATCTGTGGTCACTACGGGCATCACCACTGGAAGGACAAGTGAGTGGGGAGGGTTGCTGGCTGGGGAAGGGTTTCAGTCACCATCCTGAAGATTTCACAGCTCTGTGCCAGGTTTTTCCCTGGGCTTTGGTATCCCCACACAGACTGGCTGTGGGGAATTACGGCCCTGGATTGGGAGCAAGTGGGGCTTGGGCCATACCACCCACACCACCCACAGCAGGTCCATGGCAGGGTGGGAGCTGCTAGTGGCCAGTCCCTGCAGGAGCTCAGGACCATCCCTAGTGGGTACCAGCAGGTGCTGGGTGTTGTGGAGACACCCTGGCTTGGGAGGGATTCAGGGAAGCCTGGCCTGAGGCGTGCTGGTTGAACTGGACCCGGCACTGAGCCCAGCAGTGCTGTCCTGGGGAGAGGGAAGGGGGAGTGGGGACTGGGGCAGGGCAGGGCTGACCTGTGGCTCCTCCTCCTCTCCCACATTCCCGGGAAGGCTGAACCGCTTCAACAAGAAGTACGTGAAGAAGTGCCTGATCGCGGGGGAGCGCTCCAAGGAGCCCCAGCTCATCGCCTTCTACCACAAGATGGAGATGAAGCAGGCCATCGAGCTGGTGGAGAGCGGGGGCATCGGCAAGATCCCCTCCGCCGTCTCCACCGTCTCCATCCAGTGAGTTCCCTGCCCTGGGCACCCTCCCACAGCACCCCGAGTGCTCCCTGCTGGCGGCCACAGGGCAAACAGCCCTTGGCTACTGCGTGGTGTGGCTCTGAATCCTGGCTGTCCCTGCAGGAACATCAACCCCCAGACCCTGCCTTTGGAGCGCGTCCTTCCTGCCCTGTCCAAGGACAAGGAGGAGGAGATCCGGAAAATCCTCCGCAATAACCTGCAGAAAACCAGGCAGAGGGTGAGCTGTGCCCTGCAGACACCCTCAGCTGGGCCCTTCACCCCTGCTGTCCTGCTGTGCCTTGTGCTCCTGGCCTGACTCTTCTTCCCCAGCAGCCTTTTCCTTCTGGGATGGTGCTGGGATAGTCTGAGGGGGAGGCTGATTTGGTCAGTGGCTGAGCCCAGCCTTTAAACCCTTGTTTGGCCAGGGTGGGTCAGAATGAGGCACCCTGTGGTGGCACACAAGGGATGAGCCAGGAGCCTGCCTGGACCTGCTCTGCCCACTGATGGCTGTTTCTTCCATCTCCAGGAAGAATGGGGCTGTAGCCTTTCTTTCCCTTTCCATGTGGGATTTTAACCCATCTCCTTCTCTTGGGATCTCTTCCCAGCTGCGATCCTACAACCGGCACACGCTGGTGGCCGACCCCTACGAGGAGGCCTGGAACCAGATGCTGCTGCGGAGGCAGAAGGCCCGGCAGCTGGAACAGAAGGTGCTGGGGGAATTGCAGGGTGGGGATGCTGCCAGGGCTGGGCAGGATGGGGGCCAGGGGGGCTGGGAGGGCACAGGGGGCTGAGGTTCGGATGACAGAGGGTGACCCCAAGCCTTAGGGGTCCTCTGACTGCCCCAGGCTCCAAGGAGCGTGGCTGGGGGGGATCTGTGCCCATGTCTTCTTCATCCCACCACTGCTCCCTGCTCATCCCTGTGACCAGTTCCCTGCCTGCCTTCCCCATCTGCCCTGGCCCTGCTGCTGACCATGCCCTGCTCCTTTGCAGATGAACAATTACCTGACAGTGCCAGCGCACAGGGTGGACTCGCCCACCATGTCCCGGGCTCGCATTGGCTCAGGTAGGTGGGAAGGAGCTGCACCAGGAGCGGCACTGCCGGCGCTCCCTGTGGCTCTCCAGCCCCGACCAGCCCCGTCCCACACCCATCCAGCCAAGCCCTAGGGGGTTGCTGTTCCGAGCAGAGGCACCCAGCTCCATTCCCAGCACAATTCCCGCTGGGAAGTCGGGTTGGGTGGTGTCTCTGGAGCTTAGTTTGCTCCATCCACGCAGCCACGTCTCTATCCGTGCCCGTCCCAGCCCTCCGCAGGAGAGGGGGTCAGGAGCTTTTAGCCCCAAGACCTGTTGCCACTGGATTCCCAGTTTGTCCATCACACATTTGCTTTGACGCCCTCGGTTCCTCCTGTCCTGCGCGTCCGGGGTGTCGGGTGTCGGGGTGTGGCGCGGCTGCGGTGCCGGCGGTTCACCAGCAGAGGGCAGCATCGCCCTTCCCAATGGAGCCGGGCTGCCGGCCGCTCCAGCTGGGCTGTGGGAGTCGGGAAAAGGAATTACACGGCTGAATTGGAAATCAGCGGGACAGCCCA
The DNA here is from genome assembly GCA_037834095.1 of Argya squamiceps. NCBI lineage: Eukaryota > Metazoa > Chordata > Aves > Passeriformes > Leiothrichidae > Argya > Argya squamiceps. Next base: position 6,508,701 of record JBBMKD010000079.1, on the reverse strand, counting down.
GCCCCAAACAAACATCTGGGGTGTATCACCGGGGGTCCCTGAGACCCCCCTTCCCTGCCTGACCCCTCTGTGCCTCCCAGACCCGCTGGCCTACGAGCCCAAGGAGGACTCGGAGAACCTGCCCATCATCACCATCGACCCGGCCTCGCCGCAGTCCCCCGAGTCCGTGGACCTGATGAGCGAGGAGCCCAAGGGCTGCAGTGGCCTCCCACCCTCGCCCGAGGAGGATGAGGAGGGGCTGGTGATGCGGGTGAAGGAGCCTTCCTCCCCGGGGACTGACGACGTTTTCACCCCGGGGACCGGCGACAGCCCCAGCAACCAGCGGATGCTGCGGTGCCTGAGCGACCCCGGCCCACGGCCGGAGCCTGAGGAGGGGGAGCCCTTCATCCCCAAGGGGCAGTAGCTGCTGGCACAAAGCCCCCAAATCGTTTCTCTCTCTCTTCATTCGTTCATTCTTTGCTCTCCTTTTTGGTTTCTTGTCACTACACACCGGGTTCAGGAAGGGGAGACTGTCCTGGATGGACTGGGATTGCCAGGACAGCTCTGCCCAGCGAGCCCTGGGCTGGCCCCAATGAGCAGGGAAGGAGCCCTGGGATGCCCTGGGCTCCTTGGGCAGCGTGGCCTGGGGGTGATGGACAGTTTTCCGCCCGGGATTGGGATCTGCAGGTGCCTCACAGCCCCCGCGGGGCTCTCCCAGAGGTGCCCACCCACTCAGGACCTGCGGCCGGCTCTGACCAGGGGTGTCCACAGTCACTCGCCCATGGCACAGCTTCCCCTCTCCCCACCTGTGCTTTACTGCCCCCTGGCCTCACTCCCGAGCGGAGAGATGGGACAGCAGGAGCTGTCACCGGGGCTGGCACACACACACTCCCCCTGCACACCCCCAGGCACCTCGGGCTCCTGCCGCTGCTCCCTCGCCTTGGCGACTTCCCCACGGGACCGGCTGTGCCTGGGATCCTCCCTCCTGGCCTCACATTTCATGCCAGGTCTTTTCAAATAAATATTCTAGAGCCATGCAGGGGGGAGCTGGGGCCCCCCTCGCTTTGAGCAGCCTCTCCATCCCTCCTGGAACTGCTGTCCCCTGTCCCCTCTGCCAGCCTCGGCCCCTCGCCCTGTGCCAGCGCGGCAGCAGCTGCTCCTTAACCAAAGACGGGGCCCGGGGTGTGCCAGGGGGGAATATTTGTCCCCCTGGAACAAGAGGAGCTGGGGGGGGAGCCAAGTGCCACTCCCCCAGCGTGGGGACACGGAAGGTTGGCAGCAAGGGGACGACTGGAAGTGCCAGGGGTCCTGGAAGGACCCATCTTTCCCTTGGGGAGGGAGGGCTTGGGAGGGATCACTGGGTGTTTTGGTGACTTGCAGCCTTCCCCGGGCCCGGGGGTGTCCTGTATCTGTCACCTTGTCCCCCACGTGCCAACCAGCTCCCGCCACGTGCCACCTTCGCCATGGGGACCGCGGGGTGGTGACCAGCCTTCCCCGGGGACCCCGGCCGCTGTCCCCCCCCTGTGCTGTGCCTTGCCACGCTCTGCCCCGCTGCCTTGGTGGGAACCTGTCCCACATCCCCCCGCCCCACATCCCGCTGGGACCCCCAGGTCCGGCGTGCTCCGTCACCGGGGCGAGCGCCCACGTCGCTGCCTGCGCCTGCCTGCTGCCCTGCTCTCTTTCCAGGAGGGAAAAAAAAAGCAATGGAAATTCTCTTGTATAAAAAGGAAAGAAAAAAAAACCAAACCCACATGTAAAGAGATTCTTGGTTTTTATCATAAATATTCTAATAAATTAATGTTAATTTTTAGTGGGGGTTTTTCCAGCTGCTCGGACTCCTACCACTGCCACACAGTCCCAGCTGTCCCAGAGGAGCAAGGTGGCTGTGACACTTTGTCCCCATCGCTGGGATGGAGAGTTTGCCTCTCACCCTCCTGCCGTGGCTCAGGGAGAGCTGGAGCCCCATTCACAGGGACATTTTAAGCCATTCCCAGCTTTGGCAAAGACAGAGGCTCAACAGAGCCCGGGCTCTCAAATCCTTCCCTGGAACTCAACCACAACCCGAAAATCCCCCCAGGATTCACCTTCCAGCCTCAGCAGGACCCCCTGCAGGGCCGGGGCTGTCCCAGGGCAGCCAGAGCCCCTCGTTTTGGGGAATTGCAATGGGAATTGGGAATGTGTTCCATGCAAATTACAGCCGGGAGCCGGGACAGCCCCCGGGCATCAGCAGCGCGTCAGCGCTCGCGTTGCTCACCTGCCCAAAATACCTGAACCCCAGGGTCCCCCTGGTCTGGGGTGGGGCTCGGCTGGGTCACCCCACTGCATGGGTGGCCCCAGGGGTCCCTGGGCAGGATGAGGTGGCCAGGGATGTGGGGCAGGCGGTGCCCTCAGGGCCCATGGCAGTGCCAGTTTGGTGGGTGCCACCCTCGCATCCCATGCAGGGTCTGGGGCAGTTTGTCCCCAGGGCAGGGGGACACGAGAACAGGAGGGTTTGGCAGGAGCAAAGCCAGGCCACGGCTCCATCCTCACTGGGGAGAGCAGCAGCTTTGCCATCCCAGTTCCAGGGCTGGGAGCCCGGGGGATGCCGGCCTCTGCCCACCGGGGGGAACAGCAGGGGCACGGCAGCCCCGGGCAGTGCCCGGGTCACTCACCTGCCCACGTGCTGGGGAGCATCACCTGCAGCCTGACTTCAGTCATGCCTTTAGAGCGAGAACTCCCCAAACCGAGGCATTTCCAGGATATTCTTGTTTCTGTCTCAAAGGGTGAGTAACTTTTAATGAGAGAGGACTAATGATCCCCCCAGGGCCTGTGCTGTCACCACTGAGCCACTGCCAAAGCACACACAGTGCTGAGGCCGGGGGGGGTGGATGGGCCCCAGGGTGTCCCCCACGGCCCTGGCAGTGATGTCTGTTCCTGGTGTGTGCCCCCCATGCCCCATATCCCCCTCTCCCTCCCAAAGCATGTTTGGAGCTTGGTGGTGGCACCAAGGGCAGGGAGAAAAGGGGCTCTGAGCAGGATGACCTTGTCCTTCCACGTGTGTGCCATGGTGTTTATGCCCCTTCCACAGCCCCCATCCATGAGAGTTAAAGATCTGCAGCAGCAGGAAACTACCCCAGCCAGGAGATGGGCTTTCCTGTGCCTCAGTTTCCCTCTATGGTCCAGCACGAAGCCGGGGGTGCAGTGGGTGGCAGGAGGGCAGTGACTTGTCCCCATGGCCTCAGCAAGGACTGAGAACCCTCAAAAAGCCCATGGAATCACTCCCCAGGTCACAGAGTCCAGGCTCAGCAGCCTCCAAGGCAGAACTGTCTTTCCCAAGAGGAGCGGCCAGACCAGCGCTGGGACAGGGTGTCCTGGAGCTGCCACCACCCTGGTGTCACCCAGGTGTCACCCGGGGCCCAAAAACACAAAGCAAAGGGAGTGGCTGTGCTCCCTGCCAGGCCCAAATTAGTGGCACTGAGATGGGTCATCCCCTGCCACAGCTGTCAAGGCACAAGTCACGCCAAAAAAAACTGCACATGGTGTCACCAGGAAGCCAACGAGCCTGGGGACACACAGGTCATGCTACCAGGGGACAGGGATGTCCCCAGCCAGTGACACCCCAGGGGGGATTCAAGGGGGGCCACATCAGTGCTGGGGCCACGTTGTTGCTGTGTCCCTGTCCCCAGAGCCTGGCCGTGCTGTGTCCCCCCCACTCCCTGGGCAGCATTTTGCAGCAGCCAGGGGAGGTGACAGGTGTCATTCCCCAGCTCTGTGTCACCTGCAGTAATGACACCCTGCGCTCCCTTTCATCTCAGGGCTCCTGGGTGTCCCCTCTCCTGCGACATCACTCATCATCCCTTCCAGGAAGGGATGTGGCCGAGCCTGGGGGTCCAGGGTGGTGACACAGGACCCCGGGCTGAGGCCCCAGAGAGTGACAACACAGTGACACCCCCCTCATGCCATGCAGTGGGTGCTCACAATGCCCCTCATGCCAAATCCAACCTTGCTGTGGCCAGCACGGGGAAAACACCTCTTTGGACACCTGCAGCCAGCACAGCAGCCGGTGGCACTGCCCCAGGGGCACGGGTGACCACGGGTGGTACCTCCGGGATGGGCTGTGTGGGAGTGAGCGGGGCTGGACAGTGAACTCCAGCGACTGGGAGGAACTGTGTTTGCCGAGGGAGGATTTGGACACGGCCGTGGAGAAGGACTCCACCTCCTAAACCCACAGTGGGCACGTGGACAAGGGCATGTGCGTGGGGATGGCAGCGTGGGCGTGGGGACGGTGACGAGCGTGGGGACAGCAGCAGCTGTGCACGGGACAGCGGCTGTTTGCCCGGCCATGGTGCCTTTGGTGCACGGGGGCGCCTGGAATCCGCCCGGGGACAGTTTGCGTCCGCGTGGGGACAGCGCCGGGGCCGCGTGGGGCGGCCACACAGAGCTGTGCATGGCACAGGCCGTGCCCGCACGGCGACAGCTGCTGCGGGGCCGGGGCCAGCCCGGGTCACGGCTGACGTGAGCGCGGCGGCGGGGCCCGGGCGCTGCCGTGGGAGCGGGAGCCGGGTGCCCCCACCCCGACAGCAGCGCTGCTGCTCCCCCGGGGCGACGCTGCGTGACGTTGGTGGCTCCGGGAGCAGGGCTTGGTCCCTCCTGCTTGCTCAGGGAGTTGGCACACGCCCTGCTTAATGCCGAGTGGGACGGGGCCGGTCCCACGCGGGTCACGGAGTCCCCGAGGTGTCTTCACCTCCAGGCTGAAGGGACTTTCACCCACTGCCCCACTCCCGCAGCTCTCCCAGCTCCTTTGCCCCGGTTCCCCTGCCGACTGGCCCTCCACGGGCACGAGGGGCTGCCGGAGGTCCCCGAGGGGCTCAGCTCAGGTCGGGGGGTTCCATCTCCGCCCCTGCTCCTTCCCATACCCCCGGCTGGGGGGTGTCCCCGCTCCTCCCGCACACTCGGGGCGCGTTCCGGCCCCACCCGGGCTGAGTTCCCAGCGGACGGGGCGGTGACCGTCGGGCAGCCCCGGGGATGCTGCCAGCCCCAGATCCATGGGGCAAGCGGGGTCGTGGCATCCCGAGCCGCCGTCCCCCTGTCCAGCCCCTGTCCCTCCCCCATTTCTCCGAAGGGGCTGTGCCACCCCCGTGCCACCCCCGGGAGGCAGGATCCTCCCGCGTTTCACCCCAAGACGATGATTGTTCCTTAATTGCCAACAAAACAAACGAATAAAGCCCGGGCTGGCCCTGGCTGAGCTGGAAGGAAACGGCCCGGGTGCCATTCCCAGTGCCGGGTTCGCTGCCCGCGGCTCTTTGGGATAATCGTTTGCTGATGGATGTTAACGAGCGGCTCAGCCAGTCCGGCCGGAGCGCGTCAGCTCTTTCCAGTGGGCCGAGGTTTTCTCCGGAGCCAGCAGCACCTCCGTCCCCTTGGGCCCGGCCAGCACCAGGGTCCATCTCAGCTCATCCCAGCAGGATCTGCAGCCCCTTGTCCGTGTGATCGCCACGTCTGGATCCTGCCCCACCGCCCTGGGCAGGATCCCCGGGGGTCCCCCAGGCCCCGCGGCCATGGGGGGCTCAGCCCCCGATCAGCCCTTCCTCCTGCTGAATCCCCCTGGACGGATCGATGGATCCTGATCCCTAAAGACATTTGGCCCCTCTCAGCCTCTTGGGAAACCCTTCCTGATCCCGCTTTTTGCCAGCAACATCAAAGCAGTTTTGCAATGAGAGGCAGCTGATTTTTAAATCAAGTTCCTTGGAAAATCACTTTCCAGCGGGGCTCCCCTTGTCCTGTGCCTCACGGGGAGTACCCAGGAGCAGCTTTTAACCCCGATGGAGAAGCCTGGTGGAGTCACACGGTGACACGGGTGGGAGCCAGGGAGCGAAACACCACAGCAGGAGGAGCATCCCACAGGGGGACCCCGACAGAGGGGGCTCCAGCCCCCCTGAGAGCCCCTCTGGCTGTCAGGGAATGGGGAGGATTTCAGAGGGGTCAGGGCTCAGGACACCCCTTCCCTTTTCTCCCCTCCAACCCCAGCTGTGGGTGCTCCTGGACACCCCAATTCCCCCAGCTCCTCTTTCTGCAGCCAGCTCCAGCTTCCAGCAGCAAACCCTTGGGATGAGGCAGCGGCCTTGGTTTCCCAGACAGACTTTGCATCTTGGAACAGCTCTGCAGCACCTTCCCTGAGGTGGAAAGTCCCAAGGTGGATGTTTGGGAATTTTCAGGGGACTTCTTGCAATAAACCCCTGCAAGGGTGTAAAAATACATCAGCACTGGCTCATCTCCCAGCGGGGCTCATGGCTTATAAGGATGGATCCCAGCTCCAAGCAGGAACCGGGGAAATGGGAGTGGCCACTGCAGGTGTGGAAACTAGAGTTGTTCAGTCCATCCCCGGGGCACCAGCCCAGCAGGGAGGGCCCTGCTGGAAATGTCTGCAGGGTGAAAGGCTGCAGAGAAATGAGCACTGCAAAGGGACAGGAATTGCTGGGATGAAAGGAAGTGGGTGGCCAGAGGCCGGGAACACGTCTGGCCCCAGGAGGAGGCGGAGGCTCAGCTGAGAGCTGGGCCACACACTGGGATTGAGGGGCTGGGGCTGAGCTCCTGGAGCTCCATCGCCCCAGGGTGTGACCCTGTGTCTCCTGGGGTCTCTGTTGGCCAGGGATCAGGGCCTGGGAGAGCTGGGAGTGTCAGTATGGGGACACTGAGCTGTGGAGTGACAGGCCATGGGATATCTATGGGGTATCAGACCATGGCACATCACTCCAGGGAGAATCAGTGGGGTGCCAGCCTGTAGAACATTGATGGGCATCAGTGGAGCATCAGATCACAAGGCATGTGTGGGGCACCAGGGTAAAAATGGGGCATCACTGGGGCATCAGATCCCGGGGCATCAGATCCTGGGGCATCGTGGGGCATCGATGGGACATCAGTGGGACATCAAAGGGCACCAAGGGTGTATCAAAGGGCATGACGGGGCACCAACAGGACATCCAAGGGCACTGTGTGGCATGAGTGTGACTCACGGGACACCGAGGACACCCTAGGGGCATGGCAGGTCCCCCCCCGGGGCTGTCCCCGTCACCCGTGTCCCCCAGGCCCCGCCAATCACGGCCGGGATTCCCGCGCGCGGCGGGGGAGGGGGTATTCCGGCCCCCCCCCGC